>CM069436.1:56143196-56743196 GCA_035610365.1 Aquatica leii
AAAGCATGGTTCCATAAAGCATTGTTAACTTTGACGATGTAGTTAACTACGTGGTCCTGTCGCCATCGGTACAAAATCAATTGTTTTGCTGACTACATTTTCAAATCAATAGCTACGATTTAGTTAACAACGGCGTCAGCTAACAACATAGTTAATAGAACGGTTCGCCTCCTGGTAATGACTAATATTTCTGTGATCAAATTAACGATCCATTTTAGGAGGTAGGGACAAAAGGTACTACTAGTTTTTTGCGAGGTTTTGTGTTCTAGACGAACACTTCATCAGGCTCGCTCGACTGACTCAAAAAAAAGTTAAAGTTAAATAAAACATTTAATTAAAAACACGAAACTTTTTGCGTCATATCGTCAACATTGACGAACGTATGAAGTGTTCTAGAACACGAAACGTAAAAACTGAAGTAGTTGCTTCTATCCGTACCTTCTAAAAGCAGGGATCATTAATTTGATCATCACAGCAATATAAAAGATAGTTAACTTTCCTTTATGCTACCAAACATAAATGTTATTTGGATGTTCTTTCATAAGGACCTTGGTGTAATTATGCCTTGCAAGTCAACTATATGATTATAGATTGTTGTGTTGTTTCCAATGTACGTTCTGGTCTAATGGCAATTCCTATTTTGCTCATTTCTCTGATTTTTAAGTATTTTAATTTGTTCATATACTCTCTTACTCGAACATAGCGGAGTTCTTTTAGGCGTTTTCAAAGCAATCTGAATAGGATCATACACATCAGAGAGCCTGTGTTATCATCATTGTACAATGAGGGGTGTTACCGCTGTTTGATATGTTGTGTTGTGACCTGCGTTTGGAATTTCAGCAGTAATCTTTTTATGTCAGACCCCATAAATAGATTCAGCTGGCTGAATTTGCGGTTTTCTTTTTTTTTCTCGATTTGTTAGCTCGGTGTAACCATCGTTTAAAATCGATTGGTTGTTTGAGTAATTTTTGGTAATAGACACAGTATTTGGATTGACGATTTTCATTTAATGTATTTTGAATTTGTTTTAATAGGATTTTAGATTGAGTTTAATAAGTGATTTTACGTTTTTAAATTCAAAGTTACAATTTAAATTGCTGATTAAGTTTTGTATTTTGTTACGCCGTGAACCATCTGATTTCGTGATTTTGTTTATTGAGTATTTCACTTGGTTTGTTGAAAATTCCAGTTGTAATTTATGTTTCCCTTCTGAGATATAATCGTAATTAAATATATTTTCGCCGTTTGTTTATTTTAAGTTGGTTCAAAAGTTCTTTGTTCAAGTGCATTCTCAGTACAGTCGTACTTTGATTTCTTTGTGTCAATCGTTTAGATTACGTGGAAAAATTAAGTCATGATCTTAATTTATTAGGCAGTTTAAATTCTTGTAATATAATATTTTGTCAATTTGACATTTTTACGTATAAGCGAAATGCCGTGTCCAAATGGTATGAATATGACGTAATGGGGACTGATTACCTCTTTATCGCACTTCTTAATGGGAGTGTTTTCGTTCTTGAAGTTTCGAACACAGCCTTTGTGGAAAGGGTAGTCGAAAAAAGTTGATATATAGATGTGATTTTGGTAAATGAAGAGAGTCCGAAGTTAGTTGGTTGACAGTCGTCAGAATGTAGTTATCGCGGGTGATAATTCACTTTTTCTAGCAGTTACCGCGGAAGTAAATGAAAATGGTTCAGTGATTCTTTAAGTGGAAAACAAAACTTTCCTTTTCGTAATTACGGTTCATTGAGATCACTGTTTTCCGAATTAATATAGCATGTATCGTTACGTGAATTTGTGCGTGAGTTTGTTTCGCAATCTCATATCTTTCGCCTTGGGGGCGGATCAATAATAAATCTTCGGTTGGTAAATTATTCATCTGGATTTGGTACCCTATCGAGGTTCCGGACGACGACAGCTGGCCTACGCTAACCAAAAGCCCGACTACGAATAATTCAAGGTATTTATTTTGCACCATCTATTGATATGTGAAATTTTTGTTTACGCGATTAAGTGTTAAAAGCTTTGAATTTCAAATAAAATTTCAAGTGTCTCGAAGTTAACGTTAATGTAACTAATTAATGTCCGTATTTAGCGGTACTGTTATAATCCCAAGTTTAAAATTTATTAAACGGGACCGAATTCTCGATTCAAGTTATATATATTAGTTTTAAGGTATTTAAGTGTATTTGATTTTATAATTAATTAATTTCGACGCGCACACGGCCGTGAATTTTTGTTTTGTTTTGGTAATTAATGTTTACCAATATTATATTTTTTTTTATTATTTTGTTCTATATTGTGTATTGATTCAAACATTCAGTTTGCTTTCTTTGTTACTGTTTGTGTGAATAATTTTGTTAATTTCAATTCAATTATTTTATTATTTTATTCATTTTGTTTTTTTTTTGTGTTCAAATAAATGTTAAATTGTTAAATGTAAAGAGCTTTTAATTCCGTCGGCCTCCGCGTGTGTAACTTTATTAGTTTATTACAGATTTTAGTGAGATACACTCTATCAAGGTAAGTCCGTTTAGGGTGTATCCTCCAGAAGCGGACTTGTGGTTGGCAAGGGCCAGAAGTCCATTAAGCTTTACTCCTTCCTGGCGCCCTTTGATTTCGACATTATTACTTTTCGATTTTGTGTTTTCGTCAAGTCAATCCAATTCAATCACGAAACTTTTAAATATAACCCACCCCTTCTCCATTGAGCTAGTGGCACAACACCGTTTATGTTACCTCATTTCAGGCAGTGACTTTGTGTTAATTTTGGCATGTAACAGTGTATAGTTGTATCCATAGATAAATAGAATTAGTGGTTGGTCTGTCTAGTGTCTACTACATTGCCCGCATTTCAGTGTGTAGCAAGCTGAGTAATGTGCTACTTGAACTATTTATCGCTCGTCATTTTACGCATCTACTATGGTATCAACTTAGCGCGATTGCAGGGTAGTTGATCGTTAATTGATATGTTTTAGTAGTTATAATCGGCTACTTCCCAGCAAACACAAAGATGTCTCAAGGACGTCCCGGAGACATAATCACTGAATGTCCCCATTTTAGTTTTGTGTACGTCCTAGGAACATTCATGGGACGTTCTTTTGTCACAACTGTGTGTGCATCCCTACGATGTCCTTATAGGACATCCTTGCGCATCCGCAACGGGACGTTCCTTTTAGATGACTGTAGGATATGTAAGAGGTAGTCATCCCTCCTCTTTTCTACATATTGAATTGGAAAAATATTTATATATAGTATATAGCATAGGTATATAGTAATTACCAGAGCTCGAGCATAAATTGTACTCTGTGGTTCGAGCGTCACTCAGTTAAGTAAAAAACAAGAATTGAGGAAAAAAATTAGCAACTAATATGTCAATCGATACTTTCAATGCGAGATACGTTTTCTGTTGTTTAATTCATAGGCTTTTAAGCGATGATTTACTCGAGCTTTCGTAATTACTACTATATACGTGTATTATATTTTTATCAAGAAAAGTACCATTTCCAGTTAAAGTACATCTACTCTGTGGTTTTTTCTATTGTTTTTTTTATTCAGTAAGGAGACTTAAACGTAATGAACAAAAACAACTTTACCAAATAAAATACAAATTATCATTAGGTACATAAAACTATGTTTTTAAATAATAATACTAATTATATTCAATTTAAATAAATTTAGAGATTATTTCATTTTTTTATCTTATCTCGATCCCGGCGTTCTTTGACCCTCTTTAGCGAGTGTTTTATACTTCTTCCCGATTTTTTTAAGTGACGCCTGAAACAATGCAACTACATAAGGGATGGTAATCGTCATGTAGAGCCGATAAAAAAGTTAATACAAAAAACTTATTTTGGTATTTCTATGTAGTCTGAAGTTACATTTTTCTAAATTAAAGAATTGATAAATTGATACTTCTTTTGTAGAATTATTGATTGATTTTTTTGACGATTATATTATTGATTAAATCATAAGAGATGATCGATTATAATCAGTTAAAAAATGTTTAAATCGTATTTTTTTAAAAAAATTGTAAGCACGTCAGTTTTGCAATTCATTACAATTTTTATACGTTTCGCATTTACGTTTCATCAGAGGAATGTGGTGAAAACAAAATTATTTCTAGACGTATTTTTAAGTACCTAACTTATTATTATGGAAACAGTAATACAATACGAGAAAATCGCACACTAATCATAACTATGAACTTAAGACGCTGCTACCAAGTTACCAAGAACGCGATAACGTTATAGTTTCTTAGTTAGATAAGCAATTTTGTGCGTTATCGGTCATGTTGACAGGTAGTGGGTGAATTTTTGAATGAATTATTGTGAATCGCGACGATAAAAGTCGTGAGATAACGTCACGCTTTTAAGCTTTTAACACAAAGAAAACATTTTTTTAATAATTTTTTGACTAAATGAGATGTAAGTGAAAAATATACTACTTTTTAATTATCAATTCTAACGTTGTTATTATCTCAATGATTATTGTTTCGTATGTTTTATCACTTTGAAAGATTCAGAACCCGATTAACAAAAACGCTCATAAAATAGCCTATACACCAGTTTTTGATGGTGTCAAATTTAAAAACATCATTTTCGAAGTTTAATGTACAGTTGACAGTCGCGTGTACAAAATACAAACATGGAGCTAATATTATCTCACTTTATTTTTCTTTTCTAACTCAATTGAGGTTTATATCGATTCTGTTGTAAATTGTAACTTCCACTGATAAGTTTAGAAACCTAAATCTGACAGGCATGTCAGAAATTGGGTCATGGCGTGTCAAAAATTAGTCTCAGAGATCATACGAGATAATAATATTTAATTGTTATTAATTCAAGATTAATTTCACCTTTTTAGGCATTATTTGCAGTTTATTTTTTCTTACAATAATTTAAGCAAGAGAGAACGAAAAAGGACTTGAGGTATTTCTAAGACTATAATTATAGTTATTTGCTTGGTTTTAGATATGGTTGATGAAAACAAAACAAAAGTCTGCATAAAATACTTCAAACAAGATTTGATAAACGCTGTAGAAGCTGTTTAAAGTGGGACTTCCTGTGCTTCTGCTGCTAAATAATAAAACGTACTACGTATCACTTTGATGTAAAATGTGTCAGGAAAATTCGCCCTAAGTTGCAAAAGTGGAGTCAACACTATTCTCACAGAAAAGGAAGAAACCCTACTAAAAAACTGGGTTGCTAAAACAGGTTTTCCAGTTACAAAATGTCAACTGCTCGATAGCGTTGTCATGGTGGTAAACACGAACGACATTGGCTCCAAGGATTTTTGCAGCGCCATCTAGAAACAAGTTGAAGAATGACTCAAAACTTGACTAGCTCTAGGGCAGCCGTTTCAGAAATCCAGATTAGAACGTGGTTTCAGGAAATAAGTCAATACTTTGTCACAAACATTATCGTCATTAATAACCCCACGCAAATTTTCAACGTCGATAAGACGGCATTTTTTCTGTCCCTAAAAAGCAATAAAGTTTTAGCTAGGAAAGGAGCGAAAACGGTTTACAGTTACTCTAATGCGAATGAGAAGGAATGTATAACTACACTTGTAACAAGTAAGTTACATTGATTTTGTAATCAGAGAAAGGTTTATCGCCCGGAAAAATGAACAGAGAAAAATTGTATTGACATAGGTAACGCACTTTTAGTGGATTTTCTTGTGTCTTTTATTGGTTAATAAAGACATTGGTAAGTAAAACTTGAGCACACGTTTTGTTTTTTTTGTCTGCTATCTCAATAATATTATTTTATGCTTATTGACTTCTTAGAACTCACTTATAGGCAATACAATATTCAAATTTACATTATCACATTTTTTTCAGACAATACGGCAGGTGAATTGGTTTGTCCCATGATAATGTTTAATTATAAAAGGATCTCGAAAGCTATAATTATGAAATGTTCTTAATTTAATTGGGCGATTGGCCGTTCGAATTCAGGCTGGATGACAGGAGAAAATTTTATTGAATATATTTTCAATAATTATTACTAATAGTTATTTGAAACTGGTGTTCTATTTCCTGTTGTATTATTTGTGGACGGTCACAAATTACATCTGACATGCAATTCAAGCAATTTCTGTTCAGAAAAAAACATACTGATTAACCTTTTACCCAATTATACAACCTATTAACGTTGGGGTGCTCCATCCTTTGAAAAATGAGTGGCGTAACGAGATATACAAATGAAGACTGGAACATAAAAATATGAAGACTTTGCACCGCATCTTCACAAAGTTTGGCAACAATCGCTTACTACTAAAGAAAATCAAATTCTGAAAAACTTTTTTAAAGCATGCGGATTGTACCCATTACCCAGTACTGAAAATTGCAATGCATTTAAACCTAACAAAACATCAAAATAATTAAAGAATTTTTAACAACGAAAGGAACAGTGGAAGATTGCAAAAAGACAAGAAAATTTATAGAATCATTTTTAGATGATAATGTATTAGAAGAGTTTCAAAGGAATGTGGGTAAATTAGAATGGGATAGAAGAAAAAAAGATACTAGTTTATTCTTTCTCTAGAAAAAACTGAATCAGCACGAAAGCGAAAATGAACATCTTGAAGAAAACAGTCAGAAGGAACCGAATAAAGTTATAGTTGAGTTTGAGGATGGAGTTGCAGTAGAAGACATCAATTGGGACGCTATACCAATTGACATTATTGGTTTAGAAGAAAACTACATTCGATTCGAAGTCATTAACACTGAATAAGTAAACAATGCCGAATAAAACAATTGAAAATAAACAAAGCAACTTGGAGGCAACTATATTTACTGAAAATAAAGAAGAAGACTCAGAACAGAACGAAATAACATCAACTAAAGAAAAAGATTGAGTAGATGATGAAATATCCGGAAACAGAGGACAAAAAGAAGCAAAACTGAATCCTCGAATGAACGAATCAAGGGAGAACGAAGTAAGTGAATTGAAATCACCATCAAACAGTACATCAGGTGAAGAAGTTTTTGTATCGGTATCAGAAGATCTTAAGACAAAAAATGGAATTTCTGGGACAATAACAATGGAACCAGAACCAAGCAAATCCCTACATGAGACTGTAAAAACAACCAAAACGATTAAAACTATGAACGCCAACAATAACTCTACACCAATAATCCCTTCTCTATTTAAGTCTATTTTGTTTTGCCTATCTTCAGAAGAAAATTCGGGGAAAGAAACTTTTAGAAGTAAAGAGAAACTTCCAAGTATGTGCTCTTCACAGCAATGGAAACAGTACTATTTGAAGAAAGGAAATATTAAGAATAAAAAAGAAAAGGCGATTTTAGATAGAAAACGAAATAGACAGGAAAAGAAACAACAAAAAGAGAAATATAAAGCAAAAAATGTTCGAAAAAATAATCGTCGACTTAGTTCAATAGAAAAAGTGAAAAAATATCTTTTCAGATATGATGATTCCTGGAAAGGTATAAAAAAGTTTTAAATCAGAAAAAAAAATTGTTAGTGAGTGGGATTAACCATTGGAAATGGACATCAGAACCAGACAAATTGTGGTACCCTTTAGAGGATGTTGAAGAAAGGATCACCAGGTCAAGTAAACAATCGGGGTGTTTTTTCTGACCCAAAAATGGAAAAGTTTCGCAACTTTCTTAGAAATTAAATATTGTAATAAATCATGAGTAGTATGTGACTATTTCTAATGGAACCTAGTTTTTAGAAGTTGTTTATTTTTAGAATAAAAGATTTTTAGTAACGAATAAGCATATAGATAATTATTTTTATCCTGATTAGGTAACAAAGCATTTAGCATAGTCAAATTTAGTTATCTAATCAGTCAATCAGTACAGTGTCAGAAACAGGTGATGATTAGTGTCAAATTTACAAGCAAATTGAAAATTTTCATGTCAAATTTTGGTTCTTTCAATTAACATAAGGTCTAATGATATTGGTTTTTAATGGGACAGCTTTGGTCGGTACCTTTGAAGTTAAATACGCAAGTTTAAATCAAGCATGGCGATTACTTAGCGGTGCTTCGCTAAAATGCTTCTAGATGGCGACAAAATGAATTGCGAAAAAAAATTAAATAATAAAAATTATCGAAAAAATCATTCATTTGGTATTATCTGGTTAAGGAATTCATGTATTAAAAGTAATTATAAATATAATTTGATGGGAACGGTTTACTTATTCAGAAAATAAAAGTAAAATAAACACAAACTTAAGACTAAAAAAAATAATATTACAAGAAGTACATAAAACAGGATAAAACACAACCTGCAAAATACTACAGGAAGTACATATATTAGAATATAAAGTATAAACGTAAAGATTACAAGCTCTCACTAAGCAAACTAAGCTTGTATTTAACTTGTTGTGAATTCACATTAGGGAATGTAAGTTATAATGTAAAATACATATAGTTTACTGCAAATTTTCTGAAAGCCTGAAAGGGCCACGCATAGCACTTACTTTTGCAAAATTTAAAAATGTAAATTTATACATAAATGAAGTTGTGAATTAACTGCAGCTTCTATCCACAAATTAAGATTATAAACTTTCTGCAAGTATACAATTATGAACTGCAAATTCATAATAAAACACTTTCTTTAAACTAGAAATATGCAAATGTACTGTATATTCACAATTACGATTAAATTATAGGTATACAATAAACTGCAAAAGTATTTATACCATATTAATTTTCTATTTAAAGAAAAAAAAAATAATACAAGCCATACATATAGTATAGGTAGGTGTACTACTTAATTTCTAAATTTTACAGTCATGTATTCTACCAGCTGTGGAATTTAAAAACCAAAAATTTCTAAAACAAGTGATTAGTCAAGTTATATATTTAAAAAATAAAACTGCAGTTTTAAAATTCTTTAAAGCTAATTAGTTGTGAATTGTCGTTCTTACTATGGTGACACTTGAACTGCTTCTATAAATAAAATAAAATCAAAATTAACACATTTAATATATGGGATATTTGTTAATCACATATTTTTTTTTATATCAAGATTGAGAAGTGTATCATTAGCCTAAGCCTAAGCGCTAGATTATAACCTTTTTACCTGTTACTAAATGAAATTTAAAATTTTAGATAATAATTTTAAATTAAAAATCAAGTCAGCGATTCTGACAGTTGTCATTACTTTAATAGAATTAATTTTGACGTAATTCATAATTGTGATTTAAAACACAAAAATAAACAGATAACGTAAGTTGTTATTGCTAAAGTTGTTTAAATTGTTTGAAAACATTATTATTTTTAGCATATATATTTAATTCAATAATATTTACATTTAATTAAGTGCGAACTTCAAATAACTTACATTTTTAAAATGAAATTAATTTGTTAATCGAACGATTTGAAAACTTAAATTAGCATTAAATAAAATCTCTAGCTCTTGGTAAACAGTTTCGTAAACTTTTTTTCTTTGAAACTGTTATAGTATTATCAGAAAATGTAAATATGTTCATTATTAACCAGTGGTTAATAACGTAATAGCACCGAATACCCACCACTTAGATACCGAAAAGTCAATAACGTGTAAAAGATTGATTTCAAATCATTATAAATAAAAATTAGACATTTAAGTCAGTTATTATCAATGTTTAATTCCTAGAAATGCAAAATATGTATCGATAAAACTATTTATTCACACAAAATTATCTATTTTGAAAATGCAATTTAATTATTGTCTAAAGTCCCTGTTTTCCGTCCATGTTAACGTTTTTTTCCTAATACCGTCCATTAGGGCGCCGCTATCCGACCTATTCATTTACATTGTATTTTCGGGTCGTAATTATTGAATTGCGAGAGAAGAAACAGTACAAAAACAATTTTTATTGTCAAATAAATAGTACATTCTACATAAAATATAGAGTAAAAGCTAACTTAAAAAAATTAATTGCTCATTGTTTCTTCAGATCTTCAATTTCTGGAATGTTGTAAGCACCTCTTTTAGTTACCAGTGTAGGTATTTTAATCTTACATATAACGTCAGCAAAAACGTAATCTAGAATGTCATCTTTATTTGGCCATTTTCAGAAATTTCCACTTTCAGCCATAGTTTTCACTTTCAAACCATCACAACATTGCTCCAAGACTCTGCCAGGAAAATATTGGTGATCGTATCTGACTATAACAAAATCATCTTTAGAATATTCTCTCATATTTTCTTTATTATTATCGTAATTATTGTCTTTATTATTATTTTGATTAACATCTTTATTATTAGCTTCCGTAATATGTTTGTTCCTGTTAATGTCTGGTTTTTTGTTTACGACTTTACTTGTTCTTTTTACTAGTTTGTTTTTTATTTTTTCTTTCCTTATTCGAATACGTTCACGTTTTTCAGTATCTTTTTCCTCTTTTTCCTTTTTAACTCTACGTTGATGTTCGATAAATTCATCACTTGTTGCTACTGTAGGGTAGATCTTTGATTTTTTATTTGTGCCTCCTGTTTTATCAATTTTTGTTTTTACAGTTGATTCTGGCCAATAGAAAGCATTTTTAAAAGGGGTTGGAAAAGTATTCTTATTCTCTGCTGAACTAGTAAGCATTTCTTTGTGTGGAGTAGTTTGTTGGTCTATCCTTCCAACAGAATAATCTGAAACTGAGGCGTTATTCTTTGATGGACTGTTATAAAGAGTTCTGCCTCTATCTGCGTAGTTTTATCCTGACATATTATTGGATTTCTGCTTTCTGAAATTTGAATCTCTATATTCTCGCATACTGTATCCGGAGTTGTTAAGGAATGGGGTAGTAGTGAAGTCATATTTTTTGGAAATGATAGGGAAAGAAAGCCGTTTTTTGGTGGACTGTTAGAACTAGTCCTGATTTCTTTTTCTTTAATTTGATATTCACGTGTTGATCGGTTTGTATTGTCTGAAAAGTTATCCCTTGTTTCTTCGCATACATTGTCCGGAACTGATGATGGTGTAGGTATTGGTGAAATAGGCTTTTCAAGACATGAAGGAACTAAAATAACTACGCCATCTGCGTCTACTGTGGCTTCTAATGTGGAATTAAACCAAAAATGTTTGTTGAATGGGATATCACAAATAGTCTGACTGGTATCATTGCTAGGTAAGTTGTTCTCTAAAGTGGTATCATGGGTGACGTTTTGTGGATCAAGACTCTTCCAGAAGTCATACAGTGCAACATATTTTTCTTCCAATTGAGACGCTGAAGCAACAACTCTAAAGCTGTTAACAATTTCTTGATTTAAACGTATTTCCAATTCATGCAGTAACTCTGAATTAGACAATTTAGAGATTTTTGTTTTTGTTACTTGAGTCATATTATCATTAGAATCCTTCTGTTCCATAGGTTTTAGCAATTTTGTAAAATCAATACTGTTGTCGTTGAAGGGAAAGAGTCCACATGTACGAAAAGCATTTTTTATTGTCGATTGGGAAATCGTGGCTTTGAAAGTGTTGTCTAGCAATTTTGCAAACTCTGCCCGTTGAAGTTTTTTTCCGTTATTCTCCATACGCCACTGTCGAACATCTTTACGCCAACAGTTTTTAATGGGATAAAAAATACCAACGTCTAATGGTTGTAAACGGTGAGTAGCGTTGGGATAAAGTGCTATTAAAATAATGGCTTTTTTTTTACAAAATTCACTAATCGACAGATTTATGTGAGAGGAATGCCCATCTAAGAATAATATAACTGGCAATGGAATATTATTCATTTCTACCCAGGGAAAAAACACATTTGCGACATATTCATAGAAGGTTTCACTTGTCATCCAACCAGATTCAGATTTGGCATTTGCATTATTATAGCTGACGGAATATACCTTTTGTAAGGATAGAGAACTAGAGGTGGAGGTATAGATCCATCGGCTCCTACAGTAAGCAAGACTGCTAAGCATTCTTTCTCGTCATTTGCGATTCGATTGTACACTTTTTTAGAACCTTTTCTGACCAGTACTTGCTTTTCTTGAGGAGACAATAAGTAAAAACCACTTTCATCGCAGTTAAAAATTTTGCTAGGATCTTCAAGAACGAGTAACAGATCATGTTTGAACATATAATCTCGAACCTGTGAAAACCAATGTCTTATATTTTCTTCTGTAACAGCTGCTCTACAAGAAGATAAAGATTGTGGAACTCGTTTTGATATTTCTGGATGACGAGCAAGAAAACCATTGTACCATTTTTTACCAGGTATATTATTTTTAAATGGATTTTCACGTTTTAAGTTTTGAATTAATTTTGAGACAGAGTCGACAAGTTGAGATCTTGTTACAGGAAAACCCAAGTTGCCCATTTCTATTATCCATTTTATAATTAAGTTTTCTTCTGAGTTTGTTAAAACTGTTGGACCACCAACATTGCCTGGATTTTTATACCTATCTTTCATAGTGTCTATCAAAGGGTTGTCGAATACTTAATCCGTTAGAATTAATATCTTCTATAGCTTTTGTTATATTTTCCGAAGGATATTTCATTCGTTTTTTATTCATCTTTATGTAATTATTTAACTGAAAAGAAAAGATAACACTTTGTAAGTTATTTTTTGTTATGACGGATAAAGGAATTCTATGTACCTCTATCCGCCCACCCCGGTCGGATTTAGATCGGAGGAGCCCTCTACCCGTCTCGTTGCTTTTATATAGTATTTTCAATATCAAACTAACTTTTTTTTAATCTATTTACGAAAAAAAACTATAGGAAAGAAGTACCCACAGAGGATTTATACATATATAATCTTTTTTATGCTTAACTATCACATTTAAAAAAAAGTTAGCCTTTCAAAAGTAGATTTTTAAATTAATAGTTCAATAAAATCTAATATATAACATGAATATTCTAGAAACGGGTCATATATAGAGTAAGTCGGATTCACGTTTTTGAACAGAACTAAGTGTATAGTATATTCAACTTGAACTAGAACGTATAAGGTTAGCAAACATTATATTTTAACATCATTAGAACTAAAGAAGTGAATTCCCGTTACCGTCCGGTAGGACGGTATTGGGAATTTGCTTAGTTTTAATATAACCTTATTCCGTCCACTTTAATTTTGACAATAAAACCCTAGTATACAATATTAGTCACAAATTCAACTGTAATTTTTAACAAATTAAATGTACACTTTTATGATAAAAACGTTAATACATACCTGTTAAATGTATGTTAAATAAATAACACAATGTCAATATTTATTGTTGTTGAGAATTTTAAACACTCTTAGAGCTAGAAAACGTATGATGCGATAGAAACGAACTGAATTGTACAGACGTAAATGACCGTTAGTGATGTATTCTATGACAAAAGGGTAGGTGGGGACATTGGTTGTTATAAACTGTCATGAGATGTTCAAATTGGAGACAATACGAAGAAATATAATAAGTTTTCTGCAATGGACGGAATCAGGATAGCGGACGGATTTTGGTGATATTGCGTTAATAAAATATTATTTACCTGCACTTAAAAAAGTTCTATTTCACAACCTACTATTATACGTAATAATAAAAGCCTAGACAACTAGTAGTAGAAAATAGTATATTATATATCAAGGTTGAGAAGTGCGCGTCTCGCGATATAATCTATCGCTTAGGTTATAATGAACTTCTCAACCGTGTTATATGTATATACAATTTTTTCCACTACTAGAATTATTGAAACCTTTCTACCTGTTACTTCAAATCAAATTTAAAATTTAAGATATTAATTTTAAATTAAAAATTAAGTCAGTAATTCTAACAGTTGTCATTAGTTTAATAGAATTAATTTTGACGTAATTCTTAATTGTGATTTAAGACACAAAAATAAACAGATAACGTAAGTTTTTATTGCTAAAGTTGTTTAAATTGTTTAAAAACATTATTATTTTAAGCATTGCTTATATCTAAAATATATTTAATTCTATAATATTCACATTTAATTAAGCGCGAACTTACTTTTAAAATCAAATTAAATTATTAATTGAACGATTTAAAAACTTAAATTAGCATTAAATAAAATCTCTTGGTCTTGGTACGAAGTTTCGTAAACTTTTTTTCTTTGAAACTGTTGTAGTATTATCAGAAAATGTAAATATGTTCATTATTAACTACTAGTTAATAATAAAATATTATTTACCTGCGTTTAAAAAAGTTCAACTTCACGACCTACTATTATACGTAATAATACAAGCGTATACAACTAGTAGTGGAAAATAGTATATTATATATCAAGGTTGAGTTATAATGAACTTCTCAACCGTGTTATATATACAATTTTTTCCACTACTAGAATTATTAAAACCTTTCTACCTGTTACTAAATCAAATTTAAAATTTAAGATATTAATTTTAAATTAAAAATCAAGTCAGTAATTCTGACAGTTGTCATTAGTTTAATAGAATTAATTTTGACGTAATTCTTAATTGTGATTTAAAACACAAAAATAAACAGATAACGTAAGTTTTTATTGCTAAAGTTGTTTAAATTGTTTAAAAACATTATTATTTTACGCATTGATTATATCTAAAACATATTTAACTCAATAACATTCACATTTAATTAAGCGCGAACTTCAAATAACTTACTTTTTAAAATCAAATTAATTTATTAATTGAGCGATTTGAAAGCTTAAATTAGCATTAAATAAAATCTCTTGCTCTTGGTACGTAGTTTGGTAAACTTTTTTTCTTTGAAACTGTTGTAGTATTATCAGAAAATGTAAATATGTTCATTATTAACTACTAGTTAATAATGAAATATTATTTACCTGCGCTTAAAAAAGTACAACTTCACGGCCTTCTATTATACGTAATAATGCAAGCGTATACAACTAGTAGTGGAAAAAATTATTTTCAGCTAATTTGAGCGTCAAAAAATGCATGAACTTTATCTACATAAATACGAACCTGAGCAGTACAACTTATTAAAAAATCATAAAAAAATTAAACCTAAAATAACATATGACTACTTACCGATATTTTACGGAAACTAACTGCTGCTTCTATTGAAGAAAAAAACAACAACTAATAATTAAAAAAGAACTACATTTTTGCAAAGCACAGGCATTTTATGCTGATTTGGAAAGAAAAACTGAACTAGCAATAGCTGATCCTACTGTTGAAACGATCTGCTTTGATTACTACCAAAATTTACCATTACCATTTTTAACAACAGACGATATACGTTAAGTCAGAAAAATCTGGATTTTCAATCAGTTGTTTCACTTATGTTATGACAACAAATCTGTCAATTACATGTTTGACGAAACGGTTGCAAAAAAGGTTGCATAAAGACAGTTTTTTTGTGGCATTTCATTTTAAAAAAATATAACAAAACAGTAACTACTTTACATATTTTTACTGATAACTGTGGTGGGTAAAACAAAAATGCTGGCATAGTTCATTTTTTGTTAGCTCTAGTTAATAATAAAAAATTTTACAAAATAGTTAATTATTTGCCAGTCAGGTCATAGTTTTTTACCCTGTGACTTTGGGTAAATTGAAAAAAAAGCGTAAAAAGAAATTTTGTATTTGCCTGAAGAGAGGTACACCTTAATTGACAAGTGTGGCAAAAAGTGTATCGTTGAACTTGTCATAGAAGAGACGATTTTTGATTTTAAATTTTACTTCAAACCTTATTTTAAAGAATTGTCGGTGATAAAGAAAAACCCGTTTACAATCTCAAAGTAAAAATTTTTATTTGTAACAGAAATTCATAATCTGACTATCAGTACTAGGTACCCTTTACTTAAACATATAGGTACTATCATCGACTTAAGTAATGTTCCTTTGGCAAGAAAAATTGCCGCTAAAGAGCAAAACATATGAGAGTATAATACTCCTCGTGAAAAAATATGTACTTCCCATTTATGTTCAATTATTTTTTGAGGATATAAAAAGAGCAGCAGCTAGCGAGGATGATGATTGATTTTTTAACTTTTTATATTGTGTATTTATTTAGCTGTCATTATTATTAATTGGTTAGAACATAACAGTATATTGTATAACTAGTAAGAAATGGTTGTCATGGCCAACGAGTACGAATATTTTTACATGGAAACACTGACTAACGAAAAACTTAATCATTCTATTTTTTTAGACGCAAGCTTATTTTAAACAAAAATGCTAATTTGTCAGATTTGTCATTGCATCTTATTTAATATTAAACATACATCCTCAATGGCAAATCTGTTCACACAAAAAAAACTTAATTCTAATATTACTCAAAAAGCATCAATTTACAATTCACGTATTTGGTTAACAACTTAGAGTCCTATCTGATTACAAAACTCTTGTAAAAAGTTCTTACTTATTGGTTTAGTAAACATGTTGCCTTTTTAATTTTTCATATTTATGTACTGTACTGTTATTGCTTTTTCTTGTATCTTGTCTCTTATAAAATGGTATCGTATATCTACATTCTACATGTTTCAATCGCTTATGAAATTCTGGGTTATTGCATACTTTTATTGCTGATTCTGAAGTCATTAAATAAGTATCTTAACTAACAAGCCTCACTAGCTGCCAAACTTAAAGCTTTATGTTCGTCTTCGGTAGATAATGAATCTACTGTTGATTGTTTGCCAGAGGCCCAAGACACTGTGTGTCCAAGAATTTCAAATATATATCCTGCAGTTGACTTTCTATCAACCCCTTTCACATCCTTTGTTACATTAATACTCTTAAACATTAAAGATACATTTAAAGTACTCTGTATGTATCGTAACAAACGTTTAAGTGACTTCCACAGATCATTACTAGCACACGCTTGATAACGACTTAATTGCTTAATGATATACATAAATCAGGTCTCGAACACAACATTGCATACATAAGAGATCCAATTAACATTCTACATTTACTTTCAATGTCAGTATTTTCAGATCCATTACGTTTCAATGTATCATGCTTAAAATTGACATCCATAGGAGTTGATGCTGACCTGCAGTTTTGCATCTCAAATTTAAGTTAATACACTTTTTAAATAGACCGTCTGGTTTATTGAAATTATTTCTTTAGGAATATCTTGAGATATATTCATACCCAAAAAATGCTTGACTTGACCAAGATCCTTTACTTTAAAATGTTCATTTAACATTTTTTTCACATTGGTTAGTTTATGTTTATCAGTGCCAGCTGGCAACAAAATATCTAGATATAATAAAACGAACAATTTATAATTTTTAGTGATTTTTACGTAAAAGCAATGTTCGTTCTCAGATTGGCTAAAGTTAAGAGCTAACATTACTTTATTTGATTTTTTATTCTAGCGTTTTGGAGAGCTCTTTAAACCATATAAATTTTTCTTTAATTTACAAATCGTGCTCTCTTGTTCTTCGAAACTCTTTGACAATGATATGTAAACATCATTTTCATATCAACCATGTAAAAATGCTCTACAAACATCTAACTGATGAATTGTGATTTTAAGTTGATTACATACAGCTAAGAACATTCTTATAGGGGCCAATTTGGCAACAGGTAAGTAACAATCAAAAAACATACTGTTCTGTTAAAATCCTTTGGCTACCAACCTGGCTTTGTATACTGCAGCTTTATTTTTGATAATTTTCGTTCTGATTACCCAATTACTGTCTATTGCTTTAATGTTTTCTGGCTTATTATGTAAAACTTCCTATGTGTTGTTTTCTTTCAATGCTGTAACTTCTTTTTCGATTGCTAACTTTCAGTCTCTATTCTTTTCACACGTAGTTGCTTCTTCATATGTTGTGGGTTCATCTTCCATTAAACAAACTTCATAATAGTTGTAACGTTCAGGTAATCTAAGTGATTTTCTATCCCTTAAGTTTGTTTTATGTTCTTTTTCAGTAGGTTCCAATACTTTATTTATCATGTGTATTTCCTCTTCATTGACCGAATTTAACTGTATTTCGTTACCATCTTTTTCAAAATTGTCATTGTCGGTAAGTTCTAAACTTATACTTTGTTCTTTTATTTTTCTAACCAATTTTTCTTCATTTTTTTCTATGAAAACTATATCACAAGCGTATTCTACCCTTTTGTTTTCTGGGAAAAATATTCGGTGTTTTAACGGTTTCACCATATCCAACTAAGAAACCTTTCCTAATTTTTACATCTAACTTTTTTCGCTTTTCTTTTGGAACATGAATTCTTACATTGACCCCGAAATCTTTCAAGTATTGCAAATTAAATTTTTTATCAATCTATAGCTCATACGGTGTTTTTTTCTTTATAGAGCTTACTCCAGTTATATTAAGTACGAAGATAGCAGACTGAACGATTATCTGTTCTAAAAGCTTGATCCTTCTTTCTGGTTGTCATTTCTGCCTTAGTTATAAAATCTTCAACTGTCTCTTTCGCCTCTGATTTATGTTTTAGGAAATATACTTGTTTATAATTACTATAATCATCTTTCATCAATAGAAAATATCTACTTCCGCCTACAGACGTAACTTCAAAAGGACCACATACATCAAAATGGATTAGTTTACATACTTCACTACCTCTTGACTCACTCGCCTTAAAAGTTATTCGCTTTTTCTTACCATATTAAACAGTATTCACAGAAATTTCTTTGGTTACCTTTTGAGTACACAACATAATTTTTGTTTAAAATACTTTCTAATTGACTAAAATTTTGATGTACAAGCCTTTGATGCCAGTTATCCACATTTTCAACTCTTAAAACATTTTCAGTGCTTCTTCCACTTGTATTTTGCTTAAACATCATTTTATATAGTTTGCCGTTTCTTTTAGCTATCGCTTTAATGGTACCGTCTTTATCTGTGATCTTGCATTCGGACTTGTTGTCCTCATATTAAATCCTTTATCCAACGCTTTTCCAACAGAAAAGAGATTTACTTGCAAGTTTGGAACATATAAAACATTCAAAAATTTTGTTATTAGAGATCATTTCACGACTAAAGAACCGTGAGGTGCGCGTCGGGTAAATCCGGAATTTGACAATCATGCGAAATAAATTCTAACTAAAAACATCATCTGTAAACAATGTACATTAACTGTAATGGTTTATCTTTAATTTAACAAAAAAATGCATACAAGACGATGAATTAAATATAAAAAAATATAAAACACAAAGATGAAAAAGAGTTTTAACAACTTGTGGAATAAATATGGACACCTCAAACGCCGTATGAAAAGTGCAAAAGTTTTTTAGTTAGCTAGTGTACTGACATTCGGAATAAAACTGGTTTCTGCGCAGCGGTTCTTTAGTCTTGAAATGAACTCTACTTATTTTTGACCATTTCACGTTTCGACTATTACGGTTCCTTCTACTTTGACTTCCAAGAGATTTCCATTACCAATTTTTACTTGTTTACTAGTAAGATGTGTATGCAATTCTTTAAACTTTTCGTTTTTTTACACATGTGTTTAGTAACTCTTGAGTCTATATACCAATCCTACTCCTTTGCACTCTTAACTGTTCCGATTAATGCAGCTTCGTTTTCACTATCCTTATGTCTTTCATTATTTTTCTTGAACCAGCAATTTTGTGCTATGTGACCAGTCTTTTTGTAGTAGTGACACCTTCTGTCGTTTCTTCTTGTGTAACAATTTTTTGCTATAGGGCATTGTTTATTGTACTTAAAACACTTGGCGATGACTTTTTTTTCTTTATTTTTGTGTTTTACTGACGATGCCAATGCCGTTGGTTTTTTACTCGTATATAATCTTTCTGCCTCTATTCGTACTCTAGTTATTAATTGTAATAATGTTTTTCTTTCAATGCTTACTGACTTCCATACTGTGACAAAATGCTTATATGCGTTTGTTAACGTCATTAAAATCCTTGTCATCATGATATTCTCTGTAATTTCTTCACCCGCTTGTTTTAATTTAATTCTTATTTCATCTAATTTTGAAAGAAAGGTCGCTATATTATGATGCTTAAATTTGCTTAAGAAGAATTTTTCTTGTAGTAGGTAAATGCTTATTATTGACTCTTTGTCAAATAATGAACACAATTCGTTCCACATTTCATGCGCCGTTTCACAAACCAAAACATGCGTTATTTTGTTCTTTTCCATTCTTGCGGCAATGATTTCTTGTGCTTTATTATCTAGTTTATCCCATGCTGCTTGGCCTTCTTCATTAGGTTGTTATACTACACTCCATATCACACAGACCCTTGCTTTTTAACGTCAAGGTTATTTGGAATTTCCATACTACCCAGTTTGTTCCGTTTAATTTCATAAACTACGTTTGTGTTTCCATTTTACCGAACTGTTTTGTCTCCTTTGTCTCAATATCTTAACCGACCGTTTTCCTCAGAAACCATTTTTTTTTACAAAACAGTATATACCACAATATGCACCATCTGACACGTCTTTTCTTAAAAAAAAAACTTATTCGTGAACTGGTCCCATAACCTGTTGGTTGCGTTTTATTTAGAAGTAAGAAAAAAGAAAATAAAAGTACGTTTCTTGTGTTATTTATTTTTTTCAAGTTATTTATATTCTTTACACGGAAACACTGACAAACGAAAAACTTAATCATTTTATTTTTTTAGACGTAGGGGAAGGTGGGCCACAGTGAGACAAAAAAATGTTTTTAATTTTTATTTAATAACCAACTCTGATTAATCAAAAAGTGAGCGTTGCTAATGAAACGTTAACATATTGCAAAAGTAATCTTATTTGTAAATTAGACAAAACATAAAATATAAGTTGTAAAAATTAACAGAAAAAAAATGTTACAACTGTTTCATTGTGGCCTACTGATGGGCCACAACAAAACAGCTAGTAGGTCATAATAAAACAACGTATTCTTCTTAGCGCATGTTCAATAATGAAAAACCTAGTTTAAATTTGAAGGATGATTGAAGCCTTTTTGTTGTCCCAAAACAAATGGGTGCTGGTAGAATCATTTTTATTTCGTCTAGTGACACTGATGCCACGTCCGGAACAGCAGGAAACACAAAGTGGCGTTCATCTTTTACACTTTTTTTTAGGAATTTGATTTCTACATCGTTTTGAAGATCTTTCTCTTTAACAACTTGCCGTATACAAAAACTGCTATTTTTGTTTTGAAATGCACTAGCACGAAATTATCAAGTATGGGCTCCCTATCCAATTCTTCAAATCCAGAAGGATTCAATGCTGGTGGCCATTCTACATCCTTATCCGAATCCTCCATAGGGCTTGAAACGGCAACTTCATTTTCCGACGATGATACGTCACTTATTGGTTTCTTTTTACGTAGAAGTGAACTTTTCTTTAAGGAAATTTTGCGTTGCTTTTCAATTTCTTTCGCCTCAAAGAAGTTTTTTTCCGGGGTGTCAGTTGCAATGCAACTGCGTCCTTTGGTACGTGCTTTTTTGGACTTCCTTGCTTCGGCTTTTGGAAACCCTTTATACTCTTCTGGAAAAATAAAGAGATTGCATGGTATGGTACTAGTTCCTGGAGTAGAAGTATGAGCTACATTTTGTCTTGGCGATTCTTCCACGTTAGGTGGAATTAGTTCTATTGATGTTTGTGGAAGTTCTTTTGGAGAAGGTGTTCTACATTTTTCCTCTCTTATTATATTGTCAGTTCCTATATGTTCTATTTCCATCACTTCACCAGCCGCCAGGAAAGTCACGATCGGCTACGTAGCTAACGAGAAAATCGTCATCGGAAAAAACATTACGATCGAACAGGTAAATGTCCGCTTTCTTGAATCCGGATATTATATTTGCAGGAGTCATAGCTCTTTGGTGGGCTACGCCTATACAGCTGGCAACTCCATAAATACTCATTGGAGTCCCAGGATTGTGAAGCAACGAAGAATCGACTGCGGCGTTATAATGAGACTTGAACGAATAAAATACAGAGACGTCAAGGAGCTGTAGCTTATTGCTACAATTAGGGGGTAAGGTGACAATAGTAACTCCATTATCTTTGGCTAAGTTCAAGGTTTCGATTGTCAAATGACGTTCATGGTTGTCGTATATAAGGACACTTGGATTGTCCTATGATGAATTGCTATGATTTATGAAATGTCTCATAACTGAGGGAAACAGCTCACTAGTCATCCACCCACTTATAGAGGCTAGACCTAAGGTCCTTGGGGGAGCACCGTTAATCATGTGCGATTTAAAATGTTTGAGCGGGAAAATCATAGCAGGAGGCAAACTATTTCCACTTGCACTAATTACGCAGCATGTTGTGACAAGTGTTCCACATTCACTACTTGTGCTTTGACTGACTTGTTTCTGACCTTTAGGTGCCAATATTTTTTTTGGTTTTTTGTACCGTGGTTGTTGCCGTTTCATCTAAATTAAATATACGACACCCATCGGCAAATTTGTCAGAACGTTTGTAGACTTCTGCTAATTTTTCAAAAAATTTAGACACATTGTGCTTATTGAATGAGGTTGCTCTAGATATACTGCATCCTTCTGGTTGACGAATGCTAATTTCTGGATGATGTTTCAAGAATCCCTGCATCCAATCAACACCTGCTCTCTTATTATCTTGCCAACTGTGTGAAATTTTAATGTTATTAATTGTTGCCTTTTCGTATGCCAGTTCTCGAAAGTCTTTTGTTGATCTTCCATAACACATTTTGGAGCAGGTTATCATGTATTCCTTTAAAGATGTTTCTTGTTCGTATGAAAATACCAGGCGACATTGATAGTTCGGCGTCATACGAATAGGTAAATTTGGATTCTCACGTGCTTTTTTTACGTATCTAAAGAGCGTCTGATACTTAACGTAATACTGTAAAGCAGCTTCTCTAAGTGAAACTTTACGTCCATTTATATCACCTTTTAAAATTGTTTCAACAACCTGTATCATTGAGTCTTCTGAAAATGTTCCCTTATCGGTCTTCTTTTGTCCCCTTGACATTGTTTCGCCTAAAGCCAGAGATAATATACTCTACTAAATACAATTTATTGTTTGACTTTAAAAAAACAGAGGTTTTGCAAACAATAATTTAAATTGAAAAATATGGGCCACGATGAGACACGTTTCATTGTGGCCCATATATTTTGTCTCAAGTTGGCCCAAAGCACATGCCAAATAGATATTATAAGTTAAATAAAAACTAATTAAACTAGAGCAAATCCCTTTATAGCATAGTGTGGTTTACTGTAATAAATTGCTACCGGCATGAAAATGTGTAGATGTAACTATTCTTCCATTGTATAGATGGCAGTACAAAATCCGATTGTATTTAAAATAGAAAAATGAAATGTCTCGCTGCGACCCATATTTTACTGTGGCCCACCCTCCCCTAAGCTTATTTTAAACAAAAATGCTAAATTGCCAGATTTGTCGTTGTATCTGATTTAATATTTAACAATATGAACGAGCTGGGCCAGTGTAAAAAATATTAATTATTTAGCTTTTATTTTTACAGCCAGTAAATAAGAGAAATTTATGAATGCGGAATCCTAAATCGTTAACAATGTCTTCAATTTCTTTCAACAAATAGCATGTTGGTATGTGAAAATTATTTTTTTACAATCTGCAACAGAATAACATGTGAATATGACTTACAACAAATAAAGTAAATTTGTAAATGTTAAAGATAATTTGTAATTAATAGGTGTTATTATTAAATTATATTATTAAAAATGGAACTTTTCAAACAAACATTTATAAAATGCAAAATGAAATGTATTACCCTAATGGATCAAATATGCTACAACAATCTACTGCGAATTTAAATATAAGAAATATTGCAATAAAAAGAAATTTTTAACAAAACAAATGTATTGTAGCTTAGAAATCTTGTTACTTAAGAAAATGATACTGTAGAAAAAAAACAAGAAGTCAATTACAAAAGTGAAGATAATACTAATCGAGTGTTTTTGCTTATAATTTTAAATATGTAATTTTTTGATTGTATAAACTAGTGATTTGCACTAGTCTTGTAACATTTATTTTGTGTTATTTATTACAACGTGAATACAAAGTGTTTGCGATTACATTTGTAACAAGGTAGCGACACTGTGTGTTTTGTAAGGCTATAAAGTAATACGTAGTAAAAATACATACAAAAACAGAATTAATATAAGAATAAATTATAACGTACAAATATCGGGCATGTGCGGAAGAAACATTGGTATCTTGCAACTATCGATAAATGCCAAAAGATAATTAGACTTTTCTGAATTTTTTTAAAAACAAGATTGTTTACTCTTATTAAAATTAACTATGTTTAAAATATTTGCAATATATAAATTTTTTACTGTTATATTCCTTAAAACATAAACAATAGTTTAAATGGTATGCATTCTTACTAACTTTTTACTTTTTTATACAACGTATGCTTGATTTACGTTTTTTTTTGTTTTTGCAGCTATTCTTTCCACAATATTAGTTGACTTTTAAAAAATGTTTGTAATTTGTGATTAATTTATTATATCAATAAATTTTTGAATATTTTTTTCTCTGATTTGTAATTTTTGCTCTACGAATGGGTTTTTATTGCTTCTCACTAGCTTCTATTTCAGCGAGTTCATATTTAATTTTTTAAATTATCATTGTTAAATTAACAATTCAAATTATCAAATATTGCAAAACATTTTACGCTCTAACAATATTTAAATTTCTTATCAACTCCGGTACGTAAATAAAATTTGGCCAGATCTTAAATTGATGGTAAACACAAACTGTTCTAGACCAACAAGTGTCATAAACGTTTTTATGTTTTAAGTACACGATTGTTAAGTTAATCACAATATCTACCAATATATTGGTTATGGTGTTATTGTTCAGTAGTTTATAATTAAGAAATTTGTGATAAGCGGACCAACACTATTAAAATACACCTGCGGTTACAATGTTCACGTGCATAAACGCAAGCGCAAAAACTTTGTCTTCAACAGGAGTTTCACAGCATCATAGTGCGTTTCGGTTTGATTGAATACGGTTTTCTTACCGTCGAGAAAATTTCGTAAAACTTCTACGCGCGTTATAAACTAAATTCGAATTTTCACTGTGAATAGTCGTTTGTGTTATCAGCTATCAAAAATTGGAATATTTTGCATTGTTTTAGGTAAGTGTTTTTATTTTGTTACTATTGACTGCACAATCTTACCTTGAACGCTCAATGTTATAATTTATGTAATTATTAGCGTTAAATTTTAGCAACACGCTAGCAGTAAATTACATTATCAAAAGTACTTCGTAATAATCGCAATAAATACATGTTTGACTACTAGTGGCATAAAACAATCTAGGTAACATTTATAAATAATAAAATCGTCGCTACAAAATGAATAACAAATTAACTTACAAAAAAAACCGGAAAAACAAACTTTAAAAATATCTTATAAATAAACAATATTTTGTCAAAATTGTAATTTCTAAATTTTGACATTTATGTGCAATAAAAAAGTTTTCATTTTTACACACGTAATTTATAAAACTCAACGAGTTTTCTAAATTTCACTAAGTTTTGCAAGTAGCAGTCGCGTTAATAATTTAACGTTTTTTGTCACTTTTAAAATTGTTTTACAAATGCCTGACTTGTTTAACGTATTCATTTCCCGGTTCTATGATTGCTGCAGTTATTAAGCGTTGTTAAGTGAAATGGGCGCCATTATAATTATATCTATTGTCCACATTTAACATAATTTTCAATGTAAACGCACTACGCAAGTATTTTTCTTTTAACCACAGAATAATTTAATACGCAATAAGAATAAAAAACTTTTTTATTTCAACATTGTTTTCTGTGGGCGTTTTTGATCAAAGAATAAAAGCTTTTTCATTTTCTTTTACATTATCCGATACGTTCTGTATTAATTAATATGAATTCGTATGTTTTAATGTTATTTTGATAAGAAACTATTAAATTTATTTCAATATAATACATCTTCTTTCTTTTTTGTACAAAGCAATTATTGTTATTGTAGTATAAACTATTTAATAAAAATAAAACTTTTTAATATAAATTTAAAAATGATTTTTAACTTGAATTGAGTTGAAGAGTTGAAACTTCTCTTTAGCATCTAAAAGCAATTAATTTATACTCGTGTTTTAAAATACATTAATACAGTTTCTTGAATGTAATATTGAGATGGAATATTACACAATTATATAAGTGTTTCTGACAAATGTGCTTGAATACTCATTGTATATGTCTCAATGTTAATCAATTAACGTTTGAATTTAAGTTCGAGCTTTCTACGCCCTGCTATAGTATTATTACCTTCCTTTCATTTTCTTTGCTTAAAAGGGGGCACGTATTTGCATAGTATAAATGTTTATTATTTCTTGGTTTATACAACGTAAGACCTTTTTTATTTACTATGCTTAATTTTATTTTACGTAAAAAGGTTTTTAATTTTATTTGCATAAAATAGGTTTTTAATTTTACACTTGTTTCTAAATTTAAAATTTAATTGAGCAATATTGAATTAATTAATGTATGATGAAACCAGTATGCATAATGGAATATTCTATTTATTATAGAAACATACGTTTTTTTAGATTTTTTAAATGTATATTTTGTGTTTTTGAGTGAATTCTAAGTCTTTTTTAAACAATAAAATTAATAGACCTAAAACACCACTTATATACTTATTATACCATACCATTATACTATATAGTAGGAACTAAAATACTATTACACATATTTTATCTGTTAAAGTGAAAATTGCCCAATATATATTTATACCAAATAATATTGATTTTTATCATATTTGAAATATTAAGGAACACAAAACACAAGTAACAACGAATATATTTATTTTAACAAAGAAAGATAAGTTAAAAAAGAAAGAAACAATGTAAAGTTACACAGATGCCATTAATTAAAAGTTGGTTGGTAAATATCACAGACAATAATGGTTGATGCAAGATCTCTTAGGTTGGACAACCATCCGCACATGAAATTAAATTTGTTGGCTTAACTTTACATTCCAAAGGAACAAATTTACATTGTTGAATATAACACAAATATACAATATCTCTGATTAAGCGATACAGAGCGCACCGTTTAATAATATATTACTTAAAAATAATGTTTTATACTTAATCGATTTATATCAATCCTTTTATTCCAACAATTGCTTTAGTCAAATAAAAATTGTTCCTATCAAGATTTAACGAAATAATTCAAAGGTAATTTACAAAACGTTTATTATTATTAAGGAACTATTAATTAGATATAAAAATCACATATAAAGGTTTTATAATCATTATGCCCACTACATTCTTTATGCGCCCACTTTTTGAAAATTCTACACCGGAACCACATTTATGTCATTCCAAACTCCCCACATATTATGCATATCTCGTCGCTTTCTTCTCCTTCATATTCTGAAGTGTCATTATCATACGGTATATCTTTATCGCTATTGCTGCTACTTAAATTATATTTTGTTTCCACTTTTGTGTTTTTGTTTTTGCTTTAACAGGTTTTGTTCCAGCCTTTTTACTTTGCTGAGTCTGCCAATTTTTTCTTTTATTATTTTTTGTTTGTTTTAGTTTTAAACTAACTTCTTTTGGAAAAGCTGTCAAAATTTTCGATGTTCCTGCAGGTCTTTCTCTTTTTTTTTCAATGTTTTTACTAATATTCTCTGGCAATGGAGAAATGGCAGCCACTAAAATTCTTTTGACGCTCAAAACATCAGATCTACTTAAACATGGTTACGGTGATTTAAGTCTATTGGGGCCTGGTTGTGGAAACTTTAGCTTACTTGAACTAGGTTAAAAGGAATTCATTCTAGTTAGACCTGGTTGTGGGAAATTAATTCTACTTGAACCTGTACCTTCAGTAGCAGTGCATAAGGGCTCAGATTCTTCTATTACAGGGAGAGTCAACATTTCACAAAAATCTTCCTTTTTAAATATATTGGGATTGTATGAAACTAATCCACTTACTTCAAATTCCTGTGCCTTTTCAACGGTAGCAATATTAATAAATGTACGGCTAAATAAGTCTGCCACATCAAACAAGGTTATCTTTTGATAAGGGTTTTTCTTCATAAAAAGTAAACATTCAGTTAAGTAGGCGGTTTTCAATAGTCCGAAGACTGTAAGATCTAATGGTTGCAATTTGTGCAAAGTATGTGGTGGAAATGAAACCATTCAAATTCCATTTTCTTGGGAGAAATTGAATGCCTTAAATATTATGCGGTTACCATTATCAAGAACTAAAAGTGTATTGTTTTTTTTGGATGCTGAAAAGTGTTTTTTAAAGTGCCTAAACCTTGTGACAAATAATTACTCGGTCATTCATCACTTCGGTAAACACTTATATGCAGCACCTACGAGACCATTCCGTTTTAATTGGTAACACTTTTGAGCTCTAGAGTATATGAACCGTTGCCGTACATATTCGCCAATAGAACTAACTAATAGCACATCGTTATATTGCCACTTCTCTCTCTACTCACAGGTTTACCCAATTGTTTAATTCCTTTTAGAGCAAGTACCTTTTTTGTTACGTGGACAATCGTTACACCCGTCTCATCCACGTTAAAAATACAATTTGGTTGGAAATCATAGCTGACAAAATTTTGTTTAAATTATCATAAAATGTTTGTACATTATCTTAATTAAAACCAGTAATTCTTGCTAAACTAGTGGATTCTCGTTTTTAAAGGCTTAATCGTCCCTGTCGTCTAAAAAAACTTTGGAACAAGTTCTTACCGCTAATTTTTTTTTGTTAAATCTGTGTGCAATATTATTTTGCTCTGCCTAATTATATGCTAGTTTCTTTAACTCTTTCGGTGTTAGACCATAAAAAACTTTAACTAACTTCATGCAGTGTTCTACTATTTTATGTTCCTGATTTATGGTAAAAGGGCTTTCCAATTTAGGGACAACCTGTATTATTAGTTTTTAAGCGATCACATAATGTGCCATAAGGTATTCCATATTCTCTACCGATTTGTCTAATCTTTTTTTCGGTATTAACGGCATTTATAGCCAATTAATTACATTTCCTTTGCAGACCATTTTCCTTTTTTCTTCTCAGTTTTACGAGTTTGGGCATCTAAAAATGTAAGAAAGAGTATTTAACAATTTACTAACAAACACATTTATGGAGGGTAGTACCGGCCACCCTGGTCGGTCCTACCCGCTACTACAACTAAGAATAAGAAGTTATTTTTTTAAACCAAAGTTCCAAATAAGGCAAAATAAATACTATCACATTATTATACATAAAATTGCTATAATATAAACAACTAAAATTTCAGGTGTCTTAAAATTTATCAGACTTATCGCTTATTTTCTGCACGTGGCAAGTTATAAAACAGTTCGGATAAAACTACACTTTTCACTCACACAACAACAAAGTCTAAACTGAGAGCGCTTGATTACTGTAGACCGTTAGCTATCTTATTACGTCCAACGGATGTTGCCAGATCTCTTCTAAAATACATCGATACAAAGATTGGTATGTGAAAGCTCCCTGGCCGGCATTACCCGCACATGTTGAGACCAACCTCTTTCGGTTGGCCAACACGTCGCACAAAAAATTAAACTTGCAGGTCTTACTTTACGTTCTAAAAGGATAAATTTACATTTGTAAATTATAACACAAATATGCAAATCTTGATAATTCAGAGAACCACCGTCTAATAATATGTTACATTCAAAAAAATTATAGTTAATTGTGACAACAACTTGATATGTAGGTACAGTCGTGCGTGCAAACGACTGACAACGTAAACAAAAAAACTTTATATAAGAAACAAAATACTTACAATTTTTTGGCCCGAAGTATGCGGTTAGCTAACGACACTTTCCACACAATTTTCTAAAATTTGTGAAAAGTAAATTATTACGTACATATAGCAGTATTACAAACAAATTCTTTTAGTCCATACAATCTATAAAAAAAGCAAATATTTTGGTAAACGGGCTTTCCAATTCGTTTGTAATTGTAGCAATTGAGACAATGGTTTTGATATCCTTAATTAAGGTAAGTCGAATACACATCCCAAACAAGTTTCAATACTTCGTTAATTGTATTTTTATTATAGGAGTTTTCTAGTATGAAAGAACAGGTGTCAGTATTTCTGCATTAGTAGAACACGTGTGGGTAGCCAAAGTTGCGATCTCAAAAAAAAAGGTCAAGAACCATAATTATTATAGTTATGCTATAAAGTCGTTTACAGGCGGTATGAAGTTAAAAAGAAAACAAGCAGATTTTAAAGATTAAAAATTGACAAAGAGATCTTAAGCAAAAATGTTTAACTAAAAGTCGGAGAAGGCAGAGAAACATCATTTGCTAAGGGAATCTAGTTAGTTGTTGCTCGTCATATTTAGAATGACACTTAAAACCTAAAAACCAAATAACGGATTAGAATATCTCAATACCAAAAGAAACCTAAAAAAATAAGAAAGATTCTAACAGTGACCAACAACATCAAAAATGCCGACTAAACAGAAGGAGGTAGAGTACAAAGATCGACGTTGCAGCCAATTCTAAGTTTCACACCAAACACAACATAACAAAAATGAACTAACTGTACTCATGCAAGAGAAAGAAGTAAGTGAGAAACAATAGAAAAGTAAAAGAAGCATAGTTGCAGTAAACACTAAAGAGAAAAAGTATACCAAAAGAAAAGAAAGAAAGCGTTTAAACAACTACCCAAAAAGTAAAAATACAAAAAAAAACAACAGACGGAGAAAAATAAGACAACAAGTAAACGTCTGTTTTCTTTTTCTTTCCATAAAAGAAACGAAAAGGTCAGCACTTCTATGCCTAAACAACTGCCAAAAAAAACATACTTTAAAGAAGATTACGAAGAAAGGCATAAAAAGTAAGAAAGATAGATATAGATAAATGTAAGAAATAACTAAAAAAAAAGAGAAAGATAACAACAAATGTAAACTAAATTTTGTCTCTAAAATGAAACATTTACTGCAAAACTTAAATTCCGACAAGCTAATAAAAAAACTTTATGAAAAAACCAAAAACAAATGCAGACAGACTCTTATAGATGACACACCAATTGGGTACAACTATATACAGACGGAGAGCTAGTCTGCCCCGAAGTAAGATGGAAAAGAAATAAAATCAAAAAAAATTATCAAGAAACCAAACCAAACAAAAGAATATCGGCGACAACAAAAAGGAAAAAAGCAAATAGATAACATCCGAGCTACAGCACACAAGATACCAAGGATATACTCAAAAACTTGAACTACAAAATCAAGAACCCGAAGGATAGCAGAGGACAGATTCTAAAAATTATCAAATGAAAATAGAACTAACAGAAAGAAAAACAAGCTATTACAAAAAGGAGTCAACAAAGCATAATTGGAAAAGAATAAAGAAGTAGAAGCAAAAGCAGGTTTTACATCCGGAAGAAGCATATAATCTTTCTGTATGCGTGTAGAAGATTTTGTAGTAACAGTTGCGATGGAAAGTTTCATCGTTCCTAGCAATGCGTGACAACACGATTTAATAGGATTGTTTCGTTTTAAGATCGAACAAGAAAAACAATAACGGATAAACTCTGTAATCTTGTAATCTTAGGCCTTATATAAGACCAGTAAAAGTGGCAGCAAAAAACTTCTAAATTACTTCTAACACTGCGGACATCACAGCCAGATGAAATGTAGCGAACTTATTAAAATCAATCTGAAAGCAATAAAACAATTCCACAAAACAAGAAATAAATAACGTCAATCCAAATACCAGGTCTTTCATAAAAGTAATCGAGCAACTTTAAACGACGGTTACAATGTGCAGCCTGTATGCCGGTTGTCTTGCTTTCATCATTACAACGAAGTGTAATGGTTAATGTGAAAGTAGTGCTTCCATGGCTTCTGTGGCCTTGTTTTTCAACGCTCCTGTTATCAGCAGACATACCATGTATGTATTTTTTCTAGCTTAGAAGCTGTGCTTTTTTGGCAATCTGCCAGTTGTTAAGTATGTGCGCAAGTGTTAAGCTGGTTTCCAATTCTAGGCTTTTAGGATTGATTATTTTTCTCGTTAATTTGCAGTTCCTTTTGGGTGCTTGTTTCTTGCTACCTTTAGGTCTTGATGGTTAAAAACTTCAGTTAACGATGAGCCCGGGAAGTGTTTTTGCAATAGCTTTGCAGAGTACTTTCAATTGAGTCTGTAAACTTTGAACTTTTGGTTATCATAGAATCGATGTTTCTAGTGCGGTGTTTGCTCAGAGCTTTTTGAATGCGAGAACTGGTAGGTTCATTTTCTACGTCTTGACAGTATCTTTTCCATAAGTCTCTCTTTGCCTTTTTAATAACATTGTTGTATGTTGTGAGCTAGGTCCTGTATTTATCCCAGTCTCCGTTCTTTTTGATTGTGTTTAATAGTCTTTCTCTGCGCGCCCTTGCTTTATCAAGTTTCTTGTTCCACCAACTAACCTTGTTAGGGGTTCGTTTGACAGTTTTTGGGCAGCTTGCTTCAAATGCGGATTTTAATGAATTAACAATACTGTCCGTCATTAGTTTTAGCTTCTGCGTTAATCTTGCAACTAAAGGACATGGCAGTTTCGTTGAACAACTTTTAGTCAGTTTTCCTCGGGTTTCGGTACTCCATTAGGAGTTTCTCATCTGATTCAATGATTAATCAAATGTATCTATGATCAGATAAAAAAGGTTTATCTCATACATGCCATATTTTTATTACTTTGCTCTATTATTAATTCTAAAGGTTTTTCACCTCTTGGATTTGTGTTTGTGCTTCCCACAAGGTGTGGTGTGCATTGGCATCGCATCTAAGAATCAGCGGTTTGTTAGTCCTACTGTTAATCAGCCATTGCATTTCCTCCGGCGGCGGCGATCCTGTTCAGTTGTAGGGAAGGTAACCGGATCCGATAATGAACTCTTTCCTAATGCCTTTCTCTACTACAGTTATTTTAGCTGTTACTAGGTCTCTAGAACATAAATCTCCCAATGAGATTAAGTTTAGTGCATTCTTTACAATGATGCATGTGTGAAGGTTGTGCACAAGTTGAGCTGCAAGCAGCTATTTATTTGGATAGTTCAAAACTTTTATTGTTCTTTTGTGGATCCATGCCTTCTGAACCAGGGCAATATCAATATCGTGTGTCACGATATAAGCACTGAAAGCCGATGAGGCTGCCCTGCAGTGATGTATATTTATCTGAACGAATTTGAGCATTAGATTTGCCGTCAGTGCCTTCTTTCCGTCTCTAGATTTACATGCACTGCTTCGTGGACATCACTTGTTGCATCTGGTTTTTTCTGTCCTTTTTGGAGTCGCAGCTTGATCCTCAAACATCGAAAGTGCAGTGGGCCTTTTTTTCACCCTTTTTTCAGGCCCCCTTGTCCATAAACAGGACGTATTGGGTTTTTTTGCATCTGATTCAGTGTTAACCACCCGCGGTACTGTTGTTTTGTGCCGATATTCTTTTCAGTAGGGTGGCCGGTTCCAGTACTGTTCCAGGGACCCAAATGATAACTTTTATGGGTGCAAAAAGGTCTTTGAGATAAATAATCTCAAGTTTTCTATCCTCCCTTAGTAACTTTTTTTTTTGACGTGCCGACTAGCCACTGTTGCCCTCCCTTTATGAGTACATTACTAGTAACACAAAGAAGCTTGTTCTTTTTTCAGTTTGTCAATCCATCTGAGAATCGAAGTTTTTATGGCTTCTTCAAGACTGATGATGTTGCCAGGGAACACTTTTGGTATGATTGCAAGAGTAATTCAAGAGTATCCTTGAATGCCTTTCTTGAGTTGTTTTAACCTTTCAACTTCGTAGAAACCAGTCGTTTTTCTGACGTCGGTGTGCAACTGATGAAAACATTCCGCTGTTGCCCTCATGTAATTCTAGTGTCGATGTTGCGTTCTTGAGGTGCGCGTCTTTGATTCCTGTATAAGTGGTTTTCGCTCACTCGTTACTGTCATTGGAATGGAACCGGTTGCCATTTTTTTTTGTTTTTTTAGCTTTTGCCTTGACGTCCTCAAAAGCTTCTCAAAAGCTTTTTAGGTTTCTTGGGTTTGCGCTCAGCATCAGCCGATATTTTTGGTTTCTGCTCAGACTCCGCGTCTTTAAATTGATGTAAAAGTGGTTTTATATATGTCCTACGAGTATAGAGGAAATAAAGGTCACCGTGCGCAGTGCCCCGATATGCACAGAAAGCTATATACAACAGGGTTCGTCTGGTGCCCCGAGGTTGGAACCAGTGAAAATTGGTTTTCTATCTAGTCACGCACAAATCGGTCTGGTTCTCTTTACCTTAGATTTAAGTTTTTAACGAGTTTATCTCTTCTTGGTCCACATAATGCTGATCAAAATCAGTAGAGTAGCGACATGTATTGTTATTCCAGTGTTGGTTCTTGCCACGATACTGCAGCTTGGGCTGGGAAAGCTGGTTCGCGCGACAGTAGTATTCAAGTACGTACGCATTTTAGACCGCAACTTCAACACCTGCCAAGATAAACAGGGTTGTACCGGCTCAGCTCGTACAGCTGTGTACCGTGACACTGTATCTAATTTTTAATGTTTTTAGTTCTGATGTAATATTGAGATAAGAGTAAATATCTGAATTTTTTGTTCTAACTTAACCAACCGTTACGATACTTCATTTTTATATACGAAGACTACTTCTTCTTAAGTCACTTATACGGAGTTTAAAATCTGACTTGAATAACAAAACGATTTTCTTACCTAACTCATTATAGGTTTTTAGTTAAATTTTTGTTGCATGTTTGAATTATTCTATTTCTTTCACGATTCGATAAAAGTCTTTACCAATGTGAACAAAACGTTGGCAACTTCAAATACACGGATCAATTCCGGAAGACGTTTTTATCTTAGTATGAACTTAAGTTAATTAATTTGTTTTCATACAAATAGTTAATTTGTTTTGTTGCGTTATTTTGATAATTCAACAACTAAAAACTATATGATCATAACGTTAGATAAAGGGTTTTTCACCATGAGTTTTTTTCGGAAACACAATTTATTAAAGTACACAAGTATGTTATGTAAATAAACTTTGATAGAACAGATATTAACGTAATTCATTAATTCCTTTGTCTTACCAATAATTTATTTAAATGTTTTTAATTGTGCACAATAGCCAATACTGCTATAACGCAGAAACTTCTAAAAACTTTTTTTTTATCTAGACAAGCATACATATTTTCATATAAATATGATAGCGGTAACTTATGTAAAGCTGAAAATGTATCTGGTCTTACGTGTTTTTTACGACTATTAGGTAATAAGGCTGATTGTGTTTTTGTTAGCGAGCGGCACAAATATTCTAGCGCAATATAAATTTTGAAAACAAAGTCATCTAAGGCCGTGTGGCTGCTGTCGCATTATTTTCAAAGATTTATATAGATTTAAAGGTTTTTGCGACCAGCATGTACACAGTACACTAACATCTTCTAATTAAGTTATTACAGAAAAATTCAATCACAGTTATCAGCATAAGCAATGTATAAGCTCTTGAATCCCAATCAAATTTTAATATTTACATTTTGGCAAATGCTGCTTAAGTTATCAGGGCTAATATTAAAATTCATATTATTGTTGTGTTTAGTGATAAAAATCGTTTCTGATTTCAAGAGTTTATTAAAACATTCTTCTATATCTAAGATTCTGGGGTTAGAAAAATTAACATTGTAACCTGTATTTATATGATATACCGCAAGCTGATTTAGGTTTTTTATTTTTGCAGTCGTATAGATGATTCTTTAGACAATTTTTGTTTTTTGTTTTGCTCTATATAACATTGATTGCAATCGTTACAGTTGGTTTTGTATACGACATTGTGTACATCTAGAATACTAGTTTTGTCTTATATTTTTGTATACAGCATATTATATGTATTAATTAACGTTTATTATTTAAGGATAGGTATTATATTTTGATTACAGTAATGATTTTGGTGTATGTAACATTGTTAGTCTTAGACAGTAGTTAACTTACGATTTTGTTAAGATAGTTTTTGTTTTAGTATGTTTCTTAATATCGTAAAGTTTTTTCTTTGAATAGTGGGCAACTTAAAATCAAAAACTGATTTTTCATAAAATTAATTATATTAATTTTCTATGAATGAAGACGACTAGATATGTTCTATTGGATGCAATGGGTTTGGTGTAGGTACCAATCTGTTAAGATTTTATCCATGTTATTCTCTTTAATTAAGTTAACGTCTAAGAACGGAAGTGTGCCTTCTTTTTCTATTTTGTCAATAATGTTATACATATGTATATGTATCCTAAAACGTTTTTAAAAAAAAACTTTGTTAATACTATATAAACATGTTAATTGCAGCAATATAAAACTCTAAATTAAACAATAGTTTTAAATAAAACGTTTGTTAGAAATGTATGTTTACTCATTTTTTGTTAGTTTTTTTTGTTTCTATAGGTATGGTCATTTCAATTTATTAAAAAAAAATAAATTTAAGGTTTGGAAATTAAATTAAAACGACAGTACAGCTATTATTGAACGTAAAGCATATAAACTTGATAATTAATAGTAAGTAGGTTAGGTTAGATGTAATTATAAGTAAATGCTGTTTTCCGAGACAATTTTATTACCGTGCATAAAGGTTAGGGTCGAAATGTACTATCGCAATCTATAAATCACTTATTATAAAGTTTCTTATCAACTTGTTTTGCGTGATAATTTATTTGTGTTATATAGGTATACATAAAACATTAAAATATTAATATTTTATTACTCAAGTAAAGTGGAATCTTAAAAATAATTTAAAAAAAAACTTTTCAAATAAATTTAGTAAAAAAAAACTATAAATATAAAAAATTTAAATGTTTGTAGTTAACTAAAATGTTAATTATTTACACATTTTTTTATTAATTAAACTATTAAAAGTTTAACTTAACTTTCTTAAATAGTAAGCATTCATAAATTAATAAAATAAATTAGAAAACGTTAAAAAAGTAAATTAACGCTTTGTAATTAGTAGCTTTTAATAGTTTTTTTTAATGTTCTTTTGTTATTCAAATGATCTAATTACGATTATTTTGTGTGCATTTTAAAAAACAATTACTTTAATGAATAATATTTATCGTTTAACTAAACTGGCAAATCTTAGATTTTTTGTAAAAAAGCTTTTAAACTAACAGTTTATATTGTTAGTATTAGTCTTTTTTTATTCTGATTATTAAATCAAGTTTTGAATGTTGCTTTGTATCATTCCTTTTGCTACGACCGCTGTTTCTTAAAAGAAATGTTAAAGGTTTGTTGGGCTTTATAGTCCCGCGTCATACATGAGGGCAAAGTCTTGTGGTGCACGAGGGCGCCAAGGCGCCGAAGGCTTTAGTGATGAATCTGGTTACAACGACTGACAGCATTTAAATGAACATTTAAACATTTATGAAAAGAGCAAGTTACATATCGAAAATGTTCTTAAATTGCTAGATCTTTCTAACCGATTTAATAAAAATGAAATAATTAATTCTGAAATTCAAAATGTAATAAACAGAAAAACTGAATATTGGCAAGCTGTTATAGAAAGAATTTTCTGCGTGATTCAGTTTTTAGGACAGCAAAGTTTAACTTTTCGTGTAAGTAGTAATAAGTAACAATGGTAACTTTTTAAAATGCATAGAAATGATTTCCAAATTTGACTCGATTATGTCAGAACATGATCACAAAAACCATCTCCGGGATAAAATACAAAATAAAGTAATCCACCTGATCTGTGAAAGTATCAAATCCAAAATTTCAGAACTAACTAAAAAAGCAAAATATTATTCCATATTATTAGACTGCACTTTTGACTCTAGTCACCAAGAACAAATTTCAGTTTGTATAAGATTTGTTAATTTAAAGAGCACGGGAATTGGTATAGAAGAACAATTTTTATTATTTTGTCTTATAGATGATGTGTCGGGTGAAGGCTTGATAAAATTTCTTTTGTTGTCGTTAGAGAAAGAAGGCTTAAATATCAACGATTTGCGGGGTTAGAGTTACGGCAATAGGGCAAATATGTGTGGTAGGCATAATAGCCTACAAAAAAATTTTTGGATTACAATCCGTTGCAATCATACATTAAATTTAGTCGTCAATAATGCCACAAAATCAAATACTTTGAGCATCAATTTTTTTTCTTTAGTTCAAGAATTGTTTGCATTTTTTTCAGCTTCTACTAAACGCTGGTCAATTCTGAAATCTAATTTATCTAATGTAACAAATTTAACTTTAAAACCTTTATTGGATACTCGATGGTCTAGTAGTTTAGATGCAATAATTCCTTTAAGGTATTAACTTGGAGAGGTTTATGATGCTCTGTTTGAAATAAGCAAGAAAATAACGCAAATAATTTGGCTCCATCGTTGACCAAAAAATTGCAAAATTTTGAGTTTATTTGCATCCTTATATTGTGGTATAATATTTTAAGTAAAATTAACATTGTTAGTAAAATTATTCAAAAGCCGAACTTTGATGTTGCTCAGTGTACTAATCATTTGAATAAATTGAATAATTTTTTCAAGGCTTATCGCTTCGATAAAAGTTTTAATGATCTATTGATTGATGCTAAAGAAACAGCATAGGTATAAAACCTAAACTCAAAAAACAAAGAGGTCTAAGACTGCGAAAAATTTAAAAGAAACATTTTGATTATGAATGTGACGATGAATCAATCCACGACGAAAATTTAAAGTTCAAAGTTGTTTGTTTTTTTAATGCTCTAGATCTAATCATAGCATCAGTAGATGAGACATTACAATTACTTTCTTTTTAGTATAATAATTTCGCGTTTTTATGGAATATTGATAAATTTAAAAATTATTCTGAAAACGAACAATTAGAATTATGTCAAAAAGTTAAAAATTTATTAAACGACAAAACTCGCAATGAACAAGACATAACTGCCGTGGAACTTGCAATATTTACAAAATTTTGATGAAAAAGTTATTACGTTTCCAGAAGAAAATTTAAATTATATAACAATTAACAACTTAGTGGTTTCTTTACTTAATACGAGCATAATACTACGTATTTTATTAACAACGCCGGATTCTGTTGCTACCGCAAAACGATCTTTTTCAAAACTCAAAAAAATAAAAAGTAATTTAAGATCGACCATGGTCCAAAACCGACTAAGTAATCTTGCTATCATTTCAATACAAACGGACCGGCTAAAGGAATTAGACACCGAAGATTCAATTAAACAATTTGCAAAAATTAAAGCACGGAAAGCTTAATTTACTTAGCTAAAATATTAATAACAGTACTTAATACCTAGATATTAACCTTTAAAAGGCGACATGTTGCATTATTAAAATAATATATTGTTTTGTATTTATTTTCGTCCTGTGATATATGTATAAACGACTATTTTTTTTGTTTTAATAATTTTTTTTTATTTTTTGTGCTTTTGTATCATTATTACATTTGAAACTAAAATACAAAAAAAATTGAGTTGTATTGCTGTTAGGATATATTTCTGTTTTCTATAAATTTATAATTATTTATGTACCTCAATGAAAAAGTACTTGTATCGCTTATGGCTTGTACTTGTAAAATACAGAAATGAAAATAAATTTATGAAAACACTTGTTAAAATTATTTTTTAATAGGGGGTAATAATACCTAACTTCTGTATCTGTACTCACATATGAACGTAATAGAAATTTGGGGCGTTATTTAAAAATAGCACAAGGGCGCCAAAAGTGCTAGGCGCGGGCCTGCGGCCTTATATATTTAAAATTCTAAGTGGTCTGTTATTGCGGTGTCATAGAATCGACATAATCAATATTACCTAAATAAATAAATTCAACTGTGGTAATTATCAAATTTTACATAGAGCTTCATTTTTTATGTGTTTATTACATACCTATGAGGACAGCAAGTAAACTTGAAGTACACACAAAAGTAATATAATTGTATATAAATGGTAGTATAAACTACTACGATTTTTCAAAACAATTTGCTGTTATTCGGACAGGAATGCAAAAAAAAAGATTTTTTGGTATCTGAATGTTTGAATTTTGCTATTTCATTTGTCATCTAGATAAATTACAAAAATGATTAAATTATGCCAAGAAAGGTATCTTTAACAAAAAATAAGTTTAATGATGGCAGATAGTACCTTAACTAAAAACAAAATTTTTTTTAAATTTATTTTTTGTTGCTAAAACAAAATTAAACAAATTATAGTTGAGAGTTTCATAAAAGGTTAATTTTTTTAGTAACTGTAAAAAATTGTTTTGTTTTGTCTATAGTATGAGATATATTTTTTTTGTTAAAGTTTGTGTAATTTTAAACATTATACTTTGAAATAAAACAATACCAGTTTTTATACATTTTGGTTAAAAATATTTTAAGAACAAATATAAGTATGTAAAGTAGCTAATTAAATTAAAAACAATGTTAACAAAAGACAAAAAACAAAAAAAGATAATATAAACACGGTATTTGCTTGACAAGAACCGACAAGAAAATATATGTCGTTAACTGGGTAATATAAAATTTAGAATAAATTGACATAGGTAAAAACAACTAGGTACCGCCGTTCATTTTTTAGTGAGCAGTGTTACTTAGTGATTACTTGAATGGCTAATTTTGTTTTATTTTTATGTTTTTGTACACCTAAAATAAATTAATAAATAAATTTAAAAAACAAAATTAATAAGATAAATTTTTATGTATTGGTACTTAAGAATGTAGAACTATAATACTGAATAGATTTGTAAAATTAATCAAGTTTGATATAAATACAGTATACACAAAAGAACAATAAAACATTAAAACATAAAAATTATGGAAACATATTTTAAATTTTATCGCTCGAATACGATTTAGGTGAACTTTTTTAGTTTTTAATGAATTAAGTCTTTAATTGTTTTCAATTAAACGCTTAATCACAACATCGATTAGACTGTACATTTTCTTCAGTTTTGAACAATGTACTTTTGTCAATTAAGAACTTAAGTAATTTATTATTTGATATAGGATTCGTTACGTCTTAGTATACAACAGCGTGCACGTTGCACTATTATTTCTTTGACAATTTACGAACAAAAAAAAAGTTTTTTGGGGTAAAATTGTTATAAGTTTGCAGTACTTTTTTTAATTGATGGTCTTACTTATGTTTGTGAGTAGTTTCATAGAAAAAAGGTATGTAGATAAAATAAAAAGGTTAATTATAACAATAAACGTGGTTATTAACTTTAAGCCGGTAACATGTTTTATTTATTAATGCACGTTTGTTTATTAGTTAATACATGAGTTCGTTAAAACAACAAACAAACCTCTAACTTATATAAACTATTCGTTATTGGTTTGACGTACTATGTACATTGTTTCAAAAAACCTATATAAAAACTCCCAGTTTATGAGTTAATAAAACATATTCGTTTAATCAATTCTTAATAATATTAACCTAAATTATTAATTTGATAAACTACGTACATTGTAACAATTATTTTGTTAATAAATAAAATAATTTTGATTATTGATTGACTTTTACATGTCCGATTGATGATTTAATCTTCTTTTCTTTAACATGATGGTCACTAAGAATCAGGCTCGCGCCTAACACTTTTGGCGCCCTTGTGCAAATTTGAAATAAAGCCCCAAATTTGTAATACGTACATATGTGAGTACAGATACGGGTTAAGTTAGGTATTATTATCCACTACTGAAAAATAATTTTAAAAAGCATTTTCATAAATTTATTTTCATTTTTATATTTTACAAGTACAAGCCATAAGCCATACAAGTATTTTTTTTATTGAGGTACATAACATAATTATAAACTTATAAAAAACAGAAATATATTCTTACAGTACAACTCCAAATTTTTGTATCTTAGTTTCTAATGTAATATATGATACAAAAGCACAAGAAATAAAAATAGTATTGAAAACATTAAAAACACTCGTTTATATATCACAGGACGAAACTGATCCACAAATAAAAACAAAACAATATATTATTTTAATAATGCAACATGTCAATCTTAAAGGTTAATATTTAGGTATTAAGTATTGTTTTTAATATTTCAGCTAAGTGAATTGAGCTTTATGTGCTTTAATTTTAGCAAATTGTTTAATTAAATTTTCGGTGTGTAATTTTTTTAGCTGGTTCGTTTTTATTGAAATGATAGCAAGATTACTTAGTCGGTTTTGCCCCATGGTCGATCTTAAATAATTTTTTATTATTTTGAGTTTTGAAAAAGATCGTTCTACGGTAGCAACAGAAACCGGCTTTGTTAATAAAATACAAAGTTTTATGCTTCTATTAGGAACAGAACCCACTAAATTGTTAATTGTTATACAATTTAAAGTTTCTTCTGGAGAAGTAATAACTTTTTCATCAAAATTTTGTAAATATTGCAATTCTTTAACAAATTCTACGGCAGTAATGTCTCGTTCATTGCGAGTTTTATCGTTTAATAAATTTTCAACTTTTGACATAATTCTACTTGTTCGTTTTCAGAATAGTTTTTCAATTTATCAATATTCCATAAAAACGCGAAATTATTAAAGTAAAAAGAAAGTAATTAGAATCTCTCATCTACTGATATTATGATTATATTTAAGCATTAAAAAAACAATCAACATTGAACTTTAAAGTTCTATCGTCACATTCATAATAAAAATGTTTTTTTTTATTTTTTGCGGTCTTAGACCTTTTTGTCCTTTGAATTTAGCTTCTATGTCTAAGCTGGATGATATTTCCTTAGCATCAATCCATAGATCATTAAAACCTTTAGCGGAGCGATAAGCTTTCAAAAAATTATTCAAGTTATTTGAATGATTACAACACTGAGCAACATCAAAGTTCGGTTTTTGAATAAGTTTACTAACAATGTTACCTTTACTTAAAATATTATACCACAATATAAAAATGCAAATGAATTCAAAATTTTGCAATTGTTTAGCCAACGATGCATCCAAACTTTTTACGTTATTTTCAAAGTTTTTTTCGGTTATTTTAAACAGAGCATCATAAACCTCCCCAAGTTGATACCTTAAAGGAGTTATTGCATATATTTTACTAGACCATCGAGTATCCGATAAAGGTTTTAAAGTTAAATTTGTTACTTTAGATAAATTAGATATCAGAATTGACCAGCGTTAAGTAGAAGCTGAAAAAAATACAAACAGTTCTTGAACTAAAGAAAAAAAATTGATGTTCAAAGAATTTGATTTTGCGGCATCATTGACGACTAAATTTTAGTATGATTGCAACGAGGAACAAAGAAAACTCGATCCAAATTTTTTTTGTAGACCGTTATACCTACCACGCATATATGCCTCATTGTCGTAACTATAACCCTTTCAAATCGTTGATATTTAAGAAATTTTGTCAAGTCTTCACCCGACACATCATCTATAGGTCAAAATAATAAAATATTGAGGATATTCAAAAGTGTTTGATGGCAGAGCCATCTCATAGTTTATAGCTATTTATAGTTAAATTAAGGATATTGTGATATATGTACAATACGCGTAGGTACACCGTACCGTACCGTATATTTTAGAATTGATTTATATTTGCGTTGTATTTCAAAATGCGTACATAGATATAGACCTATGACCTTATTGTCTACGACCTATACCCTCGTATACATTAAACTAAGGCACAGATTATATTAAGCATTTTTGCACTGATTACGCGTTTTTGTACCTTCGTTGCTTTGTAAATTATGCTATATTTAATTTGGCGCAAAATTAAGGTTCCAAAAAAATGTTCGAACCGAAGTCGAATTTTTGCTTCCAGTTTGGTTTGGTTCAGTTCAAAAACTAAAAGTTTGCACACCATTAAAAAAACCTGTTTAGGCCTTAAGTAAACCACAAATTCGTGAATTTTCTATAGGAGAATGCGTTGTGGCCGCCTGTAAAAATCGGCCACCTGTGTGCAGGCACGCTGTGCACGCCCGGTAGGAACGGCCCTGTTTTTAAAACGGTTTTAATAATATATTGTTTTCCTACATATCCTGAGACGTAATATTTACTGTATCTTTCAAAGCAATTCCTACTTACCTACCTAAAAGACTTACTTATATGTATTATATTTGGTACGTAAGTTTTCAGATGAAACAACATTTATATCAATTTTTGTTAAAAATTTTATCACGTCATCGACTTCATTTTTAGGTTAAACTCTGGTAAAAAAAACTATTTTTTTTTATTCTTAAAACTTTTCCATATACAGGGGCAAGTGGGGCACATTCAACATGTTTGAATACAAACTCGCATATTTTTGTCATTTTTAATTGATAGCGACATTTTGCGCCACAGTTATAAAATACACACCTTATTAAATAAAATATTTTGAAAAATGTGAGCAAAAAACAACTATGACAGATAATACATTCATTTAAAAAAACAGTGTCAAAAGGTTGAAACTGCCCCCCCCCCCCCGGAAGGGTAGTTTCAACCATTCGATGGGGCAGATTCGACAGTAGAGAGTGTGAATAAATAAAATGTTCTGATATGTTAGAAAGTCTTATATTGATAACATTCTGTACTTACAAATATGGTTAGTTATTTTAGTTAACATCAAATACACTTAAATTAATATTAAACATAAGCATAGAAACTGTTCTAGCTGTTTTAGCTGAATTTGGTTCCGGCAACTTTAAAACGATATCATCACGTTCGACAATTGATATATCATCAACCAGTGAATAGAAAAATTTATTTAATGGCTTTTTACGAAGTAAAAATTTAACTTCAAATTCAGTTGATTTTGCAGGTACCCTGGCTATATAGTAGATTATTTTAACTTTAGTACAAAAGTTTACTAATAAAAAATCATTTTCACTTATTATATCATCGTCGCGCAATAAAATCGGAGCTGTTTCTGCTTCGCTATCGTCCGAAACATCATCTGATTCTAAAACCACTGTATGATTTGAATCGGAACTACTCTCGCTAATTTTTCGTTTACGCTGGGGTTTAGTTTTCTCAATATTATGTTCTAGAAAAATTTGCTTAATCAGTTTCTGTATTTTCTTCTCGTCTTTATTCTTTTTACGAATGCCTCTTTCATACTCCAGCTCTTCTAACCGATTCTTCTCCGGAGTATCGGTGTAAAGCTGGGATATTCCGTTTCTATTTTTCCCATTTTTTTTTCTTAATACAGGGTCTAGGAAAAGGTCGTACTTAGTCTGGGGTAGGAATAAATTTAACACATATGCTTTGTCTGACCCTACATATTGTAAAACATGAAACATAAGCATTTTTTGAGAATGCCTAACAAATAAATTAGTTACCTAAGGCTCTTTTTTCTGATGTGATAAGAATAGTAATTACACTAGATGGTGTATCATCTGTCTTTGGTGGTGTGGTATGGTCTTTAACGAAAGCCGAAGTAGAGGACATATCTAAAAAAAAGGGAAATTTTAACGCCCACTAAACCACTAATATTTATACATATACCTAAAGATACTAATATTGGTGTGACAGATGAAGCGGCTGGAGCAACTTCTTGAGACATGTCAGAAACAGAATCTTCTATTGTATCGGTGCCAATTACTTTCGTTATGTTTTTTAGAGTAAAAGCTGATTGAAAAGCAATTTTTGATAACTCAGCAATTTCTCTAATTGTATTAGCTTTCTTAAGATGGGATGCCAGCCAATCATTGAACGCAACAGAACAATAGGTCTTATATGGTTCATAAACTCCAACATCTAACGGTTAGAGTTTATGGGACGTATGTGGCGGAAAAGACAAAACAACAATACCATTATCACGACAATAATTGATCGCTGTTACAGATATATGTGATTCATGGTTGTCCACGAGAAGTAATATTTCTTTCTTTTTGGAACAGTTGGTATGCCTCTCAATGTGTTCCAGTACTTTCGGAAACAATTCAGCTGTCATCCAGCCATTGTAATTGCCTAGTGCAATGCTTGAAGTTGGATCATTAATTAGATACTTATCTGGATTACGCATCCTAGGGTAAAGATACACATGAGGTAATACTTGACCAATAGCATTTATCACAGGCACAAATGTTGTTAGTTCACCCCTTTCAGCAGTGCAGCTACACTAACTTGTTTTTTCCCCTTGCCTAAAACTATCTTCTGTGAGTTTAAGACCGTTGTTATTCGTGTTTCATCCAGACTGTAAATTTGTTCCGCTTTGAATTTGTGTTTTAATATTACGGATATATAATTATCAAAAAAATTCAGAGACGGATTTTTTGTTAAATCTTGTGGCCCTCGCTAAACTTTTATTCTCTGGCTTTCTTAAAGAAATTTCTCTCTTATGTCTATTCACGAAGGAGTGGAGCCAGTCGAGACCAGCAGTGGTATTTTGTTGCCATTGAACAGGCATTTTGCACTCAGGAATAATGCAAGCATATTCGTATGCCAGCAGCCTAATCTGTTTATATGTAAGACCGTAATTCATATCGGAACACGTTTTAATGTATTTAACCAATTCTTCTTCCTGCTTGGTTGTAAATACTTGTGCAAGACTATACTTAGAAGAATATATAGCTTCCTCATGATTATCACTTTCATTACCCGAGTCATCGTTATAAAGCTTGGTTAATTGTTCATCTGAATATTTATCGCGTAATTTTTTTATTCTGGTAAGTAATGTTCCACGTTTGACTCTGAAACATCTCGAAGCTTCTCTCTGAGACATTCTTTTCGATAAAACCTCCTGAATTGCGTTTTTTATATTGTCTTCACTTATATTTGACCTGTTTGTCTTTTTTTATATGTTCGTACTATCTGAAATACACCATTTTTTCAATAATATTGTAGTTTTTTACGCGGTTTAGGATGGGGCAGATTCAACCGCCGGCTGAAAGTGCCCCTTGTTTAGGTGGCTGTATCTACCCCATTGCACATTTTTACAAATATTCGTATGTCCTGCAACATTCTTGATGTTTAGGTTATGTCAATCTGGCATACAACTTTCAAATGATAACAAAAAGGCACAATAAACAAATGAATTAAGTAATGCTTGAAACTTTGTTGATACTGCAAAAAATTAATTCGTGAAAAAACTTACCTTGCAGTGCACTATTTTACAATTAATTTTTTAATTTACTTCCGACAACTTCTAGGATCATAAATATTTTACTGACCTTACAAGTAATACAATATATTTTTGACAAGCGGTAAATTCAAATGCAATGCGAGTTAGGTCGACTGGTTGAAAGTGCCCCCTGGTCGAATGTGCCCCACTTTTTCCCAATTAGATTTGAAGTTTTTGATGTTTTAAGATTGTTATTTACTTTTGTTTCTTGTGGAAAGGTTTGTTTACCTAATTTTTCTACTCTTAGTAAAGCCTTCAAATTAGGTGTAACTGCTATGTTTATTTAAACAACCGTCAATATTGAACGAGCATGATTGGTTTTCGATAGTCATATTAGTTTTGCCATTTCAGTCTTTACTAGAATTTTGTTTTTTTATGGCATGTTGTGATATGGTTACAATTTTATCACTCACATTAAACGTTCGTAGGCCTTTGTCCTTGTCGATGTTATTATGCATTTTAGAAGTTCTCGAGTATTTATTTGTCATTGAAATTTGATTTTGTAAGGATTCAAACGCAATTTGTTGATTTTTTATAACTAGCCTTTTTGTTGTAATAATTCGTGTAAGTATTTTATTTCAATTTTGTACATGTCAACTTCACTTGTATTGCGGACTTATTCAAGTTCGCCATTGTTAGAAGTTAAATCACAGCCATTAACGTATTTATTATCAACAAAAACGATGTTTCTAATGTATTTAGCACAACTGGGATGGTTTTATATTTGTACTAATTTTTGTAACGTGTTGGATCCGTTGAGTAATAATAAAATTAAAACAATTTATGGTTCAAAGCAATGGTATTGAAACCACCGATTTTTTAAGGAAGATTTTCATATTATCCTTCTTAGTACGTAAAGCTCAATTTTTAAAAATAACACCAACTAATTACAAATTACACATGTGATTCTGTTGCAGGTTCTAAGAAAAACATACTAACATCGTATGTAGCAAAAAATGTTCATGACATTTTCAACAACTCATGCATAAATATATCTCTTTAATTTACTAGTTGCAACAGCAAAATATTGTAAATTAATGATATTTACCCATCTGAACTTCACATTTACCTGAAATTAATGTATTAAAAGAAATAAAAACAATACATGATTTTAGTTTAATCAACATTGCACGTATTTTAAAAAAATAAATTAAATTAAGCGGTTTTTAAATAGAGATGAATAGCTAATAATCAAAAACTAAATGGTAATAACCTTTACACTTTTTAATATAAACGTAAATAAATTGAAATTATTTATTTTCCGCTTTATTTCGTGTAAGAAGTTTATTTGTATTTGACTATAATAAATAATTAAATATATTTGTTTTTCATACTTGTCATAATTGACTAATATCATTGAGTAATAATTTAAGAAGAGGCAAAAATAGTGTGTTAAAAATCGTACTGTAGTTTTATCTCTCTTGTTTCTCTTTTTTTACCCAACTGTACCCTTTCTTTTCATAAATTAATAGACTAAGACCTGCTGCCATCTGCAAAATCATGGTTTTTATTTTGCGAACTTATTTATTTGTTATGAAGTACGAGTTAGAACCTTTTCGTATATTTGTGTTTACTTTACCGTTTACCTGTTCAAAAAAGGTTAATATCATAAACAATAGCTTGTATTGTTACGACACAAGTCAATGTCAAATAAACTTAAACAATATCATGCTTTATATATAAGAAAACAAAAAAATATGTATATTCAAATATTTATTTATTTTTGTAAAATATAAATCGAAAACATATAAATTACTAAAACAATGCAAATTAAATTAAAAATAAATTGTTATGGGGATATATTGTTATTCATCAATCTTTTAAATTATTCAAATTACCAGTCCACCAATAAAAAATTCGTTAACTTTCAAAATGTATATACTATTTTACATATGCTTTTAGCTTTAAAATAATGAAGCTCATCTTCAGAAAAGTCTACAAAAAATATTTACAACTTATAAAAAGTTAAGATTACAAAAAGTTTTTTAACTTACATTTTTTGGAACAATCTCAAATCTGAAAATTTGTAACTAGATAATTAAAAAATGTAAGTTTTACAAAATGTTAATTGTTAATTATTTTAAAAAAGGAAGATGGTGCAATTTAGAAACAAATCTAAGAAAATTTAAGTTTAAAATCATCATTGAAATTGGTGTGATCGTTCAACAAAAAATTTTTATTTGATATTTTAATATAAATGAACTTTAGTAATTCAAGAATTTTCCAGTGAGCAAATTGTAGCTAAAACCGGTTTTTTTATAACTACTTTAGCTTTTAAAGTTACTCTCTAGAACACTTTTAAGTGGCTTGTGAAAAAACTGAAGCCTCCATGAAGCGTTTAAGTAGCTAAAAATTCCGCAGTTATGTTGCTGTTAGGGAGCTTCTTTAATGCATTAAAATCGGGCTTATACAGCTCTTTGTCGTACTAGCAAAACTTTAAAGAAGCTCTAAAGGAACCGTAAACCACCTTTCAGAAACAACTATACCGCTTAAATAATTTTATTTTTACTACCTTTAAGTAGCTTAAAACTTAACTAAATAATAACATTGATTAGTTATTGTAACTATTTTACTTCTTCGTTTGTCTACGTGTTTACAGGCATTTATTATACATGTATATTTTAAAAACGTATATTTACATACTTAAATAATGGTTGCTTGTATTTTTTCCCCGGGTCAGATTTGAACCTACGGATTTTTTACCTGATGGATTTGTCATTATTTGATATCCCAACTGAGCTATCTTACAACATACATGTTTCGTTCACGAACTGCTTAATATCTGATCTTGGATTTTAAAATACGAAAAATATGGGCGTTTTAGATCATAGTTTTAGATTTTGAATTGGAAATAGTTATTTGTATTCAAACCAGTACTTTTTATAAGAAATTGCTGTAACTATAGGTATAATTGATAAATCTTGATATGATTTTCTAACGTGCGACAGTAATTTTATTGAAAAAGGTAAAATTTTAAATAAGATTTATTTAATTTTAATAAGTTGATTTTGTATTCGGCATGACACGACTTCTCAAAATATTTTCAATATTCACAACCGTGTAACATGTTTTTGAGATTTTTTAAGTATTTATTTTTCTGTGTGTATGGCTTCTTAGCTTATATTTATAAAGAAATAATACAAAACAAGGACTAAGTGTGGTTTAATTGGCATGTGCTTCAATGAATGTATGTTGTTTTTTTTTATCCGTTGCATTTAAATTTTAGCAGAGAAGGCAATATGTTACATAATTGTACTGTTGTGGGGTACGGTAGTTAAATAAGGATCAAGTATCATTTTATTTAATTTCTGTTTTGACACATATTTGTGCATAAAAATGAATTCTCACAACAGCACAGATACTACGCTGCAATTTAAAGAGAAAGTTTCACAAAATCGAAATATCGATGATAAACCAGCAGTATTAGAAGATGTTACCTATCTAGACTGGATACCATCTCAAAATATGGGATATACAAGGAGTGTGATTTGTTAGCATATTGGAGATGTTTTGCATGAAAGAATGGATACGAAAAAAAATAAACAAAAAATTGAAGTAGTACAATCAGTTTTCAGTAGGTATTTATACTAAGTGATTAAATAAATAATCATTGAATGTTTTATTATGTGAAAACTAATCTTACTTATATTTCTTATTTCTATATCTATCTATATATCTATATCTATCTATATTTATATCTTCTTCACTGCGTAACGGTAGACCATCTATTACAAATAAATCATTTTTATGAACTCACAGCACAATTTGTCAATAAGGATTCAATATTGGCCATCGATTTTGTGTTGTCAAATAAACACCTCATTAAAAACACGTCTAAGATCACAAAATCTTACGAAAAAAGTAAAAAGAATAGGCATTGTTGAAGGCTCTTGAGAAGCTGTCAATGAAGTAGCTGTTTAAGGGTGGTAAAAAACGTTATAAGTGGTTCTTAAGTAAATGAGCAATTTTATAGTGATACTTAAGCTCTAAAAAGTTTCATAAGTTGCCAATTAGCTACTTAAGCCAATATCACTTCTTAACAGCCATTGAGTAGCCTTAAGTTCCACAATAAAGTAGCGTTTTGCTCACTGGGTTGTTATTGATGTTATTAAAATGATGAAATAACTTGTAAGAAAAAAGAGTATGACGATTATCCAAAACATGTTGTGCAAATGTAGATTTTACTGAATTTGGGTTAATTATGTATTTTGAACTATTTCTTTAAATATCTAAGATATTCATTAAGTCTAGTTTGAAAAGATCTTTGTGTCATACCAATATAAATTTTTTTACAAGAACAAATTAATTTGTAAACTCCACTTTTATTTAAATTATTATTATTGAGAATATTAGAAAGAAATATTTTATTAGAAAAATAAATCTTGAAATTGTTACCTATACTTAATTTCTTAAAAAAACTGAGAAAAGTGATAAAGGAGAACCTATTGAAAGACCTGGATTTTGTTTAAAAAAATGATTATCAAATTTATCACCTATTTTTACTGAAATCTTTTTGAACAATTTAGAAAGTAAATATATTTCTGAACACCAAATTTTCTTACAAAAAGTAATAATTTGGAAAAGATATGTTGATGACATTTTTTGTATTTAAAAAGTTCTAAATATTTTTTGTAGACTTTTCTGAAGATGAGATTTTGTTATTAGTGGACTGGTAATTTAAATAATTTTAAATTAAAATTAATGTTAAATTTCTGAAAGAATAATTGACCAATTCATCCTTTAAAAGAATTTTTGACGGAGAATCCATTTGTATCACTCTGTTGCTTATTTTAGTCAAAATTTAACGGCTTGACGAATTTGAGAACACACTGGTCGTTCCAGTATCTTCAAAATATTATAGGACGTATCTTCAGCTATAAAACATGTATTAAAAAAAAATACTTATTATTGCTTGTCTACTTATACTTTCGTTTAGTGAACTGGAGCTGTAGAAAGAATAAATTTATTCGTCTTCACGATCGTCATCAATAAGTAATAATAGACGTTTTCTTCCATATGTTTGAGAAACTACTACATTTGAGTATCTTAGGTTGACGTTCATATCAACAATTACAGCTTCTGTAAAAAAGTATACTAAATAAGCCCAAAAAGTAAAAAAAACTTTAAGTTGTTAGTATTTTAAAAATAAAGTTTTGAAAATGCAATTATTAGTATTCTCAAAATATTTTTGCGAATTTTTTTTAACAATTGTAAAAATATTTTAAGTATTGTTGGATTTGTGTTGAAGTGCTTTCAGCATGCTAAAATAAACATAAAAGAATTTTGTTTATAATTTTTTTTTATTTTTTAAGAAACTAAGTATTTATTAGACAAGGTGCTAAAGAAATGCGACCATAACATTTACAAAAACGATATTTTTATTCGACATATGCCAACATCAACAAAAAACATTTAAAGCAATGGCCAGAACGATTATTTTAAATATGATTGCAACTACGATGAATCGATCTTTATGCAAAATAATGATCGCGATCATCGAGCGTCTATACAATAACGATCGCAATCATTGATCGCTTATAAAATAACAATTGCGGTTATGTAAAAGAAATTAATACTTTTAATTATTGCATAAACTTGATAAAAAACAAATAACACTAATATAACACTATTTTACCTATAGTCTTTGCTTTAATAAATGTATAATAAACTTTAAGTATGCAGGTAGTTCACGAAAAATCGTAAAATTTTGTGTAAGTAGGTACATAACCCCTTTGCTCTTTCCTTTGTAAGAATTTTAAACCACATACAGATTTTTTAATAAAAAAGTAACATGGATTTAAACATTGAATTATATTTATTTTGTTTACAGAAATTTAACAATGCATTCTCTTCAAAGAGAATTAGAAAACTCTTCTAGGAAAAAACGTTTGTAAAATTTGTGTCACACATTCAGCATTTTGGGAAAACCCTTGCTTTATATAAACACCAAGGTAAAGCATGAAACGCAGGAAGTTAAAAACAATAAGCATTAACTACAAATATCAATACGTATTTGAAAAGAATTGCAAATGTATTTTAATACATAAATCTTATGTTTGAGACAAATATCAATAGGAGTTATGACTAATTACTCAATAATCTTTTCAGGGTCAATTTCAAATAGAAACATTTAATTTACGAAAGAACGACACTTATTTTTTAATATGTTGTTTATTAATGTTTTAAACTATTTGTTCGTAAGTTTGCATCAGAATTCAAATACCACGTCATGTCGAAAAAAAAAAACATCACAGTAGTATCTATTTTCTATGAATTTTTGTAAATATTTTTTTTAAATCTAAATATGAACAAATTTTAATTAAGTTACTGTTTAGAAACAATATTAAAAAATACTTATGTAGGTTGATTTTCAATATTCCAAACGTTATTGTATCCCGGAAAACGAAAATCGAATGTTTATGGCTAGATTTATGACTAACTTTACACAAGCGATTTTTGAGCAACAGTCGATTACTAATGAATTCTAAATACCATGATTGCGATCATTGATCGTGGAAAATAATAGCGATCTCAGCCACTGATTGACAGTAATTATTTTAAGTTATTGTACAATTAAGTGCAACAAGAAGAAGAAGAAGAATCCAGACAAGGAGATTTTCCGATGCTAATTTAAACCATTTTTAAACGTTTGGTAGAAAAAAAAAATTTAAAAATATTTACCTGATTGAAGGTGTAGAACAAGAACTGCAGTGTGTTTAAAATTTCCTTTTGTTGTTATACATTATCTACGAAGATGCTTCTCACAAATCTTCTTTTGTTTTAAATCTTCCAAGTCCATTGTGGCAATGTTTATATTTCCACAGTTTTTCTAACATTCTTTAGCACGCACTTTATCACTAATAAAAAACTTAAGGAAACTAGTACCTTTGTTTTCGGTATTATTATTTTCACAATTAATATAAACACAACCGTGATTTGTAACTTTTCCCGTTTTAAAAATAAATCAAAAATATATTTACACTTAAACTAAACAAAAGTTCAAACAAACATTACTACTACCAGAATTTCAAAAATCGTATCGCATTGTTAACCCAAGAAAATCTTTCAATTCAATACCGAAGTTTACAAGTCGACAGACACGCAAGAACTAAAAAATATCGATCCAATACGAACGTGGCGACCTCTACATCTCGATCCAATCAGTCGATACGATATCGCCCCTTAAGTTGCATTTCTTCTTACACTTTTTATTCAATGCTAATATTCTAATAAATAAAAAGTGAAGCCAAAATCGTTCATTTGCTGGGTAAGCAATATATTGTTATGTGATTGTTTAACCACTTATGACGACATATAATAAAGATTACCATATTATGAGCATCTTACGAACTACTATATAAAAAAAACTATATGTATGTAGTCAATACTATTTTTTAATAGTAGTTTGTAAAATACCCGCAATATGGTAATTTTGTTAATACAATTACATTTAAACTGTTTAATCATAACATTTTGTCTGCATTTGCTAACTCAAACAATATCTGTGTCTAATGTAAAATACGTTGGAATCTAAATCACATACAAAAAAAAATCAATAAAATACATTGAAATAGTTGTAGAAAGAACTGACTGTTAATCATTGTCTATAATAACATATACTTTTTTAAAGATGTGTTTTTAATGTTAACACTATTTTATAATGTTTTAATAATACGTGTTTGATCACATTGTATTAAAAAACTGTTAAAGCACATAGGATTACTAGATAAGATAATTTAAATGAAAGCACTGTACGTAAATACATTTATAACGTATTGTTACCGAGATAAGTTGATTAATTTAAACGGTGTTTTCAACTGCAAAAAAAAACAAATTTATTTCATTTTACAAGTTTTTTAGAACTATGTAGCTGTAAAATTAAGCGTTGAAATTAGTTGTTTTTAACAATTTTTTGATTTTATTTAGTTGTACAAGATCGAAAACGTGTGTCACCTTTGCTCTTTGTCAAGTTTCATAAAACATTTCAATCGGCAATTGCAAGGTTCTTTTACTTTGTTTCTTTTATGTAAAATACCCTTTTTACTAACGTATTTTTGACCTTTTTCCTTTAATTCTTTTCTTACGTTTTCTTTCCATGCCTTTTCATTTCTCAAACGCTTCATTGTTTTTTCTTATTCAGCAATTCTTTTTCGCTTCTCTTTTTTGGCATTGGTTGCTAATTCTCTCTGTAAATTTCTGGGGTCATTTTTTACCTTTTGGTTTTGGATATCATGTAAGACATCTATATTATTATTCTGATGCAATAATGACTATTAATGCCATTAAAACACATAGTTATCTACATCCACCTATTTCTAAGTCAGCTGTAATTTCCTCTTCGTTATCAAAAGTGTTAGAAGATATGTAGTTCTTATCTTATACGGAATGGTCGGTTTCGGAAATTGTTGTCGTCTTGTGTATCAAGTTGTTTTTAAGTCAGATATATCATTTTCTACATACATAACGAAATTCAATGCCGATCTAGATACTTACATCGTAGGTAGGATCTTCCTTTAAAAGTGTCAACTCCGTATAAGAAAATTGACTGTGATATAGTATTAATGATTCCTATAATACATTGTAAATAAATTTCACATTTATTTAAATATCTTTTGTGTTACATTATCGATAGGTGTTAGCATTTGTAGCTCATGATCTACTTCACTGTACTGATATTTATTGTGCCGTACTTGTATACATTTGGCGATACGATTATCCGTTGCATTCTCTAAAATATCAACGTATCCATTTTATTTAGGATATAGGTACAGCCACTTAAGATAAAATTTTTAATCCTCATTAATGACGTTGTGATACGATCACGCAAAAAGCAAATACTTTACTAAATCATTATTATTTCATAAAGTATTACTCTGCGTGAGTGCCTACTCATTCGCTTTCGTTATTAACACACAATTAGGACTGATAAAACTTACACAATTGTAGATAAGACGATATAAAAGATAACTTACCAATTTCTCGGAGGTGTCTACACTTCTCCAGTATCAGCTGTGTCCTTTTATTCATTACTGTACACGTTTACTTTCAAACATTATTTGATTTGGAGGTTATAACTCTAAACGGCCAATATCCGTTGCGCAGGTGTAAAAACTATTCATAGGGCCTTCTTGGGGTAAGCACTTATATTTTTCCGATGTACGTTGATTTTCCCGTAATTGCCATAGCGATTTATGATACCGCTTCGTGTTATCCAATTTGGAAGGATTCATGATTAATCCATTACCTTCCGCTAGAGACTATAATTAGAAACACGTTTATTTAAGCCATTTCCGAGACAATCATATTTACTCGGATGCTTGACGGCATTTAAATACGATTTTTTGTTCTTGGATAAGCAATTTAATTGTGATACAATCCTCTATCTACTTTTATTTCATTTTTTTTAGTCATTGTGTAGGGGCTAGTTGAACGTGTAGATAGCTATCCGCATGACTTGAACAACCGTAAGTACTTCTGTTTCTTTTAGTTGTCAGTAATTTGTGCATTTTTTAAACGTGAAATACGTGCAACGTAGATATGAATCGTGTATTATTAAAATTATTCGAGTTTTGAGAAAAAAAAACGTTCTGGGTGATGCCGCTTGAGAATTGTAAAACTTTTACTAGTTATTTAGTTAAATCACTGTATAATTAATATACTCTAAAATAAAAACAACCTACATATCAGTACTACCAAAATTATAGTATTTATAAACAAATAGAATTTGTTCCACTTTTTTGTCCAGTATTGGAATTTTGTGTCCTATATACGCTCTTTTAGATGGAATAATCACATTTCTTCTTTTTTTTTGGCTAAGACAAATTAAAATTGTGTTTTACGCATTCATTAACAAACACGAATGCTACAACAATTCTAGGCATGTTGATGTCGTGTACGATATGATGGTACTGAGAAATATTGAAACATATTTTAGAACTTCTAGCAACGTTTTGTCCAACAGAATCCTGAGATAAACATGTATTTTTATACAAAAAAGACCACCCGTTTTTCCAATTCAATATGCCACCTGTTTAACCACAAAATTGTGATGTTTGTTAGAATGTACTATTATTTCTGTATATTTGTGTAGAGAGTATACTCTATTATATTTTTTCAAACGTCTTTTGATAACACCAAAATTTCTATCGCAAGGGAGGAAACTATGATCACGTATTGGAAATATTTGTTAAACTTTTTTGTACCGCCCACTTTGAGTAACACAAAGTTTTACAGCAGTGTGGTTTTTATTTTGTCCCGGGCAGTTGTTTGAGAATAATCAAAGTTCTGTTAAGTTAGGATCTGCATAATTCTTTATATAAATACATAAAATTGAGCAGACTTTGTTTGGTCCTTTTGCAGCGGTGCCTTTGTGGTATATGTAGTAATATGATTTTCCAGTTTTTAAATCATGAATACAAAACAAGCTAATGTTAAACTGCGTTAAATAAAAGTTTTTGAACTGGAAGAAGCGGGAGCTGTAAGTTTTGCATATAATCAAACGCAATGGCGATAATATTATCTTGTTTTTCAACTTTTTCTATAGTTTCATTTAATACATTTTTTGGATCGACGTCTGTGAACTATTTTTTTTACAACGGCTGTTTGTTTTGCAGAGTTACATAGTGAAAGGTTTTTATTCTTAAGAGCTAAAGTTTCGCATTGACATGTGTCAGTTTGGAGCCGAAAGAAATGAAGAGTAAAGTTTTCTCTAAAATACTTTAGATAGTAGCTACACTTGACCTTAGTATCTGGGAATTATTTTGTAAACATATTGTACATAATTACTATGTTTAATCTGGAATCAAGGTATTCATATTCTTTTCCAGAGTAATGCGTTTGTTTAACTGGTTAAAATGCAATACGTTGGCGAATCCAAACATTTTCTAATTCAGGAATGACGTGATTTTTCAAACTTTTACCTAGTTTGTCTTGAGGAATTAAATTGTCTATTAGTAACTTCTTAAGCCTTTTTACTCGTTTTGAGGTTACTGCATGCAAACTGAATTTAGGCATATCTTAATTTTAGCACTCCGATTTTGTGCAAAGTGTATAAAGGAATTATTTCTGTCTTTGCCGTTTTTCTTGCGTTCTCGTTTTCTCGAAGCTTCGGTTAACTCAAGAAAAGATTGCAAGTAGACAACTTGTTTATTTTTTTTGTCTAAATTGTACATTTCTTTGAACACTATTTTATTTATCAGTCGTAAATTTTTCGAAGCATATCATTAGGCAATTACAGTAAACAAAACTAATGACATTTGGTTTCGTTATATTAAACATTTGGAAATGCAACTTACCGACCAGGTGGGCTTTGCTTCTTGGCAGGAACTAGTTTGTTTGTATGATTAACATATTTTGTGCTTTTAAGCCGGACTTCTTTTAAAACGTTTAATTTATATTTATTATTATGGTGAACTTCTCTTCGGCGCTTTTTTAAAACAAGTTCTTCATCACTACTTTGATTTTCATCTACACCACTTTCACCTGAATAATCCGACATTGTTGATAATTTTATTAATAAAAACAGCTTTCTACACAATACACACATACATCCGTAACGTCATCTTCATTTCACCAAAAACGTCACTATACTCCGAAGTATCTAAATCAGAGTTGCGTTCAATATCCAAAATAGTATCTTCATCATTTGTTTCACCTGCTAAAGCCGTCAACACTATTTTCATTCAAATATTAAATAAAATTTTTAATGACGTTGTAACACGCGCATTAGTCAAAGCGACCGCACTGGGTCAAAGGTCCTTTAACGCTGCTAAATATATTCTTAATTCAAGAACGGCACACCCCACGTATTTGTTGTGATACTAAGAACTCAAATTTAACCAGGCTCGCTTGTTATTACATTGTTTTTTATTTGTTTATTTTTTATTTTTACTCTTTGAGACGAGGGAACCGAATTACTTCTCGAAAATAATATATTTTTCAAACGAGAGTACGCAAAAATAGCATTTATTCGATCAAATACGCAACATGATAACATAAATTGTGTGAACTGAAACAAATCTGATTTTATTCATGCTTGAGCTTGAAATTTGGCTGGCAACAAGCCAACGAGCGAACAAGCGTTTTTTTCCTGTCTGAGCTTGCAATGTACGAAACTTTATATATTTAAGCGCTGCATCGGTCGCGATTTTATTTGTTGCTTGATGCCCGATCGATAATTAACTTAGCGAAGTGAAAAGATTCATGGAGTAAAAATATCTGCTTTTGAAACTTTAGTTTTTTGTAGTTTTACAGACTTTGTAGTGATGTGTTTTGTTTTGTGAATTAAAGTGAGTTCATCTAAAATTTATTTTTTATTTTAGATTTATTAAAACATTAAAAGTCAAAAACTTACATCTCAAAAATTCTTTTACATTTGATTATATAAACATCATTGTTAATTGAAGTGAATTCATACAAAACAATTAATAAGCACTAATATTACTGTTTATAAAAATTTATAAATTTTGAAATAACTTAAGTAATGCTGAAAAAATACTTTCGAGTTTGAGACGTCAAAACATTTCCATTTTTCATAAATAATTTAACAATTTGTTTACTTACGTATTAATTTCTTTACAGTATACAGGATGTCAGAAAAAAAAGAAATTGTCTGGATACCAAAATTTGCTGAATAAAAGAAAAAGAGAGAAAGAACTGGAAAACCATGTCAAAATTACGCATTTTTTTCATTACTACTACTTTTCATTCTACTTTGCCAAATATGAATAACAATAATACAGCTGAATTCCAATATTCTGAACCTGTGCTTAAAACAAGTATCAGCAGCCGACAAGAAACTGATCTTCTAGAAAACAATGCATCAACATCTTCAAGTTCTGCTCATAATGAGAAATCAACACTTTCAAAAATTATCATAACGGAAAATATGAGTCAAATTTCGAAAGATGCTGCACTATGGCCAAAGAAATTACGTTCTAATAATATAAGTGAACATTTAAACATTCATGAAAAAAGCAAGTTACAAATCGAAAATGTTCTAAAAATCTTTCTAACCGTTTTAATAAAAATGAAATAATTGATTCTAATATTCAAAATGTAATAAACAGAGCAACCAAATACGGCAAGCTGTTATGTAAAGAATTTTCTACGTGATTTAGTTTGTAGGTCAGTAAAATTTAGTTTTTCGTGGAAGTAGTAATAAGTTGTTTGAGAAAAACAATGGTAACTTTTTAAAATGCAAAGAAATGATTTCCAAATTCGACCCGATTATGTCAGAACCTACAAAACGCTCTTAAATAAAAGATCACAAAACCTATCTCAGGGATAAAATACAAAATAAAGTAATCAACTTGATCGGTGAAAATATCAGATCCAAAATTTTAGAACTAACAAAATTTTATTCCATATTATTAGACTGCACTCCTGAATTTGTCACCAAGAACAAATTTCAGTTTGTATAAGATTTGTTAATTTAAAGTTCACGTGAATTAGTATAGTATAACATTATTTATTATTTTGTCCTATAGATGATGTGTCGGGTGAAGACTTGGCAAAATTTCTTTTGTCGGCGTTAGAAGAAGAAGGCTTAAATATCAACGATTTGCGGGGTCAGGGTTACGACACTGGGGCAAATATGCGTGGTAAGCATAATGGCCTAGAAAAAAATTTGGATTTTAATCCGCGAGCTTTATTTGTTCCTTGTTGCAATCATACCCTAAATTTAGTCGTCAATGATGCCGCAAAATCGAATACTTTGAACATCAATTTTTTTTCTTTAGTTCACGAACTGTGTATTTTTTTCAGTTTCTACTAAACGCTGGTCAATTCTGAAATCTAATTTATTTAATGTAACAAGTTTTACTTTAAAACCTTTATCGGATACTCGATGGTCCAGTAGAATAGATGCAATAATTCCTTTAAGGCTCCTCAGGACAGCTATCAAATCTCCAATTTGCGCCTTGAAAATAAAATATATAGACAACCAGCAACGCATTGTAATTTCAGCAGCTTTACTTACATTTATAGTTGTTTCAGGTACTTACGTTGTTAATCCGATTACAAAAGAAATATTGTTAAAGAAATTATACACATGAAAACCATTATAAAGGTTTCCCTTTTATTTTTGTACGAAAATATTTAGTTTTAATTTTACCAAATGTATTATAGTGCGCTAATTAAAAATATGTAAATAATAAATTAATCAGAAATAATAGTATATTATATATCAAGGTTGAGAAGTGCATCATTATAACCTAAGCGATAGATTATATCGCGAGACGCGAAGCGTCGAGGGATATAAATCGCGCAGGTTATAATGAACTTCTCAACCGTGTTATATATACAATTTTTTCCACTACTAGAATTATTAAAACCTTTCTACCTGTTACTAAATCAAATTTAAAATTTAAAATATTAATTTTAAATTAAAAATCAAGTCAGTAATTCTGACAGTTGTCATTAGTTTAATAGAATTAATTTTGTCGTAATTCTTAATTGTGATTTAAAACACAAAAATAAACAAATAACGTAAGTTTTTATTGCTAAAGTTGTTTAAATTGTTTAAAAACATTATTATTTTAAGCATTGATTATATCTAAAACATATTTAATTCAATAATATTCACATTTAATTAAGCGCGAACTTCAAATAACTTACTTTTTAAAATCAAATTAATTTATTAATTGAGCGATTTGAAAAGTTAAATTAGCATTAAATAAAATCTCTTGCTCTTGGTACCCAGTTTCGTAAACTTTTTTTCTTTGAAACTGTTGTAGTATTATCAGAAAATGTAAATATGTTCATTATTAACTACTAGTTAATAATGAAATATTATTTACCCGCGGTTAAAAAAGTACAACTTCACGACCTACTATTATACGTAATAATGCAAGCGTATACAACTAGTAGTGGAAAAATTATTTTAATTGTTTTTTGTATTTGAAATAATAAACAAAATTGTTTTTAGTCAACTGATACCATTTTTAGTGCTTTATTTAGTGTAATATATATCTATAACAAATTAAAATTAATAAAACGTCAAATATTAAATATTTTTATTGAATTTAATTGACAATCAAAGGTTAAAGCAAACGTAATAAATAGAAAAACTAATTTTTACGTTAGATATCCCTATGTCCAACATCTAACAATTATATTTGTATATGATAATAAAAAGAATGTCTACCTAATCGTTTACCTATAAGCTCATTAGCACGCAGTGTAACAATAGTATTATAATACAATAGAAACTGTCAATAAATAGAATGCTTCAAGTAACAAATACATTATTAGGGAACTTGCAATTTGGGTTGCATACACATTATGACTCAATTACTTAAAAAAATGATTTCACTGAGTATTTTTTAATTTAATATTTCAAATTATGGCTTTAATTTACGATTTAAAAACGTTATCGATACTGTATCTTGTTCCAATTTTCTTTCAAAAGGGCTGTACAGAACCAAATTATAAAATTTTTGCTTCGTTTTTAAAATATACGCAACTGACGAAAAACCGTTTACATTTTTTATTTCCTTATCAAAACAATTATTCAAAAAATTCTTTCCGTACCGCCCTTTGGAATATAATCACCTACCAATTTTTATAACTACCTTTTTTTAGAATTAATAAATACGCCCGTAATTTGTAATTCTGTTTATTAAAATACACGCCATTTTCGCGACTTTATTATAGCTGTCCTAAGGAGCTTTAAGGTATCAACTTGGAGAGGTTTATGATGCTCTGTTTGAAATAAGCGAAGGAAACTTTAAAAATAACGTAAGAAATTTGGCTGCATCGTTGGCCAAAAAATTGCAAAATTTTGAGTTCATTTGCATTCTTATATTGTGGTATAATATTATAAGTGAACTTAACATTGTTAGTAAAATTATTCAAAAATCGAACTTTGATGTTGCTCAGTGTTGTAATCATTTAAATAATTTGAATAATTTTTTTGAAAGCTTATTGCTCCGATAAACGTTTTAATGATCTATTGATTGATGCTAAAGAAATAGCATTCAACTTAGACATAGAACCTAAATTCAAAAAACAAAGAGGTCTGAGACCGCAAAAAAGAAAAAAAACATTTTGATTATGAATGTGGCGATGAACCGATCCACGACGAAACTTTAAAGTTCAACGTTGATTGTTTTTTTAATGCTATAGATGTAATCATAACATCAGTGGATAAGAGATTCCAATTACTATCATCTTACTCTAATAATTTCACGTTTTTATGGAATATTGATAAATTTAAAAATCATTCTAAAAACAAACAATTAGAATTATGTCAAAAAGTTTAAAATTTCTTAAACGACAAACTCGCAATGAACGAGACATAACTGCCGTGGAACTTGTTAAAGAATTGCAATATTTCAAAAATTTTAATGGAAAAGTTATTACGTCTCCAGAAGAAAGTTTAAATTATATAACAATTAACAACTTAGTGGATTCTTATCTTAATTCGAGCATACTACTTCGTATTTTATTAACAATGCCGGATTTAATTAAACAATTTGCAAAAATTAAAGCACACGGAAAGCTCAATTCACTTAGCTAAAATATTAATAACAACACCTAATACCTGGATATTATTTAAAAGGTGACATGCTGCATTATTAAAATAATAAATTCTTTGTTTTTATTTGTTGATCAGTTTCGTTCTGTGATATATAAACGAGTATTTTTAATATTTTAAATATTTTTCTTATTTCTTGTGCTTTTGTATCATATATTACATTTGAAACTAAAATACAAAAATTTTGAGTTGTAATACTGCTTAAATATATTTCTGTTTTTTATAAGTTTATAATTAAGTTATGTACTTGTAAAATATAAAAATGAAAATAAATTTACGAAAATACTTTTTAAAATTATTTTTCAATAGTGGATAATATCTAGCTTAACCCGTATCTGTACTAACTGTACTAAAATATACGTAACACAAATTTGGGGCGTTATTTTAAATTTGCACAAAGACGCCAAAAGTGCTAGGTGCGGGCCTGTATTTAATAGCTAAACAATAATATACGGATAACAAAAGCATTAGACAACGTTCTCAAGAGTTCATCGGAAAAAAAGAACTCCAATATTGTCAACTGAATTTAAAATAAATGGTGCAAAACATTTATACCGAGTGAGTCAAAAAAGTCTTTAACAAGTATCAAATTAAAAAAATTTACATGTTTTATTAAAATTTAAAAAATGTAAAGGACTAAGAAAACGGAAAACATTTTATCAGTTAAAACTTCTCTACCCACAGAAAAATAATACAAACACGCATTAAAAAAAATAAATAACGTTTTTTATATCGTTTAATTTAATTTTTTACCTAAATACGCTTAAATTAACATTACAACTTTACTCTATGTTGTGTATTTGACGAAATGTTAACACATTGTTTTAGAAATGATGTTTAATAAAGTTTAACGTGTACGTGGCAAACGGTTTAATAGAAATCATCACAATTACAAGAGATGAACTACAATATTTTTGTTAATTTTTATACATATTTAATTTATCACTACAAGTAAACAAAATGCAACTTGATACTATTTATTACAAATATCAAGACTAACTCATCAAAAAAGTAAGTGTTAGATTACAACAACAACGAGAATACAAGAACATTGCTTGAATGTAAAATATAATAAACATAAAGACATCACATTTTCAACACAATAAACGTTAAATTTAATTTAAAGTTGCCTCCAATTTTGCGCGGTTGTCCTAAGCTTACATCAACAGAATATAACAAAAAATGTGCATAAAGTTTGTGTTAAAAAAAAATATTACACAATCTTAAACGTCTTGATATATTGGTAAATAAATTTTATTGCTTGTGACTAATATAGAAGATTGGTGTGTAAATATTTCAAGTGATGAAAATAAATAAGTATACTCAACATTCTTCGTTAAAAATTATTTTTTTCAAAAATTAAACGGAATTAAGTTTTTGCTTTTATAACGCACATAAACGCAGCAGCACCGTAGGCAAATTAAAACAAAGTTTGTAAAAAGACAAAATCACATGACTAAGATTTCCAACATAACCAGAATGAGTAAGACGTCAATATAAAGGATTTAATTCCACCAATAAAAATCAAATCTAAATGAAAGAAATTCTTACAGAACAAAACACATCACAATAAATAACTTATTTTAGAAACGCTTTATGTAAAAAAAAATTCTATCAATTTTAAACAAGATCTTTATAATTTCAACTCAATTTATTCCAACATTTTAAACAAAATAAATGAACTTTTGATTAAATCTTTTTCTGGTTTTGTTTTTCCTTTTTATTTTTATTTAACAATTATTGACATTTTAAATTGTGAATTATATTATATTTTATTTTTTAAGAATTTATTGACATAATTTTAATTTTATTTGTTATTTTAGATGTAAATATAATATTTATATACATATATCGCACCTGAGTAGTTCTTAGTGACTTTTTTAAATTTTATAGAAGCTCTCTAATTATGGGGTCAACATGTAACCAACTTTTTCTCCAGCGGGTCCTGTTAGTTACATCCAGAAATACTCAACTAACCTGATGGTCAGCGAGGAAGCGTGGATGACTAAAATATTACAAAGGACTCCACTTTTTTAAACTACTTGCAAAATACCCAGTCGAGGAACTAGGATATTATAGCATCAAGTTCGAATCACTAACTTTAAACGCATCGTAGTAACAGTACAGTTATAAATAAAGAGCGGATACTAAGGCAAGAAAAAATACCAAAAAAGGTGGCATAAAAGTCATATTAAACCTGCCAAAAAGGCAAAAAAAAGACACAAATATCTGATAAAACTTACAGTTTATTTTTTTGTTTTACAATGTTAATTAAGTGCTATTATTTTCCCAAGCAGAAATCAAATATTTTATTGTTCTTAACTGTCATAAATTTTAAGTTTTCGTTATTGTAAAACCGTCTTTGACAGTTTTTACGCATTTGTCAACATAAACGTCAAATTATTTTTGAGAGATTTTGAGACTTTGTGGGCCTCCTAGACACTGTTCGAGCAATAAAATGTTGTATTCAACTCGTTCCTGTCTAAATTGGACGCTTTTTTTCCCTCGAGGACATTTTAGACTCCCGTTCCACTCGGGTTTAAAAATGCCCTCTTGAGAAAAAAAGCGTCCAATTTACACAGGAACTCGTTAAATAAACTACTATTTCAATATTTTGACCAAGAAGTGTTGCATTTTGTCATTTAAAATATTTTTATAGAAGAAAAAATTCTTTCGACACCACAAGATGTTAGTGGAGCAAATTTTAATGCCGATGTTTCTGTTATTGTTAAAGATATTTTCTGTTGATGCTTCATGACCTCCCTTTTTTGAATTTCAGGCAGTTGTTTAAAGAGGTCAAAGGAAGGGTTTTTTCATGTGACGGAATCCAATTTTTGATTAAATTTTCTTCTTATAGTCCTTGAGCATCCTCTTATAATTGCTCTTATTCTTTTGAAGGTAGCGAAAAATTCGGTCATTGCGGTTTCGCTTTTTTCTAGCTTCTTTAATTCGTCGGGAATGCCGGAAAAGTGTGTTTTTATAAACACTAATCCTTTCTTAACAGCTTCGTCATTAAAAGCTTATTGAGATTTAGCAATTGCTGCAGAGGCCGTCTCGTCAAATAATTCAAGCACCTGAAGTAAGACAATTCAATTAATGTATAAGACAATGTCAGATTATAGTATGAACTGTACCTCTTTAATTTTTTCAAAATGTGTGGCATAAACAAAACAAGCAGATAGCCAAGTTCCCCATCTTGTTATGATAGGTTCCGGTAGAAGTTTAACATCTGGAAGTTTTTCTTTATAGGCCCTTACCCGTAATGGTGCTTTCACAAATACCTGAAACAAGATCCAATAATCAAAAAGAGAATCTAATATGTTAAGGATTTTTACCTTTTTGGCAGTAGAAATTAACTTGTTTACTATTGCAAACCCGTCTCTAATGAATTCACACACCCTATATATTACATGTTCTAGACAAGTTAAATGTTTTAAATTTGGATAAAATATTTCTAATGCCTGAGCGTGTTACAATATTATTGTGATCTAATGGGGAAAGGTGGAGAAAGAAATAAAGAATGAAGAATAGTATCACTTCAACGTAAATCACCAGATGTTATCGCTTACCTTTTTGGCTAGCCTCGCCGCAGATGGTCGTCGGGTTAAAGAAAATCGTAAGATACTCAATTAGTTCCGGTAAGCTAAATGCCCAAGTGCGCCACCTTCTCTCGAACTGTTGTATCGCAGAAATTATGGTCTAGGTAGGAGAAAAGGAAAGCCTAGACCCGAAGTCCCCCAAAAGAAAACATATTTCGTATTAACAATAACCATTTATTTTAATAAATGATTCACAACCTCCTTCCGAACGGAAGAAACACAAACTCCTCGACGGTTACGCCACTGGTAAAATCCTAGCAATTATTTATATAACCCCCAACAAGAAAAAAATTATTAAGTACATATATACATTACATATAAATACAAAAGTCCCAAAAATAGAGTTTGGAAGCCACAGAAGCTAAATCAGATTACGTAGCTCATTATTACCGCGGCTACGGTAGCTCTGATTAATAGATAATCGCGTTCCCGATAATTAAAGTACCGCCAGGTGACAACTTGATCAAGCGTCGAATAACCGGTAATCACAATAATAATAAATTAGTTTCAGAGCAACGGATAGCTCCCAAAATTCTACCCTTGATAAAATTTATAACTACTGTATATGACGCAGATATGACTGGGAAGTTACAATAAATAATCGTAATGACTCGACCATTACAAGATAAAGTATTGAATAAATTACTATCAAAATATTACACACAATAAATTTTACGTTAGGTTACATTAACATTACGCTGATAAGATACTTTTATACAATTTGAATTTTTCTTAAAGCCGGTAATTAAAGTAAGCAATTAAACAAATTCACTCGACTTCGCCTCTCACTTTCGCATTCGTTTATATATCAGTAATATCAATCTTATTCTAAATACATCACAAAATGTCGACACGAATACGATCCCGCGTTCATTAAGCACGTACCGCGGCTGCTGATAATCGAAGGCTATGGCGCCTGGCCGAAATAAGGTCGACAGCGAGTCTCCCGCGACTCCAAGATAAAGGTGTCATAAATACCTCGAGTACACCGCGCCGACGATCCGCTAGGACCCTTCTACCGGTAATTCTCCTTATTTTGTCGACAATCCGAAATGTTTTAGTGCGTCCACCATTTCCATCGAATTATAGATATAAGTATACGAAGATGTAATTCAAAACGACGGACGAAGACGTCAGAAGCAAAGATCGAGCATCCAGAATCCACTTTAACATCAACCGCAACGTAAAAGGAAAAGCAGAGACACAAAGAAGCTAAAAATTGTGAAGATTAGTTGGTTTGCCTCCATTACTAACACGTGTGAGGATACTAACCCGCTTTATGCGTTTGGCCGCTCACAATACATCGTGCTGATTTTACTTGCACCGGAGGTTCAATCGGATTTATTTTCAAAACGCTCTCCGATCTTCCCCTGTTGTTAATCGACCCAAAGACAGCATAGCAATGAATTAATTTGTCGACGACTAACAACCTTCGCGCGCCCTCATAGGTGTGATTTCGAACTACGACTCGAGGCCAAAGGTATTACTGTAAGTTGCCTAACTCTCAGGCGGATTTTGACTCGCAGTTGAAATTTACACGTTACAAGCGGATTTGATCATATAAGGTGCTGCAGCGGTTACGAATAAGAGAACCTTTTTCTTTTTTACGCCACTAGGATACAGAAGTTCTACAAACATAAAATTATATAATTGTAATTAATAGATTGGATTATATTAATCAATCATTAAAAAAACTTACGTAAACAATCATCGAAAAAAATTGCAACTTTTTTTTGTGATTGGTCTGTGGAACTTTTTTGGATGCTAGCAAATGAGTTTTTCCAGACAATTTACCAACCAACAAAATTTGCTATATATCGACCTCTGCAATCGGTTGTTTCATCAACCAAAGTCCAAAGGTAATGGTTCCTAATGTCATTCCTTATTGTTTGTATTTTTTATAAAAAGTAAACCAGCATTTTGAAAACTATTAATACTTTAATTAAACTGCTTACCGATTGGTAACATATGCTTAAATAATTTTGTCTCAAAGTTGATTCATTTGGAACAACTTGTTCGGTGTATTTTTCGAGAAAATTGCGAAAATTGATATTATAAATTTTTTTTAAAGAAGAATTTGAGCCGACACCAATGTTTCGCACAAATCTAGAGCAAAAGTTGTTTTTGATGGGCCAGGTTTATTCTGTTGATCTTCTATAACGTTTTTTAACAGTGGTTGTTTTATAGTTTTTTTAATATTTAAATTAAAAGCATTTAAATTAAGATAATACAAACTTACTGATTTTGAACAAACTTGACAAAAAAGGTTTTCCCCGTCGGTTGTTAAATTATTGTCCAATTTACTTCATTTGTAATAATTTTCAAATTTTGATTGTTTATTAGGTGACATTTTTTAAAACTTACTCACAGCACAACAGCAATAGACTATCACAGTGTGACAATATTACAGGTATTTATAACAAATAAAGAATATGTTAGTCATGTGTTTCAGTCATTAAAGGAATCCCATCGGACATAATTAAAATTATCTATGTTTGTTTGCTTTACTTAGAATACTGAATAGACCTATAAAATATGATTCATTCCGAAATCCTTCCGGTTTTGTATATAGTGTTCTGTTAAGCCTGTCATTGTACATAATCCTAGTATAAATTCTTACAATAGTTCTTTTCTATAAGCGGTTTTTGTGTTTAATGTTTTCTGGAAACCATTGTTTAACAAAACATGAAAATCCCTGTTGTTATTTATAAGTTCGTGGTAAGACCTTTTGAAAAAAAATATTAATTATATTATTGTACGTAATTTAAGTAAAATTTTGTAATGCGTTATTGTCATCTACCTATTAAAACACTGTTTACATAAACTTTTCAAAATTTATATGTAAAAAGGCAATATAAAATAATACTCTTTAAAAAGGCAAAAAAAAGTTACACAAAAAGGCAAAATAGGCATGCTTCAGGCATTTGCCTGACTGTCCGCTTTTTAGTTATAACATTTAACGTACAGACTAGCAACGTACTTTGTCAAATAACGTTGCCAAAACTGGCACTTAATATCGAATTAATGAGAAAAGGGAAAATCAAATTACACAAGTGTAGAGTAAGAATTGATATTTTTTGAAAAGGGAAAAAATTGGAAGTTTTGTTTAATTTAACAGATGCTAAACTGTCACTTTTTGAGTATTATTTTTTTCCCCCGGAAAAAAGTGAGTACTTTTTTTCCGGATATATATAAAAGTTGATATTTAGTTTTAGAATATTTTATTATACAGAAGTTAAATTTTCTTTATATCAAAAGTACAATTATTAAATGTACATTGCATGAATGACGTGTTTCTTAAAGTATTCGGTACAACAGTCGAATTTTCTTGTGTTGAAATTACATTTTTTTTTGCTGCTATGGGTACAGCTGCCGTTATGTATCTGGTCGCAAATTGGGTGTTATTTCAGCACTGAAAACTGAAACCTTTTTACTATCTTGGAAAGTGGAGAAGGTTTTTTCATCTGAAAAAACACCTCTTCAATCTAAATATAACGTTTTTTTGAAAATTGCAATAACCGGTAGGAATTTTCTTGAGTTATTCCAGGTTTCTGTGCAGGTCGATAGCAGCTTATTCCTTCAGTTTTTAAAGTATTCTTTATTGTTTGCAAACTGCATTGCAGTTGTAGTCTTTCGGAAATGGTGGCGGAAGTTATGAATGGAGTCAAACAAGCATCTTGGATAATGTTGTTTTTTTCAACTCTGGATAAGAGAGATGGCCTTTCACTTCTATGAGCGGTCTGCAAAGGACGATTAGTTTCTGCGCCATGTTCTTTGCGTTGAACCCAATAATAAACCACACATTTCTAATAAAATAAATAATAGTTAATTGAAACTGTGCAAAAAGGTTTACGTTTACTGAAAGGCACCGATAAAATAATTTATTATAATTATTATATTATTATTATAAAATTATAATTATAAAATTAATTTAAGTAAAAAAGTTACGTCATTCAAGTTAGCAGTACAAAGTTAACAGAATCAAATAAAATATAATTAGGAATTGTTACTAATTTGTTGCGAAAAAAAATGTAGCTTTCTTACTTTTTTAGGTATGTGTTTTTCTGCTAACTTAACATTACACCATTACAAAAAGTGCTTTAACTTTCGGATTACCAAGTAATTTTTGAGGCGCCGATTACCAAGTGGGGTCAGATTTGACCCTAAGTTTTTTTTATTTTGTAAAGAAAAACCGATTAATTTGTAATGGTAACCTTTATTAATATTTTAAATTAACATTAGATTTCATATAAATTAATAAAAATATAAAAATAAAATGTAAACATAAATTAGTGAGGGCAACAACTATTACATATTATTGTAGTTCTTTTCTGGCAATGTTGTTTACATACAAAGAGTTTGCACCTTTCCCATGTTTTCGATCATTTTTTGTCATTTACTCTTGGACATATCTTACAACGACCTCTTTTTGGGCGAGCGATAGTTTTGTCTTGCGGTTTCACTTCCTCTGGTTCTGTGTCTGCTAAAACCATCGCTATTGCATTCTGCACATGTCTTGGTAATGTTTGAGGTGTACGTTTTTTGATATGTGGAATTACTAATTCAAACCCAAGTTTTTGCAAAAATAATTTCCTTCGGGATGTTTTCTTTTTTTCAAAATTTTCAAATTTCGTAGTGTATAGAATAAATTCATTCATGGCAGCAATATCAAGGAAATTAAAAAATAGAATAAGAGGCCAGCGATTTGTATTTTTTCTGCATGAGTATTCCTTCACCATTTTATCGACGCTGTCCACAGCTCTTTTGCAGCTATTATAGCCCAAGATAACTTGCGGTTTGTAACTGAGGTCTTCTCTGGACAATTCAAAATCTTGGTGTTGCGTTGAAAGTAGCATAACGCTTCTATATTTTTTAGGTACGTCAGATACTAAAATTGTGTCTTCTCCATATAGAATTTTGCTTGAGTATTCTGCTCGATTTCTTTTTGGTAAAAATTTTTTTGGTTTTTCTCTACGTGTTTTACGAATTGTTCCGGTCAAGGTTTTTGATTGCTGCAGTAGCTCGTTCGCCAAAGACATAGACGTAAGGAAATTATCTGTGGTAATACCATAACCCTCTCTCAAACCCTCAACTAAATCCAAAACTACCCGCTTCCCTAGAAATGAAATTTTATACTCGCGCATAAAACGATAAAATTGTGTTTTACGTTGTTCCCGTTCTGGAGCGTTGTCTACCATTCCAGTATATATTTGGAAATTCTAGCAATATCTGTTACTAACATCGCATAAAGCCCAGATTTGAATTCCGTATTTATCTGGCTTCGACTTCATATACACTCGAAAGGGACATTTTCGACGGAAAGGAACAAGTTGTTCATCAATACATACTTCCGAATTAGGGTTATTTGATTTTTTTCAATTTGCAGCGAGAATATTGTGAATGTTACAAATAGCTGTCCATATCGTCAAATCGAATGTATTTTAAAAGGTCTCTCATTCGATTACGAGACATTGCAGCACAAAAAAGTGGTCTATGGAGAGACATGTATTTCGTACTCCACAGCTCCAATATTGGTTCTTGGCGTGCTTTCAAACCACCAGTTAAAGCAGTAATCCAAAAATGCATCTAACTCATCCGCATCTACTGGCTTCTACGTATCGCCTACAATTCTTCTAGCTCGAATCTTTGTTTCTTTAAGTATTATGTCCATAATGTCTTCCGAGATAAATAAATGGAAAGCATCTAGGCATGTTGAAATATGTTCACTGAATTTTGTTAATCCTGGGGGTGTTTTTAGAATATTTCGCTGATTTCGTCTTCTAACATGAGGATTATCTTTTTTCCATATGGAACCATCTTTACCCACCAGTATATCTTTATCATTGGGCGAATTATCATCACTCTCATTGTCTTCCGAACTTTCAATCGGGTTTACATCAGGTACACTTACTTTTTCAAATTCGGCATCACTATCGTCAGAAAAAATTTCATCTTCAATTTCATTCAGTAAATTAATATTGCTAGCTATTTCTTCCATTTCACGCTGAGACAAATATTTTCTAGCCATAATTCAACTACAACTATTTCCAATCAAATGTAATAACACAGCAGACACACTTTTCAACTGATTCGAACAAACTCATCGAATGTAATGACTAAAGAATGGTAGTAATCATGATTTAGACTATTAACACGTTGAAACAAGCAGATTAGATGACAAGTGCAGACAAAATATTACAATTACTTTTTAGAACGTCGGTTACCAAGTGGGGTCAAATATGACCCCAACGACAATATTTTTTTTACGTCGCAAAACAAATAACAATTGAAACATTTGTTATATATTATTAAACAATGTTGAAAGAAACTCAGCTAAAAAAATATTGGGACAGTTGTACAAAAACTTAAGAAAAGACAACAAAATCAACACGTCTGGGGTCAAAAAAGACCCCAATGGTAATCGGAAGGTTAATGAATTTATTTCTTGTTCAAAATGTGTGTAAAATAATAATAAGGCTATCAGCTTTTTTTTTTGCAATTAATTAACAACAATTTAGCCACAAATTTAACACACATTTTAAACCGAATTCATTAAAAAACACTGCTTAGAATGGTGTACTATTAACTTGCCTCAAGTTGAAGGCATAATTTAAAAAGTAAGAAAGTTACAAGTACTTTCCTTTGCTAGAAATTACTAAGAAATGTCTAATTATATTTTATTTGATTTTACTAACTTTCTACTGCTATCCTGAGGGAAGTGAAAAACTTGATACCCAAGTTTCTGTGAATAATTGTGCAACCTGAATTATACATCATATCATTCATTAACTTAAAAACTAAATTAGCATACATATCTATGCTTAAAATTGAAAAGACTGCTAATATTAAAGAATATTATCAAATGCAAAATAAAAAATTATCTTACCGATAAACCCATACGTGCAGAGATTACTCGGATAGAAACCCGTAAAGTAATAATCTTCCCTTTGTTCACTATTGATCTCTTGATAATAACAAAATTTTACACTGTATTTAGAAGAGCGTTTTGAACAGTATTATTAATTGTATGCACTGTATTGCTTGTAACTCTTTAAAATTTTGTAGTCCGTTTTTGTAAATTGAATTTTTGATATGAACCAAAAAAATTAAGCGGCGTCATATTGGAAGACTTAGCTGGCCATTCAGTAGTTTCCTTGCAACCTATCCATCTGCCAGGGAAGATTTGATTCACATATTCCCACACCACAATTTCAAAACCGTATTTCTTCCGCTGATAGATTTAGATCGTTATTGTTCGGAAGTAATCGACTAATGTCTGAAACAATTGATTCTTGCAAAAGTGCCAAATATCAAACAGAACTTAAATTTTCGTTTATGAAATATGGTTTTACGATATGTCCACCAATAATAACACACCAAACATTTACTTTTGACGATCTTTGGGTGTGTACTTGTTTCATTCAATGTGGGTTTTTGTCTGACCAGTACCTACAGTTGTGTTGGTTTACTTGTCTATTCAAACAAAATGTACAACCGTTAGTAAACAAAATGTGGTTGGCAAAGTTAAAACTTTGGCGCAACTTCTCTATAATAATTTTACAGATCTGCGATCAAAATCGTCTTTATTCAGTTTATGCAATAGATGAATTTTGTATAGACGGTTATTTTTCACTCTTTGCAATCTTATGAAGTCAATATCGTCTCATATTGTGATTTAAAGCCAATTGTTGTGTCGAATTTTTCGGATTTTCTACCACATTCAATACTACATTTAAAGAATTTTCTTCATTTGTAACGCTTACTGGCCTTCTAGTTTTAGGTCTAGCCTTTTATGTGTCCTTATTTCCACTTTATTGTCCATCCTTATTTCTTTTGTTTCTTATTTTATTCTTTTTGTATATACTATGTAGGCTATTATGTTTTTTCTATCATTAAACCGTTTATTAAGCAAAATCTGACCATCCTATCTCAATTTATATGTTCTTTCTTTCAATATGCACCCCATTCCTATGTCTTCGTCATTTCCTATTCTCGCATTTCAGTCTCCCATCAGTCTGACTTTCTTGCTTCTTTCCTTAGTTTTATCTAGTGTGCTTTGCAGTTCCATATAGAAATCCTTCATTTACGTCTCTTTTGTTCCTTTCACTGGCGCGTACAGTTGTATTACGTACCAAGTTTTTCGATTTCTAGCTTTATATACATTATTTTTGACGATATCGGCTTAAATTTAGTTATTTTTGCATACACCCTCTTTGTTACCAGTATTCTTACTGTTCCTTAGACTCTTTGTCTCATCTCCATGTAACGCGCACGGCTTTAATTTTTAATGTGATTTTTTAAAACTTAGAGTTAGCCTTATTTTCGTTACAACAATATTTATTTTCTTTTACGGACAGGATCGCCTTTTTAAATAAATCAATAAAATTCAATATTTAAAAATAACTAAAATTTAATATACCTATGTATAGATCGATTGGATAATAATCTTCCTTCAAACACCTTACTAAACAAAAACAATCTAAATTTACACAAAAAGTTTGGTAATCACCAAAAGTTTATTTGAGAAATAGAAATCTAAAATTACCATGCAACATTTAAACGCAAAACAAACTTTAATAAAAAAAAGAAAATAATAAAATTTAAAAAAATCTTATTTGTTATTTTGTTCTTTCTTTGGGTACCCAACAATTTTAATTCCTATCTCCGCCGGCGCTTGCGGCACTAAATAATTCATTCTTCTTTTTATATACTTTTTAACTTAAATTTCAATCGTTTTTTATTATAAAATCAGATTTCTTTTTCTTCCTATTACGTTTTGAAGATTCTTCTGTTTTCTTTATACATATCCGGTTTACGCTTATTATTTTGTTTTAAGCATTTTTCGTTTTTCTTTGCGCATTAATTCTTTAAAAAAACAGTCTTTAGCCTACTTTTTTCTCGGTTACCTCATTGCAATTGGCGCTGCCTCTTCCTTTCTTTTTTCCGTCTCTCGCTGCCTCACGTTTTATCTCTGCTGCGTTTGCACTGCATTCCTTCACATCTTCAATATAAGAGGTACTGTCACAAACATTAAGTCTAATTATCTTTGTCTTCTTTCTCTCTTTTCTATTTATCTTTTTAAACACCCATTTTTTACGTTTTATTTTGTGTTATATACTGTACCGTTACATCCACTCCAGAGTAAAATATACTGTATTTTCCTATTTTAAGTTTACCATTTCTTCCTTTCTTTTTCTCACTTATTCTCAACTGCATTTTGAATTATTTTATTTTTTGTGCTAATTCATGTTCTTTATTTCTTAGTGTTATATTCCATGCTCCTATTTTCACTTTTATATTTTCTTTATATTTTTTATTTTTTATCTTCTTGTTCTTTTTTCTCTTTAGTTTTTTTTTCATAGCGGTTGTTTATTTATTTGAATGTCTTGATTTTTTTTGTTACTGTTTTAGACGTCATTCTTTATATGTTATCGTTCTCATTTGTTTTCTTATTTCTTTGCTTTCTTCATTTTCGTTGGGAGATCTTTCACTAGTGGTTTTTAGAAAATTATTTACTATTATTTAAAAAAATGCAACTTAATAGTAGGTTTGAGTATTAGTAATAGACATTTTTTGACTACAAAATTGAAAAATATATTTACGCAAACAGTGTTTATAAAATAAACTTTAAATGATAGAGGACTTGCTTAAAAAAACTGGTTTGGTCACCATACGATTTTCCCATAAGAAATTTCTGCATATTTTTTATTTTCAAATTGAAGAAAAACAGCCAAGTCAAAAGAATATAGAAAATTCAGAAAACTTATGTTTATAATTTTATTTGCTTAAAAGAAATAATAGTAAAAGCACTAAGTATTACACACTAGACAATTTTTGTTTAAAATTTTTTTCATCCTAGCCACTTTGTCTTGCCTTTCTAGCATGCTATAATATTTAATATATTTGTTAGGATGAATTATCTATATAAGAAACTGTAAAAATAATTCGAATAATTTACATACGGACAAAATTATATAAGAAAAACTGTTAAAAAGGGCGGATACGCCCACTTCCGGTTTTTTTATCAGACCCATTGATAAAACCAAGAGAATGTGAAAGGCCAGCTCCATATAATTCTGCAAATAATTTTTTTACAAAAAATTGCGATTGCTATACTTTCCTTATAGGAAAGTAAAAATGAATAAACTCAAACTACTAAAACAACAAAAAACAGTTTTCTAGTTGTTGATGATATCCATTAAATGTATATAAATAATTTTTGTGAGCACATAAAAGTTTGTAGTAAATGTTACAGTTAATCATTTACATTATGTTCTTACGCTTGTAATATAATACTTATTAATGACATCGTGTAGTATATAATTAGAACATTTTTTGCGTTTACTTTAGGACTATACTCAAACTAACAAAAATTAATTTAACAAAGTAGATTGTGCTATTATTATGAAACAACATTTCTAGTCAATTATAATCAGTCTTAAACAAAATGAATATTACTACACAATAAATACTGTTATTAAAAAATTAAAAAAAACAAAGCAAATATTTTAAATTAATTAAAATTAAAATACACTTATTAAATTTTATTTTATGTAAATGCTGTTTATTTTGTTAACGTTATTTTTTTTAAATATGCGCGGGTGCACTCTCTAAAAAGAGAAGCTGCTGATTAAACGTCTACATAGTAAACCGTTAGCTTGCTTTTTATATTTGACTTTTTAAGGTAAATGGATTAAACTAAATATTTACTTAAATATAAATTTGTTTAAAATAGTTATATTTGCATAAGCATTAGTGAGGGATTCTTTGTGTAAGCCGAGATCAAAAACGTGCAAGTTTCGGAAAAGTATGTATTTTTTTTCGCCCACACGGTTTTGCATATTAAACCAAAATGGAAAAAAAATTAATTTGATACCTTTAATTATACGGTTTTATTTTACAAAGTAGCTTTTTTGAGTAAATAACTGTTCTTTTTTAGAATTTGAAAATGCTGTTTAACTAAATTAAAAAATTACATAAAAATTAAAGACAAGTGCATTAAAAGTGCAAAAAACAGTACCAATAACCAAAAACTTAATCTAACGCAATAGATTAAACATTAATCTCTATAGTTTTCTTTTGCAGTTTGATATTTCTAACAAAATTATTTTATATTGTTAATGTAATATAAAAATGTTTTTAAGAAGAATCTCGTCAGATTTCTTGTTTGCAAAGCTTTTTCTTGCTTGCTTTGATAACAATTTGAAATGCAGCTTTTGCAATCATTCATAACGTGGGTTGGCATATTATTGACCCACGTTTCTGTATTGTTTATTATTGTAACGTTTTTTTTATTCCCCGTCGTTGCAATAGACTACCAATCGATGTAATGACAACTTATTGCTAACCAGTTTAAATTTAAATTTAAAAATAATACATAATAGAAATTAAAGATCATTAAAAACTAGAGAAAAAAAGCGTGATTTTGCGATTATTACGGCTGATAAAGTTATTGTACATTCATTTCTTTTAAATATGCATTAAAATTTTTGTTGATATTAAAACATACGTCTTAATTAAAGCTCGATAAAAACACAACAATTGACATTTTTTATTCGATCCATTTACACGCAATTAGTTATGAATTACAATTTAATAAATTTAAATTAATTAAGTGTTTATTAACATCGGTTAATTTTTAATTCTTAAAAATTTGAGTAATACAATTTTAGGAATTTAACAAAATTTTCGTCGAGATCAAGGAATCGCTAATACAAGACGCTTGAGGATTATTTTTTGCTAATAAAGTTAAGCAATATAAATTGTTCAAAGATGTTATCTTTTTAATAAATGTATTAATTAATGACTATCAAAACAAGTAAATTTTATTATTAAATAAAATAATAGCAAAAAAGAACAAATATGCGAATTTATTAACTTTATTTTAAACAATATAAGTTACAGTTACAAGAGTTTTCTTGTCACAAAAGTTGCTAGCGACTAACTCAGTTGAATTCAGAGATTTCGGTCGCAAGCTTTGTGGTGCTAAATTATAAAACAAATTACAAAAGCGCTAAAACGATTAGAAGCTAGAATGATAGACACCGTTTAAATCTATCTAACACTAAAACAGAATAAATGACAAGACACTGATTATAACAACTACTATACAACTATATTTATTTTTTTTTAATAAGAACAGAAAAAGAGAATTCTATAAATATCACAGTTATAGCGTTGATACAATTCCTGAAGTGTAGGCAACACACCAAACATACAATTATCGAAGTATACATATAATATAATAAAGTTGAATAACATAATTTCATTTAATCGTTGAAACTGGTGACATTACACTCGTTGCAAATCGCATCTAGCGTAAATTAAAATCATCGAAACAAAAATATGTATGCGATTGTGATAATAACTATTCTAGTTCTTACGTATTTCACGTTCGACAAATGTAGAAATTACTAACAACTAAAAGAAAAAAAATACTTACGGTCGTCCACGCAGATAGCTATCGCACGTAATAACCATCCGCTAAAATCGCTAAAGAAATGAAGCAAATATTAGATATAGGATCGTATCACAATTAAGTTGCTAATCGACAAATAATGAATTCGAATTAAATGCGTCGAGCATTCTAGTGATTTTCACTTTCTTAGATACAGGTGAGGTTTGTCTGGAAAGTGACCTAATTGATCGAAAGCTTCTTTTTGTACATGCTTCTGAGTATAGCCTCCAGCGAAAAGTAATGGATTATGAATCTTGCCAACTTGGCCCAACACGTGGTGTTAACGGAAAATGCTAAGACAATTACGGGAAAATCAACGTAAATCACCAAAAAATGTATTGTTGCTTACCTCAGGAAACTTTCACAAAAACAGCGATAATAATACACTCATTTATAACACAGATGCTTGTGACATTTTTAGAAGTGAAAACGTCGCTGGGCACTTACATTAAAACATACATGTAAAGTGTACTACAGACACTGGAAAAAATGGTCTTTCTTCCGTTGAAAAATTTTAGCTGTCAAAAGCAACTACTCTAAAATTTTATACTCGAAATATTTTAATATACCAAATTTTTAACATAACAAGTTTTTTCAATTATGATACATTAAATTACGAATGCTGTTAACACTAGAAGTTTTTATAACTAACATTAAAACAAAAACAAAAAAAAACATAATAAAGGATGACATAGCACCTAACTGTTAGCAAAATGTAAACTAAAAAAAATGTAAATAAGTATTAGTAAAAAACAAAAATGAAGTGGAAAAAACAACATAGTAATATGAATGCAACAAAAACCAAAAAAGAAGACAATAACTAATGGTCTCAACATAAGTTAAAGTGTAACTAAAAAAAATTAATAACTGATAATATAAAAATAATTTTTTTAATTAATAAAAACTCCGAATGTAAGTAGCTTTGTTTTTACCAGTTGTTTGATTACAAAATACGGCAACGCTATAATTTTTTCTGAAGTTATATGAGATGGTTTAACGTTTAAAACTTCTATAAACAATTAATAAAAGATGCAAAATTATGTATCATTTCATTGATTTAATGCAAACGGTTTTCTACGTTTAGTTTTTTAATTTTTTTGGATCAATATTTGGCTTTATCTTTCGAGTGTTATCTATGCGTAAAAACTGACTTACTTTGTAACGAAATGGGGGCGATCGTAATTGTTTTTAAAATTATATACAAATTTGTGTTAATTACGCGTAAGCTTTGGAGTCCCGGATGCGGACCACCTCCACCGCTTTGAAGCGCGCGACTTTTTCCTGTTCAAGATTATTCAACCATAACGAAAAACAGCCGCCAATGCTGAAAACTTCCTTCTCTGTCGCGACCCGTTCCTGGTAGAACTTTCTATTCCACGACCTAGTCCTGGAAGAACCGTTTACCTGATACTTGTGTTGCTTTCGTACCCTGACGTTCTCGACTCAGACCAGCTTTCGAACCCTGCTATTTTCACGTTTTTGGCATTTAATTTTCTTTATTGTGTGTAAAAACCCTGTCACCTCAAAAAGTCTTCTCTCAGTGTTGATCACCGCATTATCTACTGATATTTGTAACGACCGAACTGAGGGTCCCGTAAGTAAATTAATAAATCGCTTACGCCAGGTTGGTGTAGAACTTGTTAAACGTGAATTAGATCTACTCGTTATAATTAAAGACTCGTTTTGAATTCTTAGCGTAGTTGAGGTTGGCGCATTGATTGATCACGCAAGCCAGGTTGAGTCAAGATCTTTTAATACGTCCGGTATCGCTACTCTTTGGTTTTGGATTGAGGTCTCTAAAATCAATAATTTAAAGCAATAATTCATTTCTAGTATTAATAACGTAAATGAAGTCCTCCGTATTTTGTTTGTGAAAAACATTCTTATTAATCGATACCAGTGGCCAATCCGCTGTAAATTAAAACCCAGTTAACCTGATAGCAGCGCACATGGCATTACCTAAAAACTTTAATTACTTACACCAAAATCATTAACGTTTATTAACATACTTAAATAATTTTCTTTTACTTTTAACTTGTAACTTCCGTATTTATCCAGTGTAGTAGCTTAATTTCTAGCACCGTCTGTAGCACTAATTCGTTAATTTCCACTGTTTACACCTGATTTTTTATTTAGGAAAATCAACTTTGTTTTTTAGAGATTAGAAACTTGGGCCAGATTTGCTTAACCGTAATTTTCTTTGATGAGTGGGCCGCATTAAACCGAATCTCTGGATTAAATAATTATTTGTAAATAAATTTTAGTTACGTACAGAGGGAAATCAAACTATCTAAACTGTACAATTTATTGTAATAAATACACTTTAGTTTAAAGAATAAATTTATGTTAATTGTGACCGAATTAACAACGCATTGAATCCAACGCCGAGACTTGAGCTACCGGGGATCGTTACAACCTAACATTACCTAATTCAATAAGCATCTGTTTATACGTCATTTTATTTTTTGTGTGTCAGCAAAGCACTTAAAAATGTGTGACAAAAACAGTAAATAAATAGATAATAGATGGTGGTGGCAGAGTTACCTAGCCTTGAAATTACAAAAACAATAGTAAGAGATACGCAAATATATATCAACATATCGACATATGATGAGAGAAGAGTGCAAGGGGAACTAAAGAGCATTTCGAGAAGCAAAAGATTAGAAGAAAGGAGATATAAGAAACTATGGATAGAAACTGAAATGTACATATAGGATAAGAAAAAGAACGGTGTTATCAGGTGGGAGGGGAGGAACGGTGGTTACGCCGAGTAGAAAGCTAAATAAAGCAAGGGAAAAGACGCCAAGCAAGTATATAACAAGGAACAAAAAAGAATAATAACGAGTATGCATGTAACACAAGAAAAAGATAAGAGTTTAGAAAAAGAATCAGAGGGAAACTCATGGGACGTTAAAATTATATTCTGGAACCTTGCTGAAGTACGGAATAAGAGAGAAGAGTTCTGAAGGTACAAAAAAAAATTGACGGCGTAGGGTTGCTGGAAACATGGCTCGAAGAAAGTCAGTGGAAAAAATGGGAAAAGAAAATTTCTGATGAATTTGTGCGAATAATACAGCATGCTAAAAAGACCAACAAAAAGCAGAAAGGGACATAATTACAAGAGTAAAAAAGAATGTAAAAAAAAAGAAAAAATAACGGACGCCCAACAGACCAGAGGAATAATAGACAGAAACATGCAATGGCAAAAAAAAGATTTTAAAATAGATACGAAGTATAGCCAAAATACGAAACATACTAGAAGAAACTTTCAGGTATTATTAAAAGAAACGGAAGTAGGCAGTTTAATAATAGTAAGACATTATATTGCAAAAATCTGGGAAGAAAGAGGAAAAAAAAAGAGATTTAAGGACAAGACAATAAAGAAGAGAAGGAACTACGAAAAATCTGTCAAGAGAGAAGGTGGAATATTTTAAATGGAAACAAAGAAGGCGAAAAAGTGGATAATTTGCATATATAAGGACAAGGGGAGAATCGATGACAAATTACGCTCTCGCAAACTGGCAGAAACAGAAAGCTATTGATAACTTTAAAATAGGAGACACTATAGAATTGGATTGACAATGATTGAAAACAAAAAAAGAGGAAACAGAGTATATAACAATAAACGTATAGATACCAGAAAACATAAACAAATACCAACAGAAGTCAGAAGAAGTATAATGGGAAGAAACAAAGATAGATGGAATGGTAGAAGAATTAACAACAAAGATAAAAGAAGCGATGAAAAAGAAGACGTATAGGCGCAAAACGGGGGGAGGAATTAAAAAAAATAATAAATGGTGGGATAAAAAATGCAACGAAACAAAAAAACGGACACAAAAAACATTGAGAAAATCAGAAGTTGAAGGTAAAATAAAAGAGTACGTTGAAATAGTGAAAGTTTTTAAAGAAAACGCAAGCAATAAGATCTGATAAAGGAAGATAATAGACAGGTAAAAAAATTATTAATTATTTAAAAGAAGATGTTCAAATGCAGTATATGAAACTTTATACACCACGACAGAACGGCGTCGCAGAAAGAAAAACCGTACATTGTTTGAAATGGAAAGATGCTTGTTGATAGATGCAGACTTACCAAATGTTTTATGGAGTGAAGCTATAAATACAGCAAATTATCTACAGAACCGTTTACCATCGAAAGCGATTAATACGGCACCGTATCAAATATATAACAATAAAAATCCTAATGCAGAGCATCTTAGAATTTTTGGTACAAAGTATTTTGTACATGTCCTAGTTGAAAAACGTCGAATGGATATCGTCATGGAAATGACGTTGTTCGGATATGACACAAATTCAAATTTAAAGAAATTTGTAATTAGCCGAGATGTTTCTTTTTTAGACCTAAAAACATGCGGAAATGGGTTGGAAAACACTTGTAGACGAAAATGGAATTGTTAATAATCAATCTTCAAATTCATCAAATTTAAACATGAAAAAATGCAAATGAACTGGTGACGAAAATCTAGAAAATAAAGTTGAAGAGGAGACGTTTGTGCGAAAGATTACAGTTTCACAACTTTTAAATAAAAGGGTGTCACCACACCGATTAACGTATAATATATAAAATTTTAATGAAAAGATGAAATAAAATCTTTAAAGAAAAATGAAACATAGAAGTATGTGAATTGCCAAAGTAAGTGGGTTTATAAAACCAAAACAGTTGCCAAAGGAAATATTATTCGTTTTAAAACGCAATTGGTTGCTGCAAGTTTTTTTTTTAAAAATATGGTACTGATTACGATGAAGTTTTTGCTCCAGTTCCAAGACAAGTTACGTTTAGAACGTTACTAGCAATGTCATCAAAAGAGAAATATTATGTGTTGCATTTTGACGCTAAAACGGCTTTTCTAAATGGAAAACTAAAAAAAGAAATTTACATGAAATAACCAACCGGATTCATTTGTAGACGAAGGAAAAGAAGAAGCGGTTTGTTTATTGTTAAAAGGCTCATACGGATTGAAACAAGCGACAAAGTTATGGTATGATGAACTGAATAATTTATTGGTCAAGATAAATTTTTCGTCAAGTTAAGCGGATCTATGCCTATAGGTATGTAAAACGAGATGATGTTTTCTTATTGTTTACGTTGACGATATGATTATTGCAGCGAAACCTCGTGACTTGATCAATAAATTAAAATGTGACATTGAATCAGTGTTCGCGATACAGGACTTAGATGCTATAAAACTATGAGAACGATACAACTCCTTCAAAAACTTAATAGTTTGGTGTGTTTCTATGCGACCATAGATCCTTCGATGTGCAGGATAGGCACAACTCAGAAATAAAACTCAAGCGTAATATTTAGTATTTTAGTTTTTTCTTGTGTCAAGTTTTAATTGTCTTATGAGTCACTTTATAAACAAGAGTGAAGTTCATAGTTCTTAGAGAATGTGAATTTTCTATTGTGCAAAATTAACACGGCTAGAAAAACGGCTAACTTTGCAAGTGCGAGCCATTTATCCTGAAAAATTTCTTGTGTTTGTACAGGATCATTCACCAATACACGCAGTTGCAAAAAGGGGACCAACAGTTTCAAGAGCTGCCAAAAATTAAAAAAAATGATGGCTAGCTAGATCGCCAGATTAAAATCTTATCAAAAATTTATAAGTGACTGCGGTACAATTATGAAACGATGATCACATAAACGTACAAAACGTTGACAACCTACATTACTATGTTAATGCAGCGTGCAAAAGATTTGGAAGCATCTAAATTCGTGGGAATCTGGTGAATTTAAAACAAAATTGTCTTCAAGAGATTAAAATATTACTTATATTTGACAGATTGAACACGTTCTTGTAGAAAATTCTGCAGTTGTGGGGGTGTTAATAATATGTTCTAGAGAATAGTTATAATAAACAAACAATACAAAGAATTTTTTAATGAAACTGAATATTGAAGACTTACAAAAAGCTTTAATTCTCAAAACAAGTTTAAGTGTGTATTGCCAACTTTAAAAAAATTACAATTAATTATATAACCAGTAACTAACACTTCCATTATGTAAAAAATTACATTACACTTGAAGAAGCATAGTTTCTACAAAAATACTTACATTTAAATTTTGTATAAACACATATTTGTCAATTCCATTTCAAATTCTAGAAAATTTATGTCAAAATCACAGCTTATAATAAATATCAGTTAAATTTAATTACAAAAACCTTTTTGTATAAAATACCTTTTATTTCAAAGTGATTAATTTAGATAATACGAAATGCTTTGTTCTTTTTACGCCTGGTAAAGTTTGTACTTAAAGGTGGCATTTCGGAAATTACTTTCTTCGTCAAAATAGTGCTTGTTCAAGGATGTTTATAGCAATAAGAATCTATGCGTATTTTAAAAGTTATTTCATAACAAATTTTTATTCATTATTCTATACTTTATTAGATGAGCTGTTACTTAAATAAGTTTCTAAAAACGTAATAGCGAAGACAAAAAAGCAAAGACGTAATTATTTGTTAATTTAAATATCTTAATACCTTATTATAATTAATAAAAAATAGAACGTAATGTTAGTTTAAAGTATAATAAGTTTAGTTTTAATCCAACTATGAATAAAATAAATAAATAATAGTTACAAAGTTATGAAAAAGTACAATATATGATAAATGCTTTTGTTATAAATTGAATTAAAACTAATGTATAAATAGGGTGAGTTATTAAAAATATATATCTACATAAAGCAGCTTATTAAAATGATATCATGTGTAACAAAATGCATTTTGTTTCAACAACTTGATATGTTATACAGTTTCAAACAAGCTTAATTGTAAAACGTGTTGTATATTATTGCAATAATTTTTATATTATTTACTAATAATTTAACGTGTTAAAATGAATTTAATATCTACTATATAAATAACAAATGTTTTACAATTTTTAACATACATTAACAACTTTGTCCATAACAGTTATTTAAAATAAATGTAAATATTTTTTGTTTTTATAGAATAAAACCTAGCATTTGCGCACTGCACTGTAAGTCACAAGAAACATTTTAGATATTGAAACGTTCGCGAAGTTATTGTAAACTACAAGAACGTTCACAAGTTATCGAGACAGATATCAGAAATATATAAAAACTAGTACTGACAAGTTCTTAAGAGAATATATCTGTTTGTTGGTTTTTGGTGACCATTTTTGCATTCAGCATTACAGATAGAGATTTTATGGCGCGCTTTATATACATATATAAGTTTGCCGTTAAAAAGTTTATAAAAAAATGTACTAGTAAGGATTCTATCCTGTTTAATTTGTAGTTGATAATTTTATAGTTCTTTTTAAGAAGAAGCATAAAAAATTACGCAGTTTTCTTTAGAGCGACGTTTCATGTACCTTATGTGCACTTTTTCAGGCCACTACAGTTTAGTAAACGTAAGTATTCTACAATCTTCTTTGATCAGCACTAAGTTCCCAGTTTAAGATCAGATTAATGTGACTTTAATTTTTGCCTTTTCTGCAATTCGGAGATGTACTCTTTGTTTCAAAGTCGCCATAGATGCTGGTGAATCTGTTGGACTCTTTGGAATACGGATAGACGAGAAGTAAAAACTCCAGTAATGTCCGGATCTAGTAATGTTGTTAAAGGTCTTCCAACCAGGAAGTGCGCAAGCGTGCGTGGTTGAAGCTCATTTGAGTCAGATGAGAGAAGACACAAATGACGGGAGTTAAGGGTAGCTTCTATCTGTAAAAGCAAAGTAGACAGTTCTTCAAATGTCAGAATACAGCTTCCTATAACACGCTTGAGGTGATGCATGCAGGACTTGATACCAGCTTTCCACAATTCTCCAAAGTGAAAACTGTGTCCCGGTGCAAAATGCCAATTAATTCCTTTGCACGCGACGGCCTCGAAAATTATCTTATCTTGTGACCGTAAAAATTTACTAAGTTCCTGTAGTTTGGAACTTGCACAAACGAAATTTGTTCCGTTGTTAGAGTATACATGTAGAGGTTTGCCACAGTGCGCTACAAATCTACTAAAACTCAATAAAAAAGATTCTGTTAATAAATCTGTTATCAATACGAGGTCAGAAGTTTCCGTTGAGAAACAAACATATAAACAAATACACCTATCCCTCGATTTACACGGTACTTGTTTTACACGTTTTCGCTTTTACACGGTTTTCCAAATAAGTTTTTTTTTTGTTTTTATCGCACTCTACTAAACGCTACTGTGATTGAACACGTGCGCTGCGTACACATCTCAAATAAAAACCAGTGTTTCCGTAATATATTACATATATTAACCTGTCAATGCATTTTATTTTTATTTCTGTGTACACCTAAAAATATTGAAAAAAGTCACAACTGTTAAATAGCAAAATTATGCATTTTCTGCAAGCTTTTCGATTTACACGGTTTTGACTTGACAATTTTTAATTTTCGATTTACACGTTTTTCTCAGGAACGTATCTACCGTGTAAATCGAGGGATAGGTGTATATACATTTGAAACTTTGGCGCCGCGCCCTTTGACTATCAGCGAACCGGCAAAGTCAACACCCACAACATGAAAAGGATGAGATGATTCAACTCGTGAAGATGGCAAGTTGCCCATGATCGGTTGGGTCAACTTTTGTGCAAATCGAAAGCATCTAACACAGCGATGTACGTCTTGCCTAGTGAGAGTTAGACCAGAAGTGATCAAAAATTTATCGCGCAATGAAGATAACAACAACAGAGATCCCGCGTGCAGTAAACGAATATGCTCACGCTCAACGATAAGTTTTGATAAAAAATGCTTTTCCTGTAAGACTACGGGATGTTTTTTGTCGAAAACAAATTGAAAATTTCAAAATCTAACGCCAACGTAAATTATGGCTTTAAAGTAATAGCGAAGGCTTCCACGGCCGGAATCTATACTAACATTAGAATGTCTTCCGGGTTTGGGCCGTGTCGTAGTTGCAACCGAAGCTGCCAACGTTTCGCCCACTTTCGTAAGGGGCTTCATCAGGGCGTGAGATAAATCGCAAAACTTCCAAGTCTGCGGTCGCTGAACATCATTTTACTACAGGTCACAAGATAGATTTTGATAATGTTTCGTTGATTGCCAAATCTCCATTCTTTTTCAACAGGAAATTCCGAGAAAGCATAGAAATCATCAAACACCCCAATAACTTCAATCGCGATCATGGTTTCGAACTATCCCCTCTTTGGTTCCCGGTTATTAGTCATTTATCAAAAACACGCCCCCTAGCAACCGCAACCCAATCAGGGTCGAGCTTGATCATCCGTGACGATCCTTTTCCTTTAAATACGGAGACCATTTCTTCTTAAGTCACTTCTACGGAGTTTAGAATCTGGCTTGGTTTACAAGTTGATTACCTAACTCGGTAGTGGTTCTTTGTTAGATTTTCGTTTGCTTTTTCAGGTTATCGTTTTCTTTCTTACCTTTTCATAGTTTAGGTTATGGCTTGTTTTACAAGTGGATAACCTAACTTTTGAGAAGTTCTTAGTTAGATTTCGATTGCTTGTTTGAGTTTTGCGATTTATCTCACGCCCTGATGAAGCCCCTTACGAAAGTGGGCGAAACGTTGGCAGCTTCGGTTGCAACTACGACACGGCCCAAACCCGGAAGACATTCTAATGTTAGTATGGCTTTAAAATCCAGAAACGGGTTGAAGCCCAGCAATGACAAAGTAGTTTTTAAACGTTTTTTCTGTTAAAGTTGTTACAGTTCACTAAGAAGCGATTACGCTTGAGCGACTGTAATTAGGGTTAATAGAAAGCTAATAATTTTTATGGCCATAAGAGACCCTAAAAGACAACCCTCCTTGGGGTTTAAACAATTCTTGGAAAATCGCAAGCAATATGAGATGACTCGTTTAAACTTGGTGAGACTCGAGAAGTCTAAAAATGAAAAGGATGGCTTCGTTGTTACTAGGCACTGGGATTGTATCTTCATATCAGGGAGCTCTGCTTCGGTAGACTGAGGGTTGGGCAGACAAAACAAATTTTGGGTAAGCCAAGGTGAAGCCTGTCACCACAGCGTCAACGTTTTTAATATTTGGGGCATGGTTGCCCTGAAGAATAAGTCGGCAGGATTTGACTTAGTAGAGACATGACGCCACACGGCATTGGAAGTCAGTCTTTGAGTCTCTGCAACTCTTATGCAGACAAAGATCTTGAGTAAGTTGGGACTGGTTTTCAACAACTCCAAAACGATGTTGCAATTAGACCACTGAAAACATTTGGATATTGGTGCATCCAAGGCTTTTAGAATGTGATCTGAGAGTTTGGCTAAAACAAATGTTCCACACAACTCGAGCTTGAGCACAGTTAAAGGTTTAACGGGAACCACCCTTGATTTTGCGCAGAGCAAATTAACGTGAACTTGATTGTCCATGTCAACTGAACGCATATATATATGCATGCACCAAAACCACGAGTAGAAGCATCGCAAAATCCATGAAGTTGTATGTCGACTGGATTTTTACGTAGAACATGCCTGGGAATCTTTAAATCGTATAGATCTTCAAGGAGGCTCTGATAAGTAGTCTATATGGACTAAATGCTATTTGGGACTAGGTCGTCCCATGATAACTTTTCCAACCATAATTTTTGCAAAAGAATTTTTGCTGTAATAGAACAAGGCGATAGAAGACTGAGTGGGTCAAAAATCTGAGATACTTTTGATAAGATGATTCGTTTGGTTGTTGGTCCCTTAGTAGAAGCAAACTGGGATACAGAGTACCTAAGGTGATCAGTAGGATAAGACCAAATGAGACCCAGCGTGGTGGTTCTTGGATTCTAAATTCATGAACACCTGGTTGCAGATCAGATTCAGGAATGTCCGATAAAATTGTTGGATCGTTAGAAATCAACTTTCGCAAAACATGAGTAAGCTGTGAGCAGATATCACGGGCTTTATCAAGAATATCAGCTCCTGTCAGCAGATCATCAACATAAAAGTCTTGTTTGATGATTCGAGAAATTTTTGAATTAGAAACTTTACAATCAATGCCTAATTGGAATAAGCTAAAAACTGCCAGAAATGAAGCTGAAGCCGTACCATAGGTCACAGTGTTCAAATCGTATGATTTAACGGGATGTAATGGTAAAAAACGCCATAGAATGCGTACATCTTTTCAATATTAGAAGAGATCGCATAAAAATACTTGTGAAATCGTAAAGCTAGAAAATAGATCCTGTTGAATTGTGGGGTTTACTTTTTGTATGCTGCTAAGAAAATAACCATTTGTGGTTACTTGAAAACCATTGAATAGCACTTGAAGTTTTGTGGTAAAGCTGTCCACCTTTAAGACTCCATGGTGTGGGAGATAATATGAAATTTCCTCATGAATGTTGAATAACGATTGGAAAGTTCTGGATTGGTTTGAAGACGCCGCTCCAGAGATAAAAATCTTTTTTGAGCTACGGCTGAAGAGTCGCCTAATACTTTAATAGGTTGTTTTAGAGAAGTAGAGACAAAAAATCTACCCTCTTGATTTGCCAGACGCGACCCAAGCAAACCGAGTCCTTTGAAGGATCGGCAGATTGGAACCTAACTGCACCTGCCCAATGTAGAACAGTTTGAAGAAGGCTGATGAACCTATTAAAAGATCGATTTGACCCGGATGGCCGAAAAATAGGCCAGACAATCGGATGCTGTTTGGAATCACAACTTTAGAATGATTTACCTGAAAGAAAGGAAGCATTTCAGTAATCTCGTCTAGTAGAAGAAGAGAGAGATTAATCTTGTAAGGAGAATGATAAGCGGAGAGCTTGACATTACAACTCGAACGTATGCGTGAAAAGGAGCCCTTCAACCCAGAAACATAAATGTTTACTTGGCAAGTAGGCAATCTCAACTTTTCACATAGGTCTGAACGTATAAAGTTTGATTGGCTGCCCGAATCAAGAAGTACGTGGATAGAGTAGGAGGTTCCATAAGTATCAAGAATCTTGGTAACAAAACCTTGATCGTCGAATCGTGTATTTGATTTGACTTTAGCAATCTACTGAATTGTGAACTGTATTTTCTTTGTCTGTTGCATTTAAAACTTGAGCACTTTGCTAAGAGTATTTATTACAACATGATGATATAAAAGAATTGACAATGTTTAATCCAACGTCTTACTTTACAGACGGCTTAACGCGAACTCACACAAAGAAAATAGATGGGTCTCAAACGGTATTAAACAAACTATACAGTGAATCTCAAACAAATTCACCGTAAAGTGTTTCTAAATTTTGTTACTCCGGCCCATATCCAACCCTTTAGATGTACATATTAGATAGACTGATGAATAACGTTAAAAAATCGATACTAAATATGGAAATTGATTTAACATCTTGACACATAAATAGCCTTAGACACAGTTAATAAGCTAAAGGTTGACTTACACAGTGTACTTCGCCAAGAAGATTTCTTTATTTCACCTAAAATACTAAACAACAAACAAAAATACATAAGCTCAAACTATAAAACAAAACTAAAAAATAAATTAAATAATTTGTATGCGCTACAAAATTACAACTAATGTACAGCTTCTTGATAAGGTAGCTCAATGTGTCGCTTTATCATGCGTGATTACTACAATAAAGTAGCAATAATGACTCTAATAATTATAGACAAAGAATACATACTCACATTTCACTAAGATGAGGATAAAGAAAGATTAAGGTGAAAAATTGCTAATTTTGTTACCAACGTTGTGACCAGTAATACAAAAAAGAAACTGACACCTCAAGGTTTATTTATTAAAGGACTAGTGACACCTACTAAGAACTTTACGGAAAGTCAAAGATATTTTGATTACAAAATCTGACAAAGGTACTGACTGTTATTCTACACAAAGACAAATACAATGAGAAACTGTTGACTTTACTTAACGATAATAACATCTATAAAATAATTGACGTTGATCTTACGACTAAATTTCAAAATAAAAACAATAATATGATAATAGACACACTCACTTTCCTAGGTACGTATGGTTGATCTTAACATTAAAAATTCACTGAGTTTATCTTTGACTTGAGCTATTTTACATGTAATTCTACTGTCTTACCTGCATAGTTCTAAGATTTAGTTAAATATTGTACATATTGTTTTTGGTTGTGTCATTCTTCTTTGTTTGAAATATCCTTTACTTTAAGTAGGATTAAGATTCTAGTTACCTGCATTGTTAGGGGCTTTCTACGTCACCTCGGTACCCTTGGTACAACTTTTGTTTTGTCATTGTTAATTAGCTTTAAGTTTTCAAAAAAATGTGTGACAGTTCAGTTCAACTTTGATAGCGCACCTGTTAACATCTACGTTTTAATTAAATAAAGATAAGGTGCAGCAGCACACCCTAGCGTTATTTGAATTTTCACATAAACAGTAATGGCATAAAGGCCATGGGTAATCCAGCTTTGCATATTTTAGCTAATTTTGTAATACACGATTTACTTAAATATGTAAAAAACAAATTATCGTTTACACCTTCAGTTTTTATTTTGTTATGGTGATATTACATCTATACCTGAAGTAGAAATTAAAAACACACTAAAAATATTGAATAATTATGATCCACATCTATAATTTACTTATGAAATAGAACAAGGTGGTTCATTGCCATTTTTAGATGTTAGAATTAGTAGAGACATAACCACTAACACTATAGTTAGTGAAGGGTATACAAAACCTAGAGCCTCGAATAGAACCATCGATTAGTTATCTAAACACTTTCATGATGAGAAATAAAATTATAGGTTTAGGTAGCTCACAATTTCATGATAAAACTTTGAGTATTCTAAAGATCGTGATAAGGAAGAATAACTATCCTAACAATATAATAAACAAAATAATTACACATGCTAACATCAATACGAATATAACTTTGCCTATAAACGTAACTACTATTAACCCCAACACTAATATTATGTACACCAAAATTATAAATGTCCGGAACCTAACTTCAAAAATTTTTATTTTAAAAAACAGATAATATCAAAATTACGATGTAGGTACATATAATACTAACACTATTATTTATAACATGCTTTTAAATAGAACGAAAAACAAAACTAACAACTAAAAAACACAATGTAGTGTATAAACTGGATTGTACGAGCTGTGAAGTTTGTTATATTGGACAATGTTACATGCAAAAGTTGAAACAATGTCACTGCCTGAAATAAGGTAACATAAACGATGTTGTGCCGCTGCTCAGTGGAGACGGGGTGGGTTATATTTTAAAATTCCGTGATTACTTGGAAACGAGATTGACAATAAAATCGAAATAAAAAAGTAAAAAAAAAAACTCAAAATCGGTTAGGGCACCAATCAAGGACACGATGATAATAGCTTCCGGACCCCGATAACCCAGAAGCTCATCTGGTTGGTTACAACCCCTGGACTTACCTTAAAAATTTACGTTCGCGGCGGCTGAATGAGTAAAAGCTTTTTACAGTTTAACAATTTAACATTTATTGAATAAATAAAATAAAAAAAAATAGAAATCAAATAGACTTGAATAAAAATAGTAAATGAAATAATAATAAACAAGACAAAAATTCACAAACTGAATATAAAAATTAGAATTTAAAAAAAAATAAAGCGTTAACTTGTTTTTCCAAAAACAAATAAAAATAAAATTCAAGGCCTTGTCCGCATAACTTAATCCGCAAATTTAACAAAAAAAAAACAAACATCAAAAGAAATAAAATAAACGTCCGAAACTTTGTTTTCGAACTCAGCGTTAAAAAAAATTACATGTTACATTTCGTTACATTATCTTTCATGCATGAATACGGCTTACTTTTACAAAACACAAAACAAAATTAATTAATTAAAGCGAAATTCACGCAAACTTAACACCTTCAAGTGTTTCTTGAAATATTTAAAATTAACCGTAAGTAAGTCGGCTCAAATTCAAAGCTTTTAAATCATATCGATCGCGGTTCACTTCACGATAATATCAAATTCAATAAATACCTTGACTCAATTGTTTTTACCAGGTAAACTGCTGGGCACAGCGGTTCCAGAAGCTTTTGAGTTTAGGCGATAAAGCGACCCCGGGACGGTCTAGGTGTTCTGTAGTCGGTCGAGATTCGGTGGGACCCCCCAAATAATGGAATGACGGCGGAAGATTTCTTTTAATACTGAATTGAAATCCGCACAAAAGCGAAAACTGGATTCTCAGCACAACACATCGTAAATAAATCCAACTCGAACGTGAGCTTTATTATGGATACCATGAAGTTCATTAAACCGTAAAATTACGAATTCGGAAAACCACTATTTCCACTACACCACTTAACTTTCAAGGTACCATTTATTTAACATCCGCGGTATTGCATAACGGTAGGGTAAAACACCCCGAAAACTTGACTACATCACGGTACCCGGTATTCTTAATTGCAACCAAAAGATCTCCCCCAAAATCAAAATTTTACTTCTTATAACACCTCGTAATCTCACTTAATTCAATAAACTTGCGCCGTAAAATCTTTGTAAAAGATGGAACACTAAACAAAGTAAATTAACAAAGATGAAAAATATTGTCACTACATGCGTCATGTCACGTACGCACCCGAAAAAGAAAGAAAATGTTCTCACGAAAACTGCTTACTTAGTTAAATTATCAGATGATCCAAATTGCGCTCGTAAATGAGTTCAACATAAACAAACGTAGATACTAAGAAAAATTGATCAAATTACATTCCCGAAAGGAAGTCATAAATTTAGATAAAGTTGTTATTCTAATGAAATAACCAGAAATAAAACACTAAATCATAATCAAGACCACTGAACTTTATGCGTTTAAAAAAAAACAATAATAATTGTGAAATAACTATTAAATACAAATCAACTTAAATTAAACGAGTGAAACATTTTCGATGCTTACACTAAACTAATCAATCGCTAAAATAAAAGAAAATTCAGCCAAATAAATCTGAATACGGGATCTGTATATTAAATTAACCCTGGACACAACTTTGATTTTCATAATTCCACAATTGTGAATGTTGAAACATTTTTAGAAAAACATACCAACAATTAAAGCAACGTTTATAACAATTTAATTTCTAAAATTCCAAGGTAACTTTTGCACTGTGTTTGATCGTTTGTGGAATGCTTACGTTTAATAAATTGTAGTGACGGTACACGAAACGTCACCCTAAAAAAACCTGAATAGTTTTAATAACACACGTAGCTCTGATTTTTACGTTTTTAAATCTTTTATTTGTTTGTTACATTTTAAGTAATTTTTGCAAAGATATTTAACGTAGTAATTAATACTGGATTATCAAAAATAACTGGAACATAAAAACGTATAGCTTTTGCTATATGTTAAAGTTTTGTTTGATTTAATCAAGTCATAAAAGTGCATTGTATACTTGTATACACAGCATCGTAAGTAATTACATTAACTTTGTGGTATTGCGCAACCATGCTACAAATTTGATGAGTCTCTTGGTTTTATTTTTGTCATAATAAAAACAAGTCGTACAGTCGTAGTGGTTCATAGCAATTTTTTGTCTTAAAACTAAATTTAAACAAATAAAAAAATTAATTTAAAACTAAACAAACATATTAATAATAGTAATAAACTGAACTAAACTTTTCCTCTTCACAAATTTAACTTTTCAATTATATGTTATCTTTACGTTTTTTTTTAAATTATTACTAGTATTTAACTTGCTTTTTTATTTATATCTATTTTATTATTTGTTTTCTAAATTTTGTTGATTTATTTTTTTGTTATTATTTTTGTTTCCATCATAACCTTTTTATTCAAAAAAATCCACGTTTTTATATTTTTTTCTTATTACTTATATATTTCTACTTTGTTAATAAAAACGTTGTTTAAAAAAAACACGTTGGTACCGTTTGCTACTACAATAATTACACCCCTAAGATCAAGACTAAATGTATTGAAAAATTTATAACCCATTTATTTAAAACATTCTAAATTATTGTACTAAAAGTTACGCACTGGCCCATGATTCAACGCGCGTATTGAATTTTTCAGGGCATTCTTTTAGTCCTGAATTTAGGGGTGAAATTAATGTAGAAGCAAACGTCTCTTAGATTTAATTTAATTGATTTTTTTATATTTGCAATTAAAAAAAAGTATTCGAAAAGATATTGTGGAAAAACGAGTTTTAATATTTATAATATTTAATATTTTTAATATTGATTTCATTTGATTACATTTTTTTGTAAAATAGTTTTAAGTCAAACGGTATGTGATTTTTTATGAAAGAATCTAATAGAACTGCGATTATTTATCTATCTATACGTGTGCTACATATGTATATTACACAATTTTTTTAAAATAGCGATAGACTAAAAGAATGAATTAAAATAAATTCTAAAACGTATGATTTACAATCGTAAATTAATTAAAATTAAACTTTAAAAAAACCTATTATAATTTTTGAAAAATAATTAAATAACATTTAAACAAAAATAAAAATAATTTTTTTAACAATTATAAAACGTATTACGCATACACAAAAATAATATAATTGCAAAACAGATTTTAAACATGTATTATAATTAAAACCATTATAACTAATTAGTATTATGCAATTTAGACTAGCACAGGACGCAAGTGCAAAAATAATTTAGACTTTTTAGAATGTATGTCTGTTAGATAAAAGTATACGACAGTATTTTAGAAAAACTTAGTTTTTATAATAATCAATGTACGCCTTCTTGATGAAAAATTAAAATTTAATGAAGATTGGCATGAGCTTTGGAAACAAAATTATAAAAACAAAAGACTGCAATAAAAAGTATAAAAACTGATAAGGATTAGGAGTTATTTGGTATAGATTTGGACAAACAAAATGAAGCAACCGTAAAGTTTAAAAAAAATATAAGAATAGCGCATAAGGAAGAAACCTGAAAATAAAAGGTTTATTTTTATTATTGTAGGCTTTGTTATTGCTTTGTATTATTTATTTCAGATAGAAACTATTTTGTTATAATTTACATTTGTTTATAGTAGCATAAGTTTTTCCTTACCTAAATTTATAGCTACTTAATGTTTTTTTATTACTATGAAATTACTCTGTTTTTAGTATTTTAAGTATTTTAAAACATGTTATTTTTCTATTTTAATTAAATTAGAGATTGAAACATATTTTTTTTAATTCTATTAAAATTCACTATTTATTTATTTAAGTGAATACTACTCTCAAGCATAGTTTGTTTAAGTCGTATTTTAATTCTATTTAGACTTATTTTTATTTAATTTTAATGTTTCAGTATATTTTTAGTAGATACTTATTTAACCAATATTTTATTCAAAATATTTCAATAATTAATAATACTTACTTAAGAAAAACGATAGATCATACTGATCATAATGATATAAAAAAATTTAAGTGCATGTAATCTTTACGCGCCATTAAAGTCAAACTTTTTTGTTGTCACGGACAGATATTATTGAAAAAATTAAACTTAAGTAACAGTAAATATCAATTCAGGTTGTAATTTTCTTAAAATTTTTATTTATTGATGAAAGAGTAAAATGTTCCTGAAACTCTGCCTTTTTAAATTAGAAAATGTAAGGCAACCTAAATGACTAATACGCGAATGTATAATTGGCTGCAGTGGCGGTTGGTTCATAAGGGCTTTAGAGCGCGAGCTCCCCACACGTTTATTAAAATAAAAAAACGCTACAAATTACTATTAATAAATAGTTAAAACATTTAAAAATATTTATAGAATATACGTATCATACACTTTTTATTACTCTAAAATATTAATTTAATATGGTCGTCATTCAAAGCAACGTATATTAAATAGGTAATTTCTTTATGCTGGTGCTACAGTTGTTTGATCCCATGGCTGTATACGTAACAGAGCATTCTAACGTCACGTCGCGACCTCCACCACGAAATTTTATTTGCAGTTTTAACATGCAAAAAGGTTCGCGCGTTAGTAGCTCGCGATGGTAGCAAATCAGTAATCATGAAGCGGTAGAGTTGCACGACGTGTTCTAAGTGAAACAGTATATTTGTCGTACGTAATTTTCGAAAAACGCAAAAAAGTACTGTACTTTTTTTTTAAATTAATTTGTAAAGTTGTTGTTAAAGGTTGAAATAATATTTCTCAGAAGACTATAAAAGACCGCATTAGAATTTTATTAAAAAAAAAAAACAATAAAATGAAGTTAATTGTAACATATCCGTCAAATCATACTAGATATTACTAATGAGATCAAAATTATTGCCAAACCACGTGACTTTGTAGTATGGATAACACAGGCAATTAAAAAAATAAACAAACAGATTACGTAGTTTGCAAATAATCTTGATCACCCGTTAGTATTTTTGAACATTTACACATCTAAATAATATTATTTTACGTTTATTGTTAATCAGAAATCAGTGTCCAAAAAATCGTCTCTTTAGTAGCTTTATTAATATCAAATCTGAATTCATACAAAACAAAAATCCATTCCGTTTGAAAGTAGCAAATTAAAGAAAATCGCTGTTATTATTGCTTTATTAGAAAAATGCAAATTTTTTCAATTATTCCAAAAAAAATTGCCTTTTCTCTTGTTTTTATTAGGGCTGCTATTTGTAAAATCACAAAACCGGAACAAATAGGTTTCAAATCCTAAATTTTTAAACCGCAAACCTTGACAATTTTTTAAGTTATTATAATGTAAATTCAATCACAGCAAATTTAAATTATTTATTACAATGTACTATTATACGCCAAAAAATTATTCTAAACAAACAGTTAAAAAATGTATGTGTAAGTAACTTAAAAATAGTTTTTAAGTATGAAATTTAATCCACGAAAAACAAATATTTCCTTTCCTGTCAAGAAAAAATCTGGAAAAATCGACACAACTAAAGTCCTTGTATCATAAACCCTAATTAGCATTAGTATTCTCTGGATAAATCACTAAAGACTAAGTCAAAAAAAGGTTGAAATAAAATCTCTCGGAAGGCTACATTTGAAATTAAATTAAGCAGATAAAACTGCAATACGTAATTTTTTACAGGTCATTTTTCTAGTGCAGTTTATATTAAGAATAAGTTGGGGTGTGAATATGATAGACGTCTTTCAGAATCTTGTGAACTGTGGAGCTGTAGTCCGTATATGTCAAAATGTTGCGATCATCCATCTTACAAACATTCGCTGGTACGGTAATCCTAACCTATCTTTGCTTTTGTTGTTGTATTTATTATTACTAAGTCTTTACGTATTATTATAAAAAAAAACTTATTTTTATTTAATATATAATAATGTGATTATTTTTAATTTTTGTTGACGAAACTCCCTTTTTTTTAACGTTTTTTAAGTTTACGTAGACTTGTCAAATTCTTAATTTTTAGTCTAATAATTCCGATTTTTGACTTAAGGTCACAGTTCACGACATAATAAAACCACTCTGAATGCTTTGTTTTGTTTTCCATGTTTATTGTTTTATTTCGATGAAGCCAATAAAACTAACGAGATTAGGATTTACAAATTTAAAACATTTAAATGCAATACATAATGCTTTAATGATATCTAAGAACATTCACATTTTTTACAAGCATTTTGAAAAATGTAGCCCACTCCAAGCTCGACCTCACAAGCTGCACTAATTGGCTGCATAAATTGTAGTTAAACAAAAATTGTCGTATAACGTATGAACAGTCTTGATCAATGTACAAATATCTTGTTTTAATTTAATCATTAATTACAATTATGATATCCACAACGAGTCGACTTCTTAGCAAATTTTTTATTGAAACATTTACAAAGCAGAAAAGTTAAAACATCATCATCATCATCATCATTTTGGTACAAAATACAACACATAGTATTTATCTCATATTTATTAAATGAGCAAAGTCAATAATTGATTTATCATCGTTATCTAAAAATTCACTTTCTTTAATTTTCCGCTCATTTTCATCTGAATTACCATTATGCACTATAAACGTCAAATTTACCACAACGTTATCAATTAAACTATCTGCTTTCTATATTCTGTTTGCTAAGATGTAACACATGATTGTACTGCTTTTCCTAATCTTCATTTGTTAAAGCAAAAAAATGCGTTTTGAGTTAACTTTTTAATATCAATACACCTCCTTGTGCGATATTACATTATTCATTGCAACTTTTGTTTTCACGAGACTCCAAATGGGTTCAATTGGATTAAATTTACCAGTATTACAGCATTTATTGTAATGAAACCCAAATTTAAAAAAATTAAGGATATCCTTGCTGCAGCAAGCTCAAAATTGTTTTTAATTGATTATGTTCTCTATAAATTAAAACTGTAATACGAAAAGTTATTTTAGTTACTATAAACACAAAACATAAATTACTTTATGCTGTAAATCAACTATAAACAATTTTAACCTAAAAAGACTTACCAAATGTTGTAAGAGTAAATTGTAATAGATTGTTTTAAAATAACAAATTTGTATATAAGCAAGTTACTGCTTTTAAATAGCGAAGACTGCGTGAGCGGTGATGTGTTTTTCGTACGTATTTATTAAAAAACCGCTACATCAGTCGTATCTTGATAAAAGAATAACTCAATTTAAGTATGTTCTAAATGGTTTGTTGGTCAGATTACACTAACCGACACTATTTTTATTACTGACTGACACTTTAGACTTTCAAAATAATATTTTTAGCTGTTTTCACTAAGATTAATGTAAAATTTAAAATGAAAAAAGTATTGTAACAAGCCCGAGCATGTTTGCAGTTATTCCGTGATAAACGGCGGCAACTACAAAGAAGACGACGTCATGCATTTAAAAAAAAAGTAGAAAATTTTACTAAATGAGTAATCACTGTAATAAAAATAAGACATTACAAGCCTGTCGCAAAAACCGATAATTTAGCGAGAAACCAATTAATCACGTCACGCACCTCGGTTTTGTAAAATTAAAAGGTTTCCAAAAAAAAAAGAAACACAAAATAACTTATCCAGACATTGAATCTAATCAAACCGTGCAAAGAACTTATTGTGAGTTTTGAACTCTAATACATTCTACTCCAAAAATCTTTGTATTAAAGAAACGTTATAAAAGATTTAATTTTTTCAAATGTTAATTTTATGTTAACAGTATTTCACGATGTTTACTTTTAAATAAGACACCTTTATTGTAATGGCGCATTTTCGAAGTGGTACTCGCAATCCCGATAGAGCTTGGCCGATTTTTTTTCAAAGTTGCCTTGATCACTTTAACAAACATAGGAGTAAACTTTACTTGAGATGCTTTCTGAAAACGTAAACAAGTTTTAATTAATCGGCTTTCAAATAAAAATTGTATTTGCAAAAGAAAACCTACAGAAAGACTTACTGTACTCCCTGCACCTGTTGTCAAAGACATTTGCCATTTTAGTAAACAATGTTTAAATAAATAGGTGTTAAATTATCTATGGCAACAAATATATAAAGTGAGGTTAAGTTTCATTTTTAAATTACAAGCATTCAATTTTTAGAATTTTTAATAGAAACTTGCATCAAAGCATTAAAAAAGAACAATTCAATGACTCCGTAAAAGATTACGGTTTATCAAGAATTACGTACACCTGACTTCTTGAAGCTAAGTACAATTTTGTGTATTGTTTATAACCATTTAAATAAAAATAACCTGGATTTAACTTTTTTTACAAACGAAGCATAGTTTCATTTAAGTAAAAATATAAATTATCAAAATTATTGTACTTGGCTAACCAAAATACTTTTGTGAAAACAACAGTGCATTCTTTGTAAGTTGGTGTATGGATTGCAATGTCAAAAATAAGAATAATTCGTCCAATATTTTTTTACAATATTGTAAACGTAGAAAATTACCGTAATATTTTGAGTCAACGTATCAAGCAGCTAGATAGCAACGGTAGTTTAACTTTGTTACTTTCAGCAAGACAATGCACTACTCGAGCTACAATAAAATATCTCCAACAATTCTACAATAAAAGAATAATAAGCCAAGAGTTATATCCTCCACAATCTCTAAAATTTACGAGGCTAGATTTTTATCTTTACGGACATTTAAAAAACACAGTATATACCAATTCAAGCAATGTTGGTTGTCTAACATATATGCCACGTGAGATACAGGTATTTATGAAAGTCATGTATTGTAACCGGCGTTGAAACTTAGCAGTGAATCTTTTATGTAAGACCCCGTAATTAGATTCATCTGGCTGAATTTGCGGTTTTCTGTGTTTTATTTTTTTCGATTGATTAGTTCGATGTTAGCATCGAAAACGTTTTACTCGTTAGTTTATTACGTTTGATTTAAGTTTATTTGTATTTCATAGTTATTTCACAATTATTACTGGTATTTTTTTTTGAATGCATAAAGTTCCGTGGTTTTGATTTTGATTTAGTGTTTGTACTTCTGGTTATCTCATTAGAAAAACAACTCTAGCTAATTTACGACTTCCTTTTGGAATGTAATTTGATCAATTTTTCTTGGTATCTATATTTTTGTTTATGTTGAGTTCTTTTACGAGCGCGATTGGACTCACCTGATAATTTAACGGAGTAAGCGTTTTCTCTGGGAAGATTTTCTTTCTTTCGAGTGCGTACTTGACATGACGCACGTGGCCATTATATTTTTCATCTTTGTTAATTTACTTTGTTTAGTGTTCCATCTTTTACAAAGATTTTACGGCGCAAGTTTGTTGAATTAAGTGGGATTACGAGGTATTATAAGGAGTAAAAATTTTGATTTTGGGATGATCTTTTTGTCGCAATTAAGAATACCGGGTACCGGAATGTAGGTTCGGGGTGTTTTTACCCTACCGTTAGGCAATACCGCGGAAGTTAAACAAATGGTGCCGTAAAAATTGAGTGGTGTGATGGGAAATATTGGTTTTCCAAATTCGTAATTTTACGGTTTAAGGAACTTCATGGTATCCATAATAAACCTCACGTTCGAGTTGGATTTATTTTCGATGTCTTGTGTGAAAAATCCTGTCTTCGCTTTTGTGCGGATTTCAATTAAATAGTGAAATAAATCTTCCGCCGTAATTCCATTGTTTGGGGGTCCCACCGAGCTTGTATTCGACTACTGTACACCTAGACCGTCTCGGGTTCGATCTAACTTCGAAGCTTCTGGAATTGCTGTGGCCCGCAGTTCACCTGGAGTATACAATTGAGTAAAGGTATTTATCGAATTTGTTATTACCGTGAAGTGAACCGCGATTGATATGATTTAAAAGCTTTGAATCGAGCCGACTGAATCACGGCTAACGTTAAATATTTCAAGAAACACTTGAAGGTGTTTGCGTGAAGTTCGCTTTCATTAATTAATTTTGTTTTGTGTATGTAAAAGTAAGCCTTATTCATGCATGAAAGATAATGTAACATATAATTTGTTTGAACGATTAGTTCGAAGCAAAGTTTCGGACGTATATTTTATGACTTGTATTTTTTTTTGATTTGTTGTTTGCGGATCAAGTATGCGGACAAGGCCTTGAATTTTATTTTTGTGTATTATTGAAAAATAAGTTAATTATTTTATATTATATTATATTATATATATTAGTTAAGTTTATTATTTTTTTTATATATATTAATTTTGTATTCAGTTTGTGAATTTTTGTCTTGCTTATTATTATTTCATTTATTATTTTTATTCAAGTTTGTTTGATATTCATTTTTTTTTAATTTTTAATATTATTCAGTCAATAAATGTTAAATTGTTAAACTGTAAAGAGCTTTTATTCATTCAGCTGCCGCGTACGTAAATTTTTAAGTGCGTTTCAGAGTTTAGCAAGTTACAACTCGAGGTAAGTCCAGGGGTTGTAACCAACCAGATGAGCTTTTGGGTTATCAGGGGTCCGGAAGCTATTATCATCGTGTCCTTGATTGGCGCCCTAACCGATTTTGAGTTTTTACCTTTTTATTTCGATTTTATGTCAATCTCGTTTCCAAGTTATCACGGAATTTTAAAATATAACCCACCCCGTCTCCACTGAGCAGCGGCACAACATCGTTTATGTTACCTCATTTCAGGCAGTGACTTTGTTTTAACTTTGGCATGTAACAGTATGATACAGTATGAGATAAAACATTTTAACTATTTGTAATGAAACCTAACCACACAAGTGGACTGTAATGTAAACTAAATTTAATAATTTGTAGTACCAAAGCAATCGTCCAATCAAAAATAAAGAATTATAGCAACTACCTTCTTTTAATTTGTACTTGTGTTTGCATTTACAAGTTATTTTTGACTTTAATCTATTTTTATTCAACATTTACTATTGTGTATTTTTTTCTGTAAAACAGTAAGAACAAAGTACTGCAGGGATACGTAAATTTTAATCATACTCTATATCAAGTATTAGTAAAATACAAATCAATGATATAATGCAGGTTTATTTTTAGAATTCTCGAAACTATTATATCGTCATTACTGTAAGATGTTTAGAACATAGATTTTCTCGGAATCGTTATATTTGCTGAAGTTTGATTTTTATAACACTGAAATATGATTCTCAAGAGTAAGGTGTAGCTTCTAATGAAATAAAAAATAAAAATAATTATCAAAATTTAAAACGAAAGAAGACGCGTTTGAGATAGCGACGAGCGCACAAGTGCACCCCGGTATAGTATTTGAGTACTTAGTGTGGGTGTACAAAATTCCCCAAATACTTTCAATACTTGTAAAACGCGAAAGTGAGGTTGGATAGTTCACTTGTTGGATCGCATAATTATATAGTGAGTTTTTTCTGTGAATGGTCAGAAAACCGTCAGCAAACCAAATTATGGTATTGTAAAAATTTTATGCTCTACCTGGAATTACTTCGAGTGGCTTTGAATCTTAAGCTTTTATAGACACCTATGGTTAATACAAACCGCAGATACAGATCTGATATATAAATCAGTCCAAATTCAATAATAGAATTAGGACGTAAGTACTGTAAATGAAAACGTGGTAAAATTACTATATTTTGCGTTAGTAGCATTAACTATAATTTTCAAATTGAAAATTCAACGCATCCAATTTCAGCTGAATCCAGAAACTGAACCAACAGCGTTTATAATTATCATATTGCGTTTTTTTTTGCTTTGTGTGGTGATTCTGATCAGTGATAAAACTCTCTATAATCCACAGTTATACAACGCGATATAGTAAACTAAAATTATTTGTCTAAAAACTTGTAAAGTAGATAGGGCTAACTAACCCCATGAATTACAGGTTTGATTTTTTTTTATTGATTTATTTGTGTAATGATTCTTGTAACACTAAAGATAAGTTCCAGGAAGTGTTAATTCAGAACGCAGGTAATCTAAAAGTTAAGTTTTGACCATTTGTTTAAAGACATTTTTGGTTAACTTATTGAATAATTAAATTAAATCATTTAGTGAATACTACCACGCAAACCATGAAAAAGAAAAAAAAGTAAAATGAAGTGAATGAAGTTAGTCCGGAGCAAAACAAAAAAAAAAAACTGTATTCTATCCTTTCCGTTAATCGAACGTTTTCTATAAAATCTTAAATTTAGAGGCGAGCGGTTACAATACTTACCTAAAATAATTGCAATCGAAACCAGGAAAGCATCGCCACTACTTAATTTTTGTCTTAGTAAATATGGAGCATTAGCGCCTTTATACAAACTTTTGAAGTTTTTAAAGCTTTTATTACTGTAAAAGATTTCCTTCTCCTGCAAGTTCGTATAACTGCTGCCAGTCTCACGGTTCTCTTTGTTATCTCTATTAACGAGTGGATTGAATCAGCTTCAAGAAGAGTATGTCTACTCAATAAAAATTTGTGCTCTATAACTTAAAACTGTGGGAATTTTTTGAGAATCTTAAAACACATTATCTTTCGACCGTTTTTATTTATGACAATTGTGGGTCTATATTATAATTTTTTTAATGTTGGAGGTGAGGTTATAGATTTTATTTATTTCATTCATGCTTCGTCTCACATACAGCAATAACTTTGTCATGTATCGTGTAATTGAAAATCCAAAACTTCAAGAAATAGAAACCCTGGACATTAGTTAGAGCTGGAGTAAGCAAGCATTTTTCAAAATGAACGATAAGAACCTTGACTGTTGGATTTTGCAAGAAGTTTTTTTACCAAATTTCTTATGATCATATCTTTTCCTGGCTTCTAGCAAGTGGTTATCATAATCTTCTTGCAATAGCTGTTTTTTTTTCATCGGTGGAAATATTACGAGGTTTTATTTGGAAGCTGTCATAACGATCACACGTATCGTTGACAGGCTTTTTAAAAGAATAATTAAATTCCGTATTAAATATATAGGTATAAAGCTGGCTAAATGATCTTGTGGTTGATTTTGTTCCGAGCATTTTTCAACGTATAATTCATATATTTTGTTAACGCTCAAATTTCTGTCTAGGTATTTCTTTCCCGTTTTTTTTCAATCAACACCCCTACTTCTGATGTTCTCTTTAAAAGAGCAGTTTCAACTAAAGTTTGGAAAACGCTGAGAGTATTAAGGAAGAAAGTTTTACATACTTTAATATTTTTGCCATTTTTTTAGGAAAGTATACTTTAAAGAAAAATTTCTTTATTTCTGTTCTGCCCTCTCACGTCTTCTTTTAATTTTTTCTATTGTAATACAAGAGCCACAAATTGTATCTTTTGAGTAATATTTACAGATACTGATTAAAATTGTTAAAAAACATTTTCTCGTTCAGTATCCAAAAAAATATGTACGGCTGAGCAATTGCTCGCTTTTATTTCCTGATATTGCATTTCCATAGTTATTTATTTCTTTTAAGTTTCTGCAGGCTCTATAATATTTCTGTTGTCTGCTTGATTTTCGATATCTTCATCACTATCGCTCGATTCATCAGGAGAACCTGGCTGACAGTTCGCATCCAAGTTTGATTCATCTACTGGACTGCAATATTCCTCTGTTAACATAAAAAATAATAGCTACACATACTTAATTGTATAAAATATAATGAAACTTGAATTGTTATTGTGATTATGAATTTATGACAAAACTGGTCGGATGTTAAGTGCTATTTATAAATATTAATTAGAGGTAAGAACTTATTTTATTTCTAGAACATACGTTTGTATTATTCGCTTTTTATTTAAAAATAATGTACTTAGTAATTTTAGAATGCTATTACAATAAAAAACTTAAAAAAGTAATAATATTAAATACTTGAAATAAAATAGGAAATCTCTTTGAAATGAAAATACAAATAATTATAATACATGTTTAAAAGAACCAATAAAATTAATTTTTAGTTGATACAGGAAGGGTACTTTTAATGTGTGCGTTATCACGAAAAAATTAGTAGCAAGGTGTAATATATGAATTATCATCGTCTTTACGCAGTGGACAATTTTGTAAACGGTTAACTTTAGTATTTACATTAAGAAAAGTGTATTGCCGTCCTTGTTTTAAGTAGATTGTGGTTATTTGAGTTTTACTCTGTTTTTGTATATCAGTTTTTTCAAAAACTTCTTTAACCATTTATTCAATTGTTTAATTTTTTTAACTTATATTATCATACTTTTACAATTACATATAATAAAACAATTATATAAAGGTAAATATAATAGTTAGAAATGAAAGAAAAATATTTCAATCCTAACGTTCAAATAACCGTGCTTTTTCTTAGATGTCTAATTATTTGACGATTTTTAAAGATAAGTTTTTCGTTACAAATTGATTAATAATCGGCATTACTTATACAAAAGTTTATGACATCTTTCTTTGCAAACTGTTTTTTAGTGGAGTTTAAAATGCATTATGTATTATACATGCAATATAGTAAAAAAAACTGGCAAATACCGTGTTTAGACAAATTTTAAAAACATTTTTTACACTAAAAACAAAAACAATATGTATTTTACTAATAAAAAAAAATATTTGCTATAAAAAGTAATAAAAACGACGTTACATGGTAATTAGTTCAATAAAAAATAATATTAAAAATAATAGATTTACAAAAACGATTGTTTTAATACTCATTATTTAATCTTGTTTAATTTTTTTTAATTTTAAATATTTACAAACAAACACAATGATATCTGGTTTTAAATAATATTTGTGAAAAAGTATTTTTAGCATACATACTTTTTATATATTATTGTATTTCCTAATAACATTTAGTAGGTAAATTAGGGTAAACGTTTACGTGGTTGCACAAGTTCAGTTTTTTAAAACTTTTAATTGCTTTAACTTTTAAACAAATGCAAAAATAAAAAATATAAAGAATTTTAATATTGAGAGAGACAATTTCTGTCATTTAAACGACAATTGTAAAACCAACAGCTGACCCCTAGCAACTACTCTTAACTTTTTTTAATGGCACAATCCTACTTGTAGCACGCTATACTTTAAGAAATTTAATAAGAAATTCAGCGGTATGATTTGTTTATAATTTTGACAATTTTTTGGCATAATGATAGATAAATTAATTTGTTTTTTTTAATTTATTAATAAATAACCCAACAGAAAAAAGTCCAATGGTGTTAAATTATGTGATCTAGAAGGCCCTTTTCTGATAGTTTACCGATCTGGATAATAGTCATTTAACGATTATTTAACTGGTCGTATGTAAAAAGGAGGAGCTTCATCTTGTTGAAAATGGAGTAAACTCTCATTTAAATAGAGATTTCCATCTACGCCCCTTTGATTTTTTAATTCCTCAACTATCAACGGTTTGATGACATTTTCTAACAATTTAACATAAAGTGCACCAATCAAATTGTCATCTATGAAGACAGAACCAATAATAATATTTCCCAAAATTTCCGTCCAAACGTTATTTCTGAGTATTGAGTATACCGACAATTTTATTTGTTGTCATGCGCATTTAATAAAACGTGCACTTATCACTGAAACAATCGTTTTTTGAGAATTGTGGATTTGCATTTAATAGATAATAGTTTTACAAAACTCAATTTTTTTGTTTGGATCTTTAAGTTCTTGTACGAAAAATGACGTATCACAAGTAGGGTCATGCTATTTAAAAAAAATTATGCGTAGATTCTGGGGGTCACGGGGCTAATTTTACAAACGACGTTTAAACGTAAAAAAATCATCCCCCTTAATATTAAAACTAACTTATTTTAGCATTTCTTTTTATTTTCGCATTGTTTAAAAATTGAAGCTCAAAAACTAACCTTTTATATGTATAAAGCTTTTAGTCCAATCTTTTAATTTACGCTCTATTATAAAAAAAGTGTTTTTCCACTACTAGTTGTATACGCTTGCATTATTACGTATAATAGAAGGCCGTGAAGTTGTACTTTTTTAAGCGCAGGTAAATAATATTTCATTATTAACTAGTAGTTAATAATGAACATATTTACATTTTCTGATAATACTACAACAGTTTCAAAGAAAAAAAGTTTACCAAACTGCGTACCAAGAGCAAGAGATTTTATTTAATGCTAATTTAAGTTTTCAAATCGCTCAATTAATAAATTAATAAATTTTTTTGCTTAACTTGTAAGTACAATGTCTTGAGAGTATACTGTGAAAATTTCAGACAAAAATTCGAAATATTTCGGGACTTATAATGAGTTTCCTAGAGCGCCTCGGAGTCCAACCAAAACATTGTTTTTCTGGTCGGCCCGGGTCCTAACTTTTTTTCTGCTGAACCGATTGCTTTCAAATTTTAACAGGCTGTTCTACACACTTATAATTCTCGTCGGTACTAACGAGAATTTTTTTCACCCCTAACTTTTTATTTTACAACCCTTTCTTTGCTAAAATAAAAGGACTTTTTTTTTCAAAGTCCGCCATTTTGTTATTTACCCTTGAAATTTAACTTCAGTAGTTCCGACCAGAATGACATGTCTATAGATTAAGAATAATCAAGAATATTTGATTTCAAATAACATCCAGAGCCAAAATCACCCGGGCCACCCACGTGCATTTTTTTTGAGGTTCCAACTTCGAGTGACAATAATAATAGTAATAAACTATTAAATTTTTTCAAATAAATTTTTTTTTATATTTTCAATATGTAAATAAAAACACTCTAAATATTCAAGATAATTCATTTTTATTTTCCTATAAAAAACCACTTTCCAAAGAAGTCATGAAAATAGGCATAAGTTACCAGACTACTACCTTAATTTGATTTTAAAAAGTAAGTTATTTGAAGTTCGCGCTTAATTAAATGTGAATAGTATTGAGTTAAATATGTTTTAGATATAATCAATGCACAAAATAATAATGTTTTTAAACAATTTAAACAACTTTAGCAATAAAAACTTACGTTATCTGTTTATTTTTGTGTTTTAAATCACAATTAAGAATTACGTCAAAATTAATTCTATTAATCTAATGACAACTGTCAGAATTACTGACTTGATTTTTAATTTAAAATTAATATCTTAAATTTTAAATTTGATTTATTAACAGGTAGAAAGGTTTTAATAATTCTAGTAGTGGAAAAAATTGTATATATAACACGGTTGAGAAGTTCATTATAACCTGCGCGATTTATATCCCTCGACGCTTCGCGTCTCGCGATATAATCTATCGCTTAGGTTATAATGATGCACTTCTCAACCTTGATATATAATATACTATTTCATTACATATAATTATAAAAATAACTTTAAAAAAGTAGTGTTTTTAGTTGTATAGTAGATTCAGGAAATAATTCAGTAATTGTATAACAATAAATGATTATTATTGCATTTATTTCTAACTAATAAAAAACTTAAGAAGTAACTTAATGTTTGACTTGTTTATATAAGTCAAGGAAGTTTTCTCAATCCTAGTTTTTTGGAATATAAAGTTTGACTTGATGCTATTTTACCAACTTTTCTTTCCATCGGATCCTGTTGGTAACAACCATGATATCACGGTTAGCTAAGATGTCGGTGAGTGGGTGTAGTTGACAATACTACTACAAAACAAGAAAAAAGCGAGCGCCACTCCTGGCGTACTCGTAGAATTCTTGGTTTGGAGACACCAAGGTTATCTATGAACTCAATGTTAAAAAAATTAAAATTAACAAATACACACACTCGCAATTAAATTTAATTCAATAAAATTTTTTAAAAATATTATAAAATTATTTTAAAACTTACCCATTAATTTTGAGTTTCTTAGTGTAACACTTTTAAAGAGTGCAAGCTTGCATTCGCCACCCCGTTGAATACAAACAATTACTAAAATTACTCGTTCGATTCAAATCATTAATATAACAGTAATACCAAAATTTGATATAAATTAAATGTTATAAATTATACTCGACTGAAAGTAAAATATTAATAATGATCGTAAGCATACTAAAATTAGCTAAAAGTTTAATATGAAGAAATGTATCTGAAGCATTAATACAGTATGTAAGTAAATAACATAAAAATTATACAGATTATCGACAGGTGATGGAAATCAAAAAAATTTTTTTTTGAACTTGACCATTAAGATGATCAACCCATCTTTGATTCACCGGGATTCAATTAGTCCAATAATTTTTAACTATTATCACAACGGGATAATGAAGAGTTACTTAGCTTTTGGCCACCGCTTAATATAGATAACAGCTACGATCGTTTTGCTAAAACTGTAAAGCTTTATAGCATAAACAACCGTGGGAATTATGCACCTTGCACTTACTATACCACTAACAAATATACTCGATTACTACACTAACACAATTAACTGACAATCAAATTTACGGAATGGATAAATCGATGAATGATTGTTTGACGATGACCTTGGATAGGTCGGTATTCGGTGAAATAGCAATCGGAATTTATCATAAACGGTGTAGGTGAATAAAAAATTTGTAGGTGAATTGCTAGGACGGTTATTCGAATCAGAAATAAACGGGCAATAATCAGGAAGAATAACTAGTTGGTCGGATTACTATCGTAATAGAAATTCAGGGTCGTCCGGTAGATAGCAGGCTCGGTGATTAAAATATACAGGTAAAATCGATTTGGTTACGGATATTCTCGGAACGAGAGAGGTACTCTACAAATGATGCAGTTGCTTAACTACTCGTTAAGGTTTTGGATGACTAGACATGAAGTGGGGAACATCGCGCGCCGGCTGAAGCATCAGTGGGATAAAATTACCGCGTAATTTATCGAACTGCTTCACCAATTTATTCAATTTTAGTGGTTCGGGCTGTCTCGTTACAAGTTAATTTAATTTATTATTTAAAAATCTTGCAACCGTCTTTAGTTATAAAACGGTATGTATAATTTACTATACAAGTTTTACATTGTAAAGCGTATGATTAAAATTCTATGTAAGGAACAATTAGATGATCTTGGTTTTAATTAAATTTTTATAATATACTTTAAGAAAAGAACGAGGTTTACAAATCATAGGTGAGATTTTGTTTTAGAGGAGCAATTATCATTTGTCTTTTTCATAAAAGATTAAGCTGAAGTTGTTGGTTCTTCTAAAATTAAATTGCTGTTTATTATTATCATCAGTTTGTAAGTGTCTTTAAACTGAATGATCCCACAAAACCAAATAGGTTCCATAATAATGCTTTTAGAAGCATAGAGGCAGTATTGATATTACTGAAAGCCTTCCTGTAGCAGTAGAATGGTTTATGTTTAGAGATAGGTTTTGACACTCCAGTAGAATGCTGTACAGTTAGCGCTTATAGAGTTCTATTAGACGTTGTACAAAAGCAGGCCAAAGGTAGAAGTTTTCACGTTCCATTAGAATGCTTTAAAATAGTGCCAATGTAGTACTTTCCTAAATTGTAGAATAGCATGACAAAGTTAACGACTAAAAGGTAATTGATTTGCATGCTTTTACAGGGTTTTAATAGCATACCATAAGAAACACAAAAAGCATGAAATGATTAGTTTTAAGTCATTTTTTATTAAGAAATTTGTACAGTATCTTTGTCTAAACTATAATAATTTTTAATCAATGGTTTGCGAATTTGTAGTTTGCTGCATCATCCTAATTATTTCATTTTTTAATCTCGCTTTGCCATGACGTAGCCATTGGAACACCTTCTCATTAATAACATCTATAGGAACTCCTTTGAATCAACTTTGGGTTAACTCTATAACAAAATTATGCGAATTATTATTTTTTATTATCTATTATCAGTCGCATGCATTTTCACTAGATTCATAACAAAAATATGTTTCTTTTTATGAATAAAATAAATTTTTTATTACAATGCTTTTTAAGTTTAAGTCCGCAGGTTGGCCACCCTGTTCTAAAAAATAACTGGATGCCAAGTAAAAATAAACAATAACAATAAAGCGCTAAAACGTGGATAAGCTGATCGTACAAAAATAGATATGTTGTCAATTGTTTCTTTTGTACTTACTTTTACTTAAATCAGCAGAACTTCTAATAGCTTTTTCTTCTTTAATTCAGCACAAAAAAAGAACACATTTACAAATATAGACTAAGCCCGAAGTCGTCTTCCTTTCGTAAACGTAAAACTGCATATACCCGTAACTGTATAAGTACTTACTTAGAAGCGTTTCTGGTGAATCAAACTCGGTAGACGGTACATATCTCGTCACAATTCTCAGAAATCAACAATCTTATTTACATTTACAGTATCAAACGCGAATGCATAGGTTTTTTATTGCATACATATCTTTATCAACAAAATTTAGATGTGGGCGTTTAATCTCTACAGGAAGTTATTTTTGTTTAGGTATTACAATTTACCAACTTGTACAAACGGTTTTTTCTGTTATTAAAAATTATATTTCTTTATCTCAAATAAAGAACGATTAAACCGATTTTAGAAGTACTAAAACACTAAAAGAATGTTATCATGTTAATCGTAATACTTGAATTTTAATACATTGTCAAGGCTGCTATAAACACTTTATTTTGTATATCAATATAGAAGGCCTATAGGAGTGATTTTAAAGGAATCTTTTAGGGTACTTTATTCTCCTTCTATATGCATTGTTATAGAATCAATATGGGAACGCCATTAGAATGCTACATTTCTAATACTTTAGTAATTCCAATCAACTGCCATTTTAAGGCTGCTATAAGCACTTCTTTCTTAAATTAAATATAGTATTCCTATAAAAGTGTTTTTAAAAGAATCTTTTAGAGTACTTTATTCTTCTTATATAGGCATTCTTATAGAATACGTTTTAAATTAAGTGTGTTATTAGAAGTCCATACACAAACTACTATCGGAATGCTTTATAAATGAATATTTGGGAATGCTTATCGAACCTACATGGAACTTATGGTTTTGTGGGATGGTTGTTGGACGTATTATTAGGTTAAAGTGTCAGAAAAATCAGTGAATTAGGCGATTCTAAAAACAAAGTCGATGCTATATAACAAGTTTGGAACGTTGGCTGTTTGGTTCTTATTCTAGATAATTAATTAATTGATAGTTTTTGATGTTTAGTGCTTTGAACTTGCCAAAAAAATTTGTGTTTTTACAAATAAAAGATTTTGTTTAGTATTTTGAAAAATTTGTTGCATTAAAGGTCAATTTATTTATTTATACTTCAGATATAAACGATATCAGAAATAACTGGTGTATGTGGACGAGAAAAATTGTATAATATGAGAATTGAAAACATTGGTTGACAGATTAACCGTCGTAAAACTTCCTCAAATGAAAACACATATTCAGCGATCATTCGTTGACAAAGAAAACTTGATGTACAAAAATGTTTATAGCGTTGATGTTGAGACAAGTTTACAGAGGTTATTTAATTTTAACAGCCAATACAGTCATCTACAGGTTTTAATTAGACAGTGCTAATACTTTGTTTTCCAATTTTGTTTCCAAAAATCAGCTTTTTTAGCAATTGGCAGTTGTAATAGTTGTACTTTTAATACTCATCTTAATAGATATAAAGTGTGCATTTTAATGATTGTTCGGTGTTTGAATTTGCCGCTTGTTTATTCGTCAACGAACCAACATTGTTTGATTATAGTTACTAGAATGACGACGCGGCAAATTCAAACACCGGACAATCATTAAAATACGCACTGTATAAAATTGTTATTTAGATGTTACTATAATAATTAATTAATTTTGAATACATTTGTTTACTGTTCTAAAACGGTGTAATATGTGTTTACCGTCAAGTTAGCCCTATCAACTATTAACAGTAATTTACGTATCAAGCGTCAAAGGTAAAGCATAGCATAACGAACATGTGTTTAAGTTATGCTATAAAACATTCGATGAGAGTAACGTACATTGTTTTTTGTGTTGCCTTTTGTAAACGTAACGTTCGTAACAGACGTTATGTTGAATGCCTATAGTTCAAGCGGATTAATTTTTAAAAAATGAATTGTAAAATGACATTGAGTAAAAATAATTTTCAAACATTAGAATTTCTTATTCAAGACATTTAAACATTTAGAAGACGAAAGAGTTTATAACCGAAGGTTGTGTTATAACTTCAACGAGACATTTGTAATTAATTATAGCTAAACTACACGTATTTAGTGTCCTTGAAAAAATCTACTTAATTTGTAGGTTTTATACGGCTATAATTTCTTATTGAAACTATTAAGATATTATTTTATCAGTATTGTTTCTATTTTACAAGCGAATAATAGTCAACTTGGGATTAGTTGTTAGTATAAAAATTCATTTGTATATCTAGAAGAATTAAGAAAGCTACTGCGTTATTACTAGAATTTTAATAAACTGTAACGTTGACCATCCGATGCATATTGATAAAAGTTTCCACTATGCCATGCCATTAACATCTACATACAAAATTAACAAATCAAAAGTTCATAGGGTATCACGATAAGCTTTACCGGGGTAAGTAGTTGAATAAATAACAAATGTTGCGTGGAAGCGGTTTATTTTACCCTTTGTTAAATTTCATTATTTTTTATTTAAGTTTTATATTAGTATTGTGGTGCATACTACGTTTCCATAGCTAAAATAAATTAAATTACAAAATTAGTTGTATTGTCGACTTAACCCTAATTTTTCTGTAAATTTCACTAGCACCCAAGAACTATTAAGTAAAAAAAAAAACGAATAGATTCTTAACTGTACTATGCAAATGCAAAAAATTGTTTATATAATTGCAGAAACTATAATTAAAGATCAATGTACAGCTGTTTTGTTCTATTTGTTCTCTTCAGCACTGCTATACTCTAATGCAGTTTTCACAACTGTATAAAACAAATTCCCATAGTTTTATCCTATTCGAGTGTTAAATTCATTAGTAAATTTGAGACTAAACGCCATCTTGTAGAAACGGAGCTACGTAAGAGTTAATCCACATGTAAAAAACTATAAGGTTAGATAATAAATATTACAACCGCGAATTTTAAAATTCGAAATTCGCGGTTGAAATATTTTCTATGTAACTTCATAGTTTCCTACACGTGTAAATTATTAATTGTTGCTTTTTGTAAAATTAGTTTCTTTTCTAAAAACAAAAACCTAATTTATTGTCTTGACAACATACTCAGTAAGCAATGGAGTAAAGCTCAATCGATCTAAAAACAAATTTAATTGTTGCAATGTTTTTAATCCATTTCTCTATTTCGAAATAAGAATTAGCTATTCTTATAATAAAATTTGTGTAAATAAAGAAAACAAACTCTTACACCAATTTTAGTAATGTCAGTTTTTTCAAAGTTGGTATCTCTGTATCCTAAGTTGATGTTATATGAAAAACAATCAAAATTATTGTAACTTAACGATTGAAATTTAAATCTTGATGCCAAGATAAAATAAAAACGTCTTGATTTTTGTGAATGCGTTTATAGTTCATGTTGTTTATAAAGAAATATATTAGGTACTAAAAAATTAAATAAATAAATATATTAGCAATACTATCTAAAAAAAATGTTTTAGTTCCTGCACACTAAAATTATGTAATTCAAAGAAAGAGCGGTAATGTATAAACATCTTGTTTTGGATTGTACCATTTTCTTAACGTAAAATCATCTTAAATTTATTATGGTTGTATTTGTTTTAAAGTCAATTTACATAATTTCATTTTACTTTAATTTGCTTTTTCAATAATTAACAACAATAAAAATAATTAAAATTTTAATTGAATTTAAATTGAACATCTGCAAACGAAAGTTTTTTGTTTTTATAAACTTTACAACACTAATCTTTGAAATGGCTAAAAGATTTTTTTTTAATTAGTTTTAATGATTTCATACGAATATTTATATTAATATATTTATAGTATATAAACGACACATAAAAGTAAAAGTATTCTAACGGTAACAAAAACCTAAAGCATTTTTTTAGCATCTTAAATGTAACTAATAGTATATTATATACCAAAGTTAAAAACGTGTATTATTATAACCTAAGCAATAAGTTTATATGGCACGACCAACGCTTACGTTTTAACACTTACTTTATTATATTATGCGTTTGGTTTTTACAACCTAAAAGTAAAACTTACTAAAACTTTGAAATTTCTAATAAAATGTTTTTTGTTTCGTTTGTGTTCATTTGTACATAATAAAAAAAAACGTAAATACTGTTTTCTCTGTATTCAAAATGGATATAAATCGAATACAATTAATATAAATTAAACATGCAAACGTATGTACCTAAATTTACAAAATAAAGAAAAAAATTTATATTGAAATAACATTATATACTTATAAGTATTACGTAAACAAAACACGTACAATATATCACTTTATCTGACATAATAATTCTTCTTAAATAAATACGATATAACGCGTGACTGAAATGGATCTTACTTATTTCAATTTAATATCCCTTTGAGACTTTGTTTTGACGATACAATACAAGCAGATTTTGGTAAATAAAGTTCTAAATTGTGTAGTTTTGTGTAATATAAATTCTTTAGCAAATCAATCTACACGAGAACATTTGCTTAAGTGTTTGGTCTCGGTGGATACGTATATGCAAGAAACAAAAATGCGGCCTAAAAAAAATTATATAATGAATTTCAAGTATATATGGTAGTAAATTTACATTGCATTTTGTTTTAATCATAATAAACCAAATTTTATACTATAATTAAGCTGATTCGTGCGGTAACTTTCGATGTAGAAGGTCGTATTTACATTTAAGGAAACGTAATAGTGAAATACAAGTGTAGAAGTTGGAAAAGATAGTTAGTGAAGGAACTAGAGTTAGTGGTGGTAGTAAGAGAAAAGAAGGAGAAAAAAAGGGGTAGGTAAACGAGGAAGGGTGTAAAATAATAAATAAATTAAGTAAAACATAGAAACCGTGTTGGAAAAGTATAAAACTGTGACGAACAAATGAGATTAAGGTGAATAAACAGTATAATCGAGAAGGTCAGCGATAAAAGATAACCTCCTACATTAATAGAAATTATTGCATTTAAATCGAAATTAAAGCAAACTCATTACACACCCTACAAGTGGGACGTTTTTAAACACGAAAAAATTAGAAAAGAAGGCAAGGAAGAAAAAAATTAATAAATAAAAAAATTAAAAAAAGGGAAAAGGGACGAATAAAAGAAAAAGAAAGGAAGAGGAAAAGGAAAGACAACAAATATTTGAAAGAGGAAAGAAAACAATAAGATCACCGGACATAAAAAAGATAACGGAGGAAATCGAAGGAACAGGATTTTTGGAAGTACATCAAGGAACAGGATGTAGTGGGATTACAGGAGACATGGCTAGAAAAAAAAAGAATGGGAGTGGTGAAAAAAAGAGTTGCCGGAGAAATTTAAATGGGTGGTGCAACATTCAGAAAGAGAGAAGAATAAAGGAAGAGCAAAGGGGGGCTATAATAACGGGAATAAGAAAAAAATGGTTGAGCCAGAAAAAGAAAGCGAAAGTGCAACAGAGAAGAGGAGTTGTAGAAAGGAACATACACTAGAGAAATACAAAAATAAAAGTAGTGACGGTTTATAGCAGTAGAATGGAAGAGACAAGGAAAAACATAGAAGAGATGATAGAAGAGAGGGAGGAGGGATTGATAATAGTAGGAGGGGATTTCAATGCAAGAATAGGAAAAGTGGGGGGAATACAAGAAAGAAATGGGACGGGAAAAAGACAAACAAAGGACAAAGTGATAAATAAAGAGGGAAAAGAACTGCTAGAAATGTGCAACGAAAAAGGGTGGGAAATAATAAATGGGAACAGAGAAGAAGAAGGAATGGGGGAATATACGTACATAAGAGGAAGGGGAGAATCAATAATAGATTTTGTAATGACAAATGAAGAGGCTGGAGAAAAGGTGAAAACATTTAAAGTGGGAGAAAGGGTAAAGTCAGACCATCAACCACTGGAATTGACAAAGGAAGAAAGAGAAAGAAAAGAGAAAGAAGAAGATGAGGAGTACGTAACAAAAAAAAGATGGACGGAAGAGGGTATAAAGAGGGAATAGAAAAAACGGTATAGGTAAGAAAGGGATTACAAGAGAATGTGGAGAAAATGAGAGAGATGATGGAGAAAGCAACAGAGAGAGTTTAATTTAGAAAATGGAAGGGGGAGAAAACAGGCAGGAAGAAATGGTGGGATATAGAGTGCAAAGAAGCAAAGAAAAATGCAAGGAGAGCATTAAGACAGTGGAAAAAAGGGAGGAAAGAAAAAGATGAATACAAAGAAGCAGTAAAAATATACAAGAATTCATGCAAGAGAAAGAAGGAAGAAAACAAAAAAAACAAGAGAAGCGGATCAAAAGAATCAAAACGGAAGAAAATGTATAGAAGTACCTAAAGAAAAAAGAAAAAAACATCACGACAAAGGGAATACAAATTAAAAAATGGGAGATATATTTTAGGAACCTGCTGGGAGAGGAAGAACAAAATCAGAAAAAAGAAAAGACGCAATAGTAAAACGGGAAGAAGGAGATAGGGATAGAATAAATGAAGAAGAAGTTATAGAGGCAATAAAAAAGATAAAAAAAGGAATAATATGCCTAATCTATAAAAAAGGAGAAAGAAATAAAATCAAGAATTACAGAGGGGTAACATTATTAAGCACGGCATACAAATTATATGCGACAGTACTACAAGAAAGTCTACAGAAGGAAATAGAGGAAAGAACTTTGGTACCAGACGGACAAGCGGGATTCAGAAAAGGAAGAAGAGTGATAGACAACATATATACATACTGAAACACTTGGCGAATAGAAAGCTAATAAAAAAAGAGGAAAAATAGTGGCACTATTCGTAGATCTAAAAGCCGCTTTTGACAAAGTGAACAGGGAAAAACTGTGGGAATACATGAAAAGAAAAAAAATCAATGAAAACTTAATAGAAAGAATAGAAGAAATCTACAAAGAAACGAGGGCTGAGACAGGGATGCCCACTGGGCCAAAGCTTGTTCGCAGTATATACGGGGGAACTGGAGGAGACAATGAGAGCACAACAGACAGGAGGGATAGTAGTAGGGAAAGCGAAGGTATGGTCGTTGGCGTATGCGGATGACATAGTATTGCTGGCTAAGGAGGAAAAGGAAATGAAAGAGATGATAAAAACGCTGGAAAAATACGTGAAAAAACAAAAGAAATGGAAGTAAACACAGAGAAAACAAAAATAATGGTATTTAGAAAAGCAGAGGGAGAAGAAAAAGAGAGGAGTGGAAATGGAGAGATGAGGAAGTGCAACAAGTGAAGGAATTTACATACCTAGGCTACACGATGAAGCAGGATAATAAGGAAGGAGAACACATAAAGAAAAGAGTGAGGAAAGTAAACAGGTTAATAGGACAAGTGTGGAGTGTGCGGGAAAGAGTATTCGAGATGGATATAGAAAAAAGAAAGTAATTGTTTGAAAAGTTAATAAAGGGGGTGGTGATGCATAGGGCGAAAATATGGGGCTGGAAGGAGTGGAAGGAGGTAGAGGGGCTACAGGAAAAATACTGAAGATGTGTTTTGGGACTGGACAGAGATACACCGGGGTATATTGTGAGAGAAGAGGTACAAGTAGCAAAAATAAGAGTAGAGACAGGAAAAAGGGCCATAAAATACGAGGAAGAACTGAGGGAAAGAACAGAATGTAAAATCTTGCAAGAATGTTGGAAAGAGATAAAGGGAGGAAAAGTGAAGTACAGGCAGAAGAGCAGAGAAGAGTATTACAAAAAAAACGGGTACGCTAGAGAAGAAGTGGAGAGATAAAGAAAAGAGAGAGTAGTGGCAAGGGAAGAAATAATAAGGAGAGATAGGGACATCGCAAAACAAGAAAGATGGACAAGGATAAAAAAAGGCAGATATAATAGGAATTGTGAAGGGGTGCCAGAATATTTAAAGGATATAGAGAATAAAAGCAACAAAAAGAAAAAAATGATAGTACGGTTCAGATGTGGGAACTAGGAGTTAGGTAGCAAATAAGAAGGAAAAAAGAAGAAGAAAAGATGTGCAGACTATGTGGAGAAAAGACGGAAGACCTTAACCACATGAGAGAGAAATGTAGTGAATTAAGAGAAGAGGTTATGAAAATAGAGGAAATCTTAGACGAAAACGGAAATGGAGCGGAGTGGATGGAAGAAGTATGGAGAAGAAACAAAAAGTTAAGAGGAGAGGAAGGATAATGAAATGTATTTAAAAAAAATGTAAATAAGCTAGTAATTGTAAAGCACGAACCAATTTGTAAGCTTAGCCAACAAATAAATTTAAACTTATATACTATAATTAAGCTTGTACTAAGAATATCGGTTACCAGTGTTTGAGAAAACATTTTTGTCTTCGTCATTTCGTACATGTTCCAGTCTTGACCTCCTCGCACTTCTTCTTAGATAATCTACTACTAAATAACTAATACTAAACATACTTGCCACACTCAATCCTCTATAGTGCTTGGGATCTTTTTTGTTTTCTTTTTTGTAAATAGAAGATATATAACAGACTTGAGATACAGAGAAAATTATTAAACCCACAGGTTCTAAATTAATTAAAATAATAAATATACCAAGATGAAATTTGGTATAATTAACTATTCTATTAACGTAACGTAAATAACGTACTTTTGAATCTCTTTACAGAAAAGAAATATAGAATAACAATAGCGTTTAGAATAGAATAGAATGTTTAGCATTGCGCATGATTGACATGCCCCAAACGTAAACCGATTAGTAACTCCGTTTCTGAAACCTGAGTGATAATTAAACATGAAGGTAACAAATAAGAAGATGAAAAGGTGAAAACTGATAACCACGTGTGAATAAATTTATAACCAATCTTGAGTAGATCTTTGTACCAAATCGCAAAATGAAAATTAACACCTAGTAGATTTCTCAGAGGTTAATACGTTCTGAATCAAGATAAATTTGTTTAAAAAAAATTGACATGAAGTGCATGTTGATGGAAAAAAATTCTATCCTTACCGAGCACAAGATTTAACATAAAAATAGCGTTCAATCCCATCCGGATCTCTAACTTGTGCTGCCTCCTTTACAGTAAAACACCTTATTAACAATTCAAATTTCTAGCCTACACGCGATTGTGAGTGCTATCTGACAGTTAGAAATGTATTAAGATCTATTTAAAGTCGTTAAAATCTAACTTGGATAGTATTATACCGATTCTTAATCCTTTTTCAGTTCTCTATGACACGTTTTATTTGTTGAAAATCTTAAATGTTTTTTTATTTATTTTTTAAATGATATCTAAAATCTTATGTGAATTTGTTAAACATAAAATGAAACGGTTTTGCTGTTGGTAAAACAAACATTTTTCCTTTTTGCACAATCCTGTTTATACTGTTTTGTGTATTATAGAGATCAGGCTATGTTTTTAGTTGCAAAGTATACATAATATAATGTAGCGCTTATTGGTAAATTTTGGTGCTATATTTATAGTTTACAAGTGTTTGATCATAACTTTGAACAGTAAGTTATTTTCTTTCACTTCAGGTTTTTTGTAGTAATTAAATTAATTTTTTTGTCAAGGTGTGAGGTAACTACTGCACATTTACTAGCCTTGCGTTTTTCAGTAAAAATTTTGCGTTTTAAAGAAGGTACAGGCAAAGTATCAAATGGTAATAAGTGCCGGTGCTTTGGATGTAGTAATGGATGTTAAACAAATCGTTACATTTTTATTAAATGCCATTATAATTTTTGAAGATTTCTGCAGCCTAGATTTTAAACACGTTTTTTCAAAAATTTTTGTAACGTCAAATGCTGTTAGTGATCAATTATTATAGCGTAACTAGACTTTTATCTCTTTGATGTTTGCTGTCTTTGGCATTTACATAAAAATTGTATCAAGTAATTAAAGTCTGACTTTTAACAACCGTCAAAAATTAGAAGCACGAAAAGCGCTCTAAAGCATTAAGAAAACTAATAAAATATTGCTCTCCATGTTGTAAAACCGTTTTACTGAACCCATCTATTTGAGCGTACTGCAGTAATAGCACCTGGACGAGCATCTCAAAATTATGGCGTTCTATTTAAATCAATAAATCTGTAGCTACTTAAATTTCTTAATTGACCGGTTTTAATTTTTGAACATCCTGTATAAGATGTAAAGTTTATTATAATTGAGACATAAAATATGATCTATTGTTACACGTTACTGTAAATTTTAAATTACTTAAAAAACTTTAGGGTTTAAGCCTTATAAACGTTACCAAACACACTCTTATTTTGATCGGAGAATCCCAAAATGTAATAATATACAGAAATTTTTGTTTAAAAAAACACAACTTTGATATTTTTACGATCTTTGGGACACGCTGTATAATATGAAAACAATTTTAAAAAGTAGTCATAATAGACCCTCATTTATCTCAAAAACAAAACTTTTTGAAAGTCACGTAATTTGAAAACAATATTCCGGGCTATATAGCGTGAATAACCCTGTATAATATTTAATAAATATTAATTTTTTGGTAAAATACAAAAGTGGTTAGCAACTTAAACACTTGTTTTTCTAATTTTTATGTTAAAACCAATTATAATATTTATTATTATTATTGTTGTCGTATATGTAGAAATTTACATTTAGATGTTTCTTTTTAGAATTTGTGTCTCTAGTTACAGTTACGTTAGTTCATTTTATAAATTTAAAATAAATTAAGACAAATAATAATTTATTACAACTTTTTTTGAATTCAATTAATATTTAATTACAATCTACAGATATTGTAGGTAATTTACGTACTTTTTGTAGGTGTATGTAAATTGTATTGTAATAACTAGGACGAATACGACCAAGCAATACTTTTAAAACAGATTACTCTACTAAAAACTACCGTATCTTCTATTTTATAGATACTTACCGTGTATAGATACTTACCATACAACATATTATCTTACTTTGCTTAATCAGTTTTAGTGATAAACGTGATTTTACATAAACCCAAGTAACTTTATATCTAATTTAATTTTGAAGTTTTAAATTAGCTTTATTAGCATGCTAAACATGTTTATTGATTACCAATTTTCTAATTTAAAAAGTTTAATTTTGTATGTTTTATATAGCAATTTTTGTTTATTTTTCAACATAAAAATTAAATTCATTTTTATTTGCAATTAAACTTAAAATTATTAAAATGTTTATCAAATGTTGTAGCACTCAAATAGATGTACTTATATAAATTAAGTTGATTTACAAATATTAAAAAACTGACATTTACCAAATCTAAAAATTTTTAAATATTACACAGCAATTTTTTATTGATAATGTATTAGATATGTATCCTTATAGGATTAACATTTTGGTAAAAAATGTTGCAGTCGTTAAGTAGTATTAATATTTTTAACAAAAAAGAAGTCGACAGTTTGAAATAATCACATTTCTCAGTACCTACCCGATTTACATAATCTAATAGTAGCACATAATCAAACTTTTGTATTTTTTACATCAAAAAAAGTTCTAAATTACTAAAGTTTCATAATTTTTACGTTTGTCCATAGATGTAATATAAGTTTTCTAGTTTAGATTGAAATAAATAGATCTAAAAAAATAATAATAACGGATGAGTTCTAGTTTTATCTATTTATCTAGTAGTATAGTTAATTGAAATAAAATTTAAAAATTATATTAAATTTATAAAGTTGCATTAAAATAATAATTATTATTATATTTTTATACAATTCTATTATGTTTATTTTTCAAGATGTAATTTTTTTCTAATAAAAATGTTTTGTTTTCAAAACACAAAAGCTACACTATTTTTTATTATTTTTGACCCACGGTTTGTAAATAATTATTTTTTTGGTATTAAATCTCTAAATTGATTAAGGTTGATTTTGCATCAGGTTAAACTTGTACACCATTTTTTTGAGCTTATTTATTAATCAATTTTTTTTAACTAAATGTTTTAACATATTAAAATAAACGTTTTTTTAAAGCAACCCAAAAAAATGATTTACAAGCATTATCAGCTTAGATTTTAAATCAGTAAAATGTTTCTATGATAGTTGGTATGAATTGAAGCATAAACGTAGTAGGCGGCAGTAATAAATGCAGCACACTTCTGATTTTTGGTTTGCACTACAAAATGTAACTACAGCTTCACGGAATTAATTTTTTTATCAAAGTAAATTGTTTTTCTAAATGTATAGTGACCAGATTTGAAATTGCTTAAGGAGGGACAGTCCGATAGATAGAAACTCAAATATGTTCTAAAAAATCTAAATCAAATTTATTCATTTATAAAATATATATGTATAATCATAATAATCTTTATTATAAAAACATTACGATAATTGTGATTATAAGCGACTTTCGGCTTAGACCGCGTCGTAGTTACACCCAGACTTAGGCTTGGTCCTAGTCTCTTCTTGAGAGCCAAAACAAAAAATATAACTTGGCCTTTGTCGTATTGTCCTTCGTGAACCCAAACAAACTGACGTTTCGCAAGACATTGCAGCTTGCATCTTCAGAGTGGTAAAAGTCCGTTAATATCGTGATTTACACTTTTTCTTTCAGTGACTTTTACCACTCTGGACTCAAAGTCGTATAATCATAAACATAACAACCGCGTATTAGTTTTAACTATTTTTGATAACCACTTTTGAAAACTGATTGCAATTACTTGAATACAGTTATGTCACAAAGAAACCTTAAATATTTTCCTATAAATAGTATAGCTAAAACGAAATTGTTATTCTCAATTATTTTGATAAATAACGCAGTTTTTTCACTACAGCTGAGTATTAACAGCGTGTTAGTTTAATACTTAATATCTGTTATATTTGATAAAAAATAACGTTCCTCTAATTTATACATAAACATCATTTCAAATTTGTTCAAAAATCTACTATAATTATAGAATATTTCTTGTTTAAAGACTTACATATTAGAAAAAATAAGATATTCATGCATCATGCTCGCTAAAAGAAGTGGTAGAAAAAAAATAAGTACACAACACTTTTACATTGTTAACAGTTCACTAATGTGAACACTTTTTTGTAGCCTCAATAATTCACATTAGAAAAGTTTTTACTGTATTTATATTTTGAATTGTTGGAATCTACTAACCGCTCTCTTTAAATTAAAATCCATGTATTATTATGATTATTATTTTTGTTACACTTAAAGTTTAACCAAACATGGTTAAATTGAATAATTTGATAATGAGTCAATTAACCAAAATCATTTGAAGCACTTGCGTAACCACAAATGGGCTTGGGTGGGCCGGACATCTCTATGCCTCTGTAGCTCTCTTTAAAAAAATGTAACTGACACACCTTTTTGTGTTGTACAAAATATACTTTACTATAAGCTAAGTTCTAGCTAGGCCTTCTCTAGTGCGGATGTCTAGTTACGCACATGATTTGAAGCGAATCGTTTAACTAAACGTAGTTAAACTGCCTAGATGAACCAAATATGGTTAAACTGAATTGTTTAATTAAAGATGGTTAAAGTGGATCTATGTAAATCGTATAATAAAAAATGAATAATTCAGTTTTAAACTAACCGGTTAACTGACAGGAAAATGATTTGGTTAACCATTTAACCGGATTGATTTATAAATATAATATAAATATAAATGTTTTTATACTTGTAACTTCATCAAAAAGCCTTTTCTCATTAATCCCATGTTGTGGATAACAATTATTAAGGTATGTAAACAATTTTTTTAACATCAATTTAACTTATTGTTTGTCTTAAACTTAACCACTGAAAATTATTCACATCTCTAGAATGGACAGTATATTTGTTCAAGCACTATACTCAGCATAAAAATTGTTTACATGTGATAGAACCCACTCTTTGGTTAAACTACCTTGTTTAATTAATTTAGTTAAATCACCTCGTGAAAGCAATGGGAGATAATATTCTTTAATTTTTACCTCAAATTTTTGTTTAGCACTAAAAGTTTGTTCTGATTTTTTAAATACTGATGTGTATTCTCCTTCGATTTGCTTTACGGTGTAATAAAACATACTTATAGCTTAAAAATTAATAAGTTTTAACCATAGCTCAGAATTCTCAGAATTAAAAATAGTTTGAAGTATTTTTGAAGATTTCTTTATTGATAAAAAGTAAGAACGTAATGTTGCAAACATTTTCAAAATTGGTTCAATTGATGCAAGCCATCTGGTCTTACTATACCCTAATATTTTTTACAAAATTGTTTTAATGACTTTACACTGACAGTAAAAATATAAAAATGTGAATAAATTTTGACAACTATAAATTCCACATCAAGATCCGTTGCCGTTTGGAAAACATTGTGCAATATGTGAGTCGCACAACCAAACTGATTATTTTGCGCACAAGTTCCATACACATTCTAGGAAATACATTATTTGAGCTTTTCCGAGCCACACAGCCCAAATTAGTATTGGCATTATCTGCACTGCGCGTTAAAAAATTCGTGGTTCTGAAAAGAACTGTTTTTTTTTAAATGCTCGTAGGCGTTCGTCGTTTTTTTTTTAAATTATTTCGAACTGGTGTACTTGGTTCAATTTCATTTTCTTTTAGAGTTTTAACGAAAGAATCGCATATAACATCAGCAGTTTCTTAGAGTAAAGAAACAAAAATTAATATTTTTACTTTTATTGCTATTAAAGGATGAAAAAGTTAGCAATTAATTGCAACTAAATTTTTAATTGATTTACTGCGTAGGGTGACACCATTTTTTTACAGTTGCTTTGGTTTTAGTCAGTGCGCATGTATATATTTTTTCAAACATATTCTGTATCAGTCTTGATTTGCAATCTATAGATCTGAAGCTTTGGTAATGATAAACTGTATAAAAAGTCGCTTCTGAAATCGCCAACTGCTTTTCTTAGTCTCCAAAGCCAACAAATCAAAAAAACTTGGTTATTTTCGACGATGAAGCTATTGCTTCTTGTAGTTTTTTATGTTTATTAGTGTTTAATTGTAGTATGGCAGTTCTTCCACCAGATGCTATGGAAAATTGCCTATTGCAATTCTAACAATTTAATACATTTTCTCTAAATATTTGTACATACGGAAACTTTTCTGCTAAAGTCTTGTTTACGTTTTTTGTGTATATGAACTTATGCTAATTTAATAGTTTAGTATTTACACACCTCACATTCATTAAACAGCGTTTCTTATTTTTTCTAAAAGAGAAACTTCACTGGCTATGAGTCAATGTAACGACAATTAAAAAATGACACGAAAATTAAAAAGTTTTGTGGACGTTAGATATTAAACGTATCCAGTGTCGCGCCGATATTTATTGGCGTCTGTGTTCAAAAATTTCATGGCGTCCATGAAAATTATAGTTAAAAAAATTGTTTGGTGTTTGTTAAATAAAAAGTTAAGTGAAAACAAACAATTATCTATTCAGATAATAATACAATAAATTTAAAAATGGTAAAATATACAAATCAAATACGTATACTATACAAGCTATGTGAATACATATTATGTAAATGCAATGGTATAACTTTTCAAAATAATTAAAAAAAATTCCAACATTTTAATTTTTCACAAATTAAGAAATTGGTAATTCACAAAAAATTACTTTTCGATTCTTCATGTCAGCAAATTTTTTTATGATATGGTGAATATCTATTTCTTCTAATATAGATGATTCTATTCATACGATAGCTAAACTTGATAATCGTTCTTGACTCATGATCGACTTTAAATATTTTTTTATTACCTTTAATTTGGAGAAGGATCTTTCTGCAGTTGCAATATATATTGGTAAAGTGAGTAGAATTCGAATAGCAACAGCTAAGTTTGGATATCATATAAATATTTGTATAATTCTTGAACTTTACTAAAAAAACCAGCTGTTTTGTGATTAACTTTTGCAGCATCATTAACTATTAAATTTAATGTGTGAGTGGCACAGAGCATAAAAAACACACATGAATTCAGATCTAAAAGAATTTTCTGCAAACCGCAATTTTCACCACATATATTGGAACCGTTATCATAGCCCTGTCCCCTCATATTATTTATATCTGATTTGATTTTTTTTAAATTATTTTTTATTATAAAAGGAATCAAACCAATGGCAGTTGTATTAAAAATAGAGCAAAAAGCAAAACATGTTTGCGTATTTCTAATTCTTTAGAACAGGCGTTAAAGTGGACAAAACGTATGCTAATACTTATTTGCTCCGGTGTACAGTCCAATATTATTAAAAAATACTTATTTTGCCTGCATAAATTCAAAATTGAAGTTTGGATTTCCTTTGCCAAAACAGATACGATTTCATTTATATTTTGTCAACAAGATACGTGGGCATTTTTAGCTTGTGAAGTAGCACGTTGAATATGATCAATCATTATAGGATCAAATTTACTTACCATCTTAATACACTACAAAAAATTTCCGATATTATTTTGAAATAACATACTCTCTTGGACTCGAAAAACTTAATTTTGCCGAGCTAAGAATTGAATAACATATTCTATTATTTTAATTATATTATACCATCGTTGTTTTTCAATTACAAGAAGCTATTGATTGGCACTATCAATTGTTGTTTTATTTTTTAATGCGTGACATAGTTTTATCCATTTTTGGTAGTTACTAAAGTGAGATGAATTTTTTTGATATCTACTTAGATTCATTGCTAAATGTAACCAATTAATACAACCTCAAGAAAATGTATTATTCTCTTGCACATCGAAAAATTTGCAACAAAAACAGAAAACCATGTTTTCCGATATCGAATAAAGGAACCAATTTCTATAATAAATTTCATCGTTTTTTAAACGTCTTTTATACTGATTAGAAAAAAATCTTCCAACTGACAAATCACGACAAAGATTAAATCGTGTAATTTGTTTTGGACCATTTTCAACTAAAATTTGTATAGTTTTTGTACTTAGAGCCTTTCGCCAATGACCTGGATCATCGTGAATAGAGTTTATTTTGCTCAGGTCTATATCAGTGTTGGTTTCATCAAAAGTTCTTAATTGTTATGGCTCTTCTTCAGTTGTAATCTGCGCATCATATTGGTGTGCTGTTTGGTTCTTTTCATTATCAGTAGGAGACATCTTTTCCAAAGCCAAAGAACAAGTACTACTCAAATTTTATGTAGATGGAACAAGAAGAAACCGTGTTATCTTTGTAGCGTTTTTGTCACGCTTTTTGTCTTGTTTCCTATTGTTTATTAAATTTTGGTAACCCTATAGTTTTTTTTTCTTTCCTTCATAAGACATCTGAAAAATAATAGTTTTTACAAAAACAACTTTTAAAAGTTGAAACCAGTGTTTTTATATTTCACCTATATTTTTGTTGCCTACGTGTTATTTGTAGCTGAATTGTGAATTTCTTGTTGGATTTTTCGTCATTGTCACAACAATATCTCATAAGAACGACAACAACTTAAATAATTTTTTGGAGGTTTCGGAAATGTGTCTCTGTTTTTCAATAAAGGTGCTAATCATAGATAAACAATGTGCTAAGTTTTTATTTTAATTATGCAATCTCCATGGAAAAAAAAACATTCTAACAACCTGTTGCCATACAAAATTTAATTTTATTTTCTATAAAAGAAAAAAAACAGCAACATGCTATTAAAGTCACTAAAATTTGCAAAAATCTGTTATTAAAAGGAAAAATAATATGCCGAATTATACTTATCATACACATGTTGGTTGACTTACCATAGGAACAATTACAATACTTCACAATATGCCAGTGTTCTAATGTTGTAAAGAATCAAAACTGCAATTTTTCTTATACAGGACTACGAAAACCGATAAACTGACAGATGAGGTTGTTGACAAAATTGCATTTGAGGAGGCGATAGCTGCTGTTAATTAAGCGGTGTATGGGGCGCCGGTGGCGATGGCTTTAATTTGTGTTTTGTTTGTTTCTACTGGATTTTTTCTGTTTAACAGATTTAAGCCTCTATAATTCATTTTTAACAAGGTTTAAATAAGTCTGCAATTTGCAATTTATTAAACAGAATTTCTATTAAATTTAATTCTTTATTAAGTCATTTGGTCAATCACTCTCTGGAAAAATGAATAAAGAAGGTATTCTATTTACTTTAAAATTACAAAAATTTTGGTTTAAATTAAATTATCAGAGTTTGAATTTGATGCGTTTAAATTGAGATACGAAAACTTGCGAATTTACCGGAGGCTCACATTTGCGCGTGCCCGCGTGCATAAAATTGAAGCCGAATCGCAAATGTTATAGTTATTGTAGTCAATAGTGAGCCACGTCTTGAGCTCGGATGTCATTCTACCTACTCAGTGGCAGTGCTATGCTTACGTGACTCACATCATTCATCATTATCTTCGCAGCACGTTTGTATAAAACACAACTGCTAGAGTGTACATTTCTTATCACATATGACAAACTTTACAGTCGATTTTTTTAGTTGATCTATAATATTCATTTGTAATAGACGACTTATCGTTTTTGTTTCATAATGACTGTGGTACAAGACAATAAAAAATTAATAGTTAATATTAGTTTAGACGTTAAGAATTTAAGTTTAATGCTTGTCTTCAGCCTTTACTTCAAATTCATAAGACCAGTAGACATAAAATAATGAAATCCATAGTAATTTTAAAGAATCTATGTATGATTCGTCAGATTGGATTTGTGAATTTAAAGTAAATAATAGATTTTACTGTTTTGTAGGTTTACTGTTTATCATTATTATTATAGTGTAAAAATAATGTTACTGGCTAAATGACAGCTGATTTTTTTTTTAATTTATCGAGCATTTAGTACAAATGACAAGATGTGATACCGACAACAAGATTTTACTTATCCGTGACAACCATGGAAATTATTGTGACTTATTATAACTAATACCGAAGCTGAGACTAGTAGCTTCAGGCGTTTGTAAAAAAGTCTAACCAACTCTATACCATACCGTTTATGGTTGTGCCAAGGTTTGGGGACTATATTACCAATAACAACTGCAAATTAATAGACAAATTCACATGTCATTTTAACAGTTAACTCGTGACAGACTTGAGATGCTTTAAAAGATATGGTGCTAATTTGCATTCTTTTTCATTTAAAATTGATCAAAAACCGTTTTGACGTTTAAAACTAAAAAATGCAGTTTTGATTTCCTTGGAATTGTACTCGGAAAAATTCCTTCGAAGAGCAGATTTGCTTATGTTGTATAGTGTTGTCGCAGGTCTTAATTTAAGTTAACCGGAAATTGCTTTTTGGACAACACTTTTTATGTTTTCTTCATATTCCTCATGGTTTTTTTGCTTTTTCCATAGTTTTTTCTTTCTCGTGTTTCCTAATCCGCGGCATCTACAAATAAACGATTGAAAAATCAATACATTTTTATTAGATAATAATTCTTCAAAAATACTACACAATTTGCACATTTAGGCATGATGTTATATAGTGGGACATGTTCCATATTGAACTATTATTGTTTGTCCTTTAATACGATATGTGTTGACATCACAATCATAATTTACATCTAAAAAGCTTTTGTCTATTCAAATTGTAAATGTGTACATACTTTGAATAATTAGTAAAGCAGTCCTGATGATATTTGCATCCGCATTCCGCTTTGATCCACAATTTTTAATCTGCAAAAACAAATAAAAATCTGCAACCTCCGTCAAACAGGACTGGAAGATAACGGACGACGTCGGTATCATAGTAAACTGTAGTTATTTCAAATGATGATCTGATAAAATTTCTCACTGTGACACATAAACGGCCAGAAAATGCTGTTGCTCTACACTGTACCAATTAATAATAAATCATCTTTCCCTATATATATTTTTCTTTTCTTATATCTTATAAATAAAATAAATAGTGCAAATAATTAAAATTTTTGGTTGTAAATATTACAAGTAACGTAGAAAACATAATTTTATTTTAGTGTGTATCATAAGGTGTGTTTAGAATGGGTTTTACAATACCTGCAAATTTTGTAAAAATCGTTTTTAATGAAATTGTATAATACGAACAATAATGTAAATAGCGTTTTTTATTTTTATGTTAGTATGGCTACAAAAAAATACTTTTGTTAAAATAAAATTAACTTTTGTTTTATTACTACAATTATTACTCAAAAAGTTTTATTTAGCTTCAGGTTACTAACTTTTTATGTATACGTTTTTATATTTTGCGTTGCGTTACATCTTTTTTTAAGGTTTTTTAGTATTTTGTTAATACATTTAACACATAGACATTTTAAAAATTAGTTTATAAACGTGAGTAAACAAGTCAAATAATTTATTTACTACATAGATAGGTTTTTGTTAAATTTTAACCATAATTTTAAATTAGTTTTCATTAAAAAATCGAAATATATTAAACCTTTATATTTGTTTATTTTGATTAAAATAGTAAATTATTACTTAAAAAAATATTAGTAAATAAAGACATTTGTTTGTACACACGATAGCATAAGAAGACCAATAACAGTTATTTTTTATTGTATGATTAAATAAACATTTTATATATGTAGGTCGATATTTATAAATCTACATGCTAAAATGTTTAACAAAAATAATAAATAAAATTAAAATTCAGAAACAGCAAAACAAATTTATGTGTATCTAAAATTTAAATAATAGATATTTTTGTTAAACACAATGTATTAAACCACGCTTTGTGCTGACTGTTTTAAGTAGTACAGACAATTATTATGAATATTGTTATGTTATGTAGTGAAGTATTGCTCTTACTACCATTACTTCTACAATTCTATACAGTGAAACAATGTTTTAGTTTCTATTTTATTTATTTGTTGTGATTAATAAATCATAGAGTATAAAATGTTTAAGAAGTAGTATCATAAAATTTTTATTAATATAGACTTTAAAACAGTTATTTGCACTACAATTGGCGGTAAGTGAACTTTTTTATTCGAGGTGGGAGTTTCTACACCGAAGCGGACCTGAGGTGCACAAATCCATCGACAGTAAAAAAGAAACTTACCTACGCGTTATGCATTACGTTTTTTTCACTACCACAGGAATTAACTCTAATAATATGTACTAAATATAATACGAATTATCTATAATAAAAAATGTACTGCAATAATCGAGTTCCTTGGTTGATTAGTTGCTGTGGCTACGACGCTTGTAAAGAAACAAATTTAGTATAAAGTCTTTTAATATAAATCCATTTTGTAATCGGTACAATGAGTGATTCGGACGAGGTTGAAGATTTTTCTGAAATCGAAAGTAGTGCTAATGCACGAGCGTTGTTACTGCCAGGGAAGTCAAAGGCTCGATATAATAAGTCTTTATAGCCCAAACTCGCCCGATCCAGTTCTTTGAGTAATAGTTGTTTCAACACTCAAATTAAATGTTCCCAGAACCCTTCCAACCAAGCCGCTCTAGGGGGATTAAATCGCTAGCGAATGTGCTGGACGGACGGTTCACGCACTATCGAATCCCAAGGTAGAATGTATAATGCATTCTCGATGCCTACAATGTTAGTCCCATTGTAACTGTAGATTGTGCAAGGCCTGTCCTGTCCAACACAAAACGACGTAACACCTGAAAAAACTCGAAGTAGACAAAGGATGTTGTCAGCTCTAAATGAACCGTTTGGAAGACAGCGTGCAATAATATCCAAGCTTTAATCACCATATTTAGGTACTACGGCCTTGCAAAATCCACTCTCGTCATTTCAAAGGGAGATACGTCACAAATCCTATCCAATGGTAATGGCAGAGGATCTACCGTCAATGGCTTTGCGTTGTACCTTCTACATGTTCTACACTTAGATATAATTGATCTGACTATCTGTCTACCTCCCAAAATCCAAAACCTTTCCCTCAGCAAACTTGGCATACCATGAGTCCCAACATAGCATAATTTTATGTGTATGTTCATGATTAAGCCCTTAGTCAATGAGTGCTTAGAAGGAAACACAATGGTGTACTGATAATTTTCAGTGTCTTCTCTATTAGACACTCTAGATCTTAATCGAATAAAGCTTTACTTGTCGCTAAAAAAATTGATACTAATAATTATTTTGTCCTCTTTGCCAGGAAACGCTTCCTTTTGGACCAATTTGCAAAAGAACGTCTACGCCGCGTTTTGTTTTTTAAAAGACAAATCACCATTATGTTTATGATCTGAACGCCTACAATTTTGAACGAACCGAAGTATCCAAGCTGTCATTTCCACAGTTTTGTTATATTTAAAAAAGTAGCCTAGATGCCAAGCGCAACAGTCTCCAAAGTTCATAAGCGTAGTAACCAACTTCTTGCACTCGATGTTAATTTAATCTTCGTTGCAGGTTGTATTCACGGACGGTCATATTTCATGTGCTTCGTATAGCCATCTAGGCCTCTACTACCATCGTGATCCGAAGAGTTTATTACAACCCATACTAGCTGCAGGGGGGTAGTAAATACAAACACAGGTAAATTCCAGTAGAAATTAATGGTAAAAGAATATTACCCTAGCTCAGAAGGAGAGAAGAAGTAAGTAGCAAATAATAATGCAGCCGAATTTGGGGTAGCTTATATGATCTTAAAAAACCCACATAAACTTAAAATATTTAACAATGACCAGAAAATATAGGCACCAGGTAATTTATTTTGAAAAACAAATTTGTAATTTTGAAAAAAATTACCAAAGCCTAGATACCAGTACAATCGAAATCCAAAACCAATTCCGTATTATCAATACAAAAACAGTAAATATACTTAACAATACATAGGTATAAGAATAATATATAAAAATTAAAAATAATTTAATAGGGACTTTAAATACATAAGAGTTAGTAACACAAACTAAAAAGTTATTAATTTCTACCGATAGGGAGTGATTTTCCTCGAAACAAATTTTCAATAACAAGTCGTAGAGTAATAAAAAAAAATTAAGTAAGAGGGGAAATTTTCCCAACGATTAAGTAAACGTGTACTCAATCAAGATGTCTAAGAAAACTCCGCCATCATTTACATTTTTTCCGGAAACGGTTACAAAAACCCAGGAAGATAGAAAACAAAAGAAAAAAACCCTTTGTAACAATCTCTCTAATTTAGAAACAGAATAAAATTTGGATTAGAAAAGCATTAAAACTACGGATGTATAGCAACGCAGTGAAAAATTTACAAGAACCGACCAAATGCGATTAGGACATTTGGTAACCTTTAGACTTAGTCCAAACCGGTATCTCACTGTAGAAGCAAATTTAATATTTACATTGCAGAAAATTAGTAAATAAATTATTAACTGGTGCGTTCATTCGAAAACGTTACTAAATAAAAAAAACGTAAGAAATTGTTTAGGAGAGTATCCCCTGCCGGATTTTGCACTCCTGATAAATAGCGCCATTTCTCCGCTGCAGTCGAATTGCGGATCTCGCTCATTCTATTTGATACGAATACGCCCCATTTATTTTTCCGTTGAACCCACAAGACGACAGTTGCTGAATCAGTCTAGAAAAAACAGTCAATCCGCTCTCTCGCTCACATGCGTATACAGCCGAGCGCTTACGGTTGACGCCAGCAATTCCAAACGTGATAGAGTCATTTTTGAACTTGATTTTCTTATGGGTGCTAGTCTAACTTTAGCAGTCAACAAGCAGACAGAAACTTTGCCACGCAGAACTACTCCCACAAACACAACACAAGCATAAGCATCTTGGCTCGCATCAGAAAAAGTATGTATGCTCACGTAATTCAGAGTCGCCCACAAGTAAACAGCGAGGTAGCAGAATCTTCGACAAGTAATATAAATCCTTCATTCAACTTTTGCATGTTTGAGCCGTGACATCATCTACTGGCTGGTCCCAAATTAACTCTTTCTTCTACAATCTCTGCAGCATTAACTTAAGTAGTCAAGTAGATGGGTAGATGTATGTCCAATCAGACCGCAAACTTTCTGTGCTATAGAAAGAATCTGACGTTTTGTGATTACTATATTATCAATGTAACCTATTATGCTTTTTCTAAATTTTAACACCAGCAAAAGAATTAGTTTTATCACATTCATCCCTTTCCTTAAACAAAGATTTAACGATGGTCTGTCTTCTTCGTACGCAGATGCATCGTGCACAGGTTGAAATTTTGTTGTTGCACTCTTTTTCTTAATAACCGATCTATAAAGGTTCATATTCACACATTCAGATGTATCCATTTGTTTGACGATTCCCTCCGTTTCCGATTCACAAAAAATGCGCTCGTACTGCTCAAACAGGTATTCATTCTTCAGTTTGCGAACTACTGAATATAACTTTTTTTGAGCCAATTTCTAGTTAGTCGAGAGAGGAGAGTGGCCTTCTAACCTTGGAAGACAAACTTTATAACGCTCATCTTTGTTAACATTCACGGTTTGAAACAGAGCTCATTAGCTGCCACGGCTGTTGATTCCTAGTGCTTCAAGTTCCCACAAATCTGTTACAGAAGCATTCTTTACAAATAGGTTCAACGTGGTCATAGCAATATTGAAACATAGACCAATGTAATAAGTGTTGATCCGAGGCGTGTTTCAATCACTACTAATCTGCACGGCAATTCTCGACAAGCTCATTTATATAAATGTCCAGCCACGTCTGCTCCTTGAATATCTCATATTTGAACATGTAAGATCCGCATCTTCTCGGTCTATGGTCCATAGAAAACTGGAGTTACCTCTCCACAAATCGTCAGCTGATCTAAAGCCTCGAATGTGTAAAAATACGTCACATTGCAGATGGTGGCGTGAAAGAAGTTGTGACCCAACAAATAAACAATGAACGATTTTCTCTTTACGTTTAGGTCGGTATCTTACTTGTGTAGCAGTCTCCTTTAAGATGCAAAGCCTTTGCGATCTATTATCGATCAGTGCTCGAATCACTTTACAACCATTTGCTTCATTTAACGTCAACCGCTTTTTTTCCGAAAGTGTATTTCTTTTTTGAGCCTTCTGTATTGTGAGACCCTGCGCAAAATACACAACTTGCATCTTCACAATTCTTAAACCCCGTAGATGTCGTATCTTCAAAAAAAGTTTTTTGAAATGGCTTATTTCTAGTATGTCATTTGCTAGTTCCCATGTTGGTAGACGACCTGTTTTCTGAAAAACAAAATCCGTCAACTGCTAAATATATTCGCTGCTTGTTCTCTACTTCCGGTGTGAGAAAAAGCATCAATTTTTTAAGTTGAGTTTTTAGGGGAGATGAAGCTTTTTTGGAATTCGCAGAACCACTAAATGTCGAAGAGCGTTGCTAAATCCTCAGTAACTCATTCGGTAAACACGATTCTATTAATGGAAATAACATGGCCGAACATTTGTCAGTAGTTATGCCCAAGGTTTCGAGTGTTCGTAACTGGGTCTCAATTCGATTGTAAAGAGTGGAAATATCCATTTTTTGTTTCAAAGCAGATCTAATTAAAATAAACTGCCCTACTCCCTGGTACCGTGGCTTGTACTGAATACTCTATTTTGTCATAATTATCAATAGCATCATCCTCATGTACCTTTATGAACTAGGCCCACAAAACCAAACAATCTTTGATACTATCATCAAAATGTTTGAATTTTATTCGAGGTAATTTAAATTTGCGCCTACCTGTGGTTTTCTGAACATTCGAACTGTATGTACCTGTGCGATGCAAACTGGTGCCTTCTGTTGCTGAATTTTCAGACAGCTTGTAGTTTTTCACTTTTAACCTAGTGTATTTCTTGAAATAAATATCATGGCTCTCCATATCACTCTCAAGTTTGGACTCGGTAGCACCTTCCAATGAAAGTTCATAAATCTCATTGTCCACTATCCTTAAGCTGTCATATTTCGACAGTAAAAGTTCCCACGCAACTTCGATAGATTCACGGTCAAGTTTATCGACACTCAATAGCGTTTCAAATTTGTTTGCCGCTTCTGTAAACGAGTTCCATAGCGCTTTCCTACTTTCGCGCAAACAAAGAGCTACTAGTTCAATGCGGCATCGACGGTTTATACATTTATTTATTTATTATTTTAGTGGATTCCGGCAAAAAATCACACACAGTAACTTCACAACTAAAAGTAACAACAAAAAAAAATTCAGAATGAAACTAAAACTAGAATTAATATGTTGCAGCGGCGTCGCATTGCGCTACTAAAACTACACTTGTTTTAAGCATTTTGTTTGTGACATTGGCTAATGTTAACTTTTACCCATTATACCTGTACCAGTTATTACCAACCCCTACCAGCTGCAGTGGGGTAGTAATAATGGATACAGAAGAATCCCAATTGGAATTAATAGTCAAAAGAATATTGCCCTAGCTCAGGAGAGGGGAAGTAGGTTAGAAATAATAATGCAGCCGAATTTGGAGATAGCTTATATAATAATAAATTAATATGCACTTTGATACTTAAGAGATTTAGAAAATACCCAGAGATACAGGCGCCAGGTAGTTTATTTTGAATTAACAGGGGTAATTCTGGCTAAATTACCAAAGCCAATCAAAGAAATACATATACAGTAAATATACTTAACTACTTAAGGATACAATAGATATAAGAACAATATATACATATAGTAAGCAAATTAGACCTAAGTTAATATGGACTCTAAATACATACGAGTCGAGAACACAAATTAAAGAATTTTTGTAATTTCTACCGTTAGGGAGTAATTTCCCTCGGTGCAATCATCGTCAAAACAAATTTTCTTACTCGTAGAGTAATCCAAACAAATTAAGTAAAATTAAGTACGATTAGATACAATTAAATCATATTTAGTAAAATTTTAAGTGAAATTTAAGTAAAAGTGAAGTAAACGTCTACTCAATCAAAAGGCTTAAGCAAACTTGGTCTAGTCACAATCACACGACCAATTATGAATCGTTAAAGCAAATAACACTACATAAAATGTAAAAATAGAGGATACTACCTTACTGTCACAGGTAACAATGTTTTACATACACCGAACGATTGACTAGTCCAGAGCTCTGTCCAAGCGTTCGTCCTTAGTGGTCGGAAAAGAAAATAGCTAAAACACACAAAAGTAAGAAAGTAACCACACTTCACATTTAATGTAGGTTAGCACATAAGCAAAATTACAACAATAGATAGAAGCTGATAATTGAAGTTACGTTTACTTAACTTAAGAAAAGAAAATTAGCATTGTAAATTTCCATAGGCTGCATCCAATAAAATTCTGAAGAAACGATTATTCGCCGTAATTATTCCAAATCGAACAGTAAGGATTAGATAAATTGTCTCAATCAGCTATCGTAATTATAACACATAACGGCACTTGTCGCCATCTTTAGCATCGACGCAAGAGAGATGTGCGAGGTTGACTTTCACCCGCCATCTTGTACCCTTTTATTCTTCGTAAACGGTTACATTTAGGAGCAAGCAGCCAAAAGAAATAAAGAAAATCGGAAAGATAAAAACCCTCTGTAAATATTTGTCTAAGTTAGCAACAATAAAATGTGGATTAGAAAACTTACCAAGCTAAGAGTTGACCATTTAAACCTAAATTTTTATAGCAACGTAAACTACGTGTGCGTAGTAACAAGACAAGTTGACAAGCAGGCGCGAAATACAAGTAACGCATGCGCTAAACTTTGGACTTAGTTCAAACCCGCATCTCCTTGTAGAGGCACATTTTATATTTACGTTGCAAAACGTTACTGAATAAATTCTTAACTGGTGCGTTCATTTGAGAACGTTACTAAATAAAAAAAACGTAACACAGTAAACATTCAATCTTTTAATTTTTAGGATGATTGATGTAAGCGTTACGTTGTATAACAATAGTATTTATATCATTAGTCCAGAAAGTACTATTTTGCGAGTATGAGCATATTTCCGTTTTGACGTATTTTTCAGGCATCACAATCGGCCGGAAATTTTACTTTTCCGGTAAAATAATAGTAGAATTTTATAACTAAAAGTTGGCACTAGTAATCATTAATTAAAAACGTCATCTGTCAATTGGTCAGATTTATTAAGATATACCATTATCTGTGTTATTGTTTAAAGTAGCACTAACAACATTTTTTAAACAAATATAACAAATTTGATTATATCTTACAATTGCTAAAAACAACAATGCTTTTATTTTCATATAAGTGAAATTGAAATAATATTATGTAATTGTCAAATTAATTTCAAAAACAATTGTATTTCGTCATTACAGGTTTCAGTTTTATCAACATATATTGTTATATTTTATTATAAATTAATACTTAAATAACTGTTTTTAATTAATTTATATTATAAAAGTCAGCACAAAAAATGTTGTGTATCACACGTCCTAAAAGTATTTTGCTTCACCTCGACCATCAAATATGCTCATAGTCGCAAAATAGCACTTTCTGGTGTAGTGATACAAATAATTACTTTGATTTATACTAGAATTAATAAAGTTTATTTTTAGAAACAAAAACTAAAACAAATTGTAACAGATTGCGTTGTATTTTTCAAACGTCTTTCTAATTGGATCACAATATTGCATTGGATCTGTACTTTGCTCGCCTAGACGCGTAAACATACACTACAAAAAATCAATGCAATAGTTGACAAAAAAGTCTTATACAAAAAATGCTAGTTTTTTTATTATTTAAATAGTTTTGCAATAAAAACGCAAATTTTTTCTCTTGCTATAAAGTTTTGTCTTTTCTTTTGCGGAAATGATTCTTTCATAGCTACGCTAATACTGCAGTTTATCTAATAAATGCGTGCTATTTAATTATTTGCTGATGATAAACTTTGTTGAGCAGTCAATCAATGGTAAATTTAATGTAGAAACAGCCCTTTTATTTTGTGCACATATTTAGCAACGCATTTAATAATACTGTCTATACCATACATATTCATTTTTTATTTTAATAGATTGTTAAATACTTTTTGTTTTAATAAAATGTAATTTATTCTCTTTAACGTAATGTTACATTAACATATTCAGAATGCATTCAAAACTTCAATACTAAATTGAAAAACCATTTTCAAACAATTCAAAAGCTTGTTTAAACTAAATTTTATAAGATAAGTCTGAAGATTTCATGCACGTGTTATGTAAATACGTAGAAAGTTGAATTTAAATAGTACGTGTTTGTTATCCTAACTTTCAAAACTCATATGGAATTCATATCTACTGAAATCATAAAATAAGATATTCATATATTTCCATTTAAGGTAGATCATCGTAAATATAAGACACGTGCGTGTACTTTGTACAGGTTGTACTTTATCTGTTTATCTTGCATAAAGATCGTGAAAATAAACGCTTTTATTATACCTTTATTAAATTTACAACAAATTATAACATGATGACTACATTCTTAATTACATAGTTAGGATTTACTTTTAACCACTGTAAATATTTTATGTTAAAGTATGTACGTATTGACTTTAGTGAAAATTTAATGAATATATATTTTAAGTAAAAAGTGATCTTAAACAGAAAGTTGTCGCACAAAGAAAATAAACAAAATGACAATCTTTAACAAAATTACATTTTAATAAAACTTAACGAAATACAATTATTAAACTTAAAAAAATGCAATGCGTTTAGTCAAGATTTGGATGTAATTATTTATTACTTTATTGTTTAACTTATCAAAATAATTGTGCAATCAAGTTTTAAATTTAAATTGTGGCTAGAAAATATACCGTGGCTTTGAGCGTTAGAGTGAACATTATCTATGGTTACAAAAAAATAAGTGTCGTGTGCTTGTAGATTGGTTATAAAAATGTTTTGTGTATTAAATTTGCAATAATAACGCGTGGAGCTTCCACAAAACCTTTAAAAAGAGTATATATTTTTATATTAAATTTTTTTTTAAATTTTGTGACTTTTGTTAACAATACCTATATTCGTAAATTTTTTTTCAACAAAGTGAAATTTGTAAAGCGATTAAAAATCTTTATATCAGAGTAAGTCTAGTAAAAGCTTAAATATAAAATTAAATTATAATATAAATTGCAGAAACTTTTATAATTTTTTGATACAAGTATATCAAAAACATTTTTAAAGTCTGCTTATTTTTAATAAAAACTTAAATTAGATAATTAATTATACGCTATTAAAAATAATAAAATATCGTTAATAAACACGTTGGTAAAATATTATTACTTTATTTATTTATTGTTTATTTTATATATTTTTTAAGTCTATAGGTACTTACCTACATTATTTGTTGTTTCTAAAAAAATGTTGTTTTGTGTTTTTTTATTATTATTTGACAATAGATTCTTTATGTTGTGCATTTTAGCACAATAATTATGTTTTCCGTCGATAATCTATGAATAGTAATATTAACGTATAATAATGTATCAAAAATAGAACTTTAATGACCCCTATATAGAACGATTTTGAACCAATGAATGAAGTCGTTAGTAACCACTGCTTTAACGATATTGCGCGACTACTAGCTATAACAACGGGTTATGTATAATTTACTTTCCTTCACTTCACACGTTTTACTAAAGTACAATCAACGGAAAATCTTTAAAACTAACTCGTTTGTTAATCGGCGACAAATAATCTCGACAATATTAACGCGTTCGCTCGCTAAATTCATTCACGACGTTAAAATGTCTGGATTATTAATCGCTATCACTAGCAACCTTGTTTGTTAAATAACTATTTTGTAATGCATACAAAAGTTGAGATTCACAAAATGACAATTCACAAAAAATTGTAAAGTTTAAATTGAAGGATTTACGATATAATGTAAACATAAACCTTTCTTTCTACCATTGCTACTATTCTTACAGCATCTGTATTTAATACATCCAATTTTGTGTTTTTTTTTCAATTCTGATTATAATTTGGTTTAACTTGACGTTGGTCAATTTTGACCGAAAACATAGATGGGTTATTCTCTGATTGCAACTTTATACACGATTTGTCTATAATCGTATCTGTTATGTTAAAAGTGTTCCGGTATGATGTTTGTACCGTATAAAACTTATTCCCGGAACGCCTACTTTTCACTGCATTAAGTGATTGCTGTCAATTCGTTAATTTGTGACATCGAATTATCGATGGATAACTTTCCGGTGATTGTGGTATGCTTCGTACATGTTCTAACGTAAGTGCTCAGCAAAGTTTTTACGTTTAATTATTCACACTCATCCATGGTTTTCCTGCTTTATTTTTTTAAATTTTATTTATTCTTTTGAAATGTAAAAGTTAGAACGACAAATTTAATTTTTTTGTACGACGTGTTGCCCAACTAAACGGAGATTGCTTCAACAATTATTCTCTGCAATATTGACGTTCTAGCGTGGGATCGCATATATGTAAATTTACCTATCTTCTCTTCTCTAACCTCTCTTTCTGTGATAAAATAAATATATTCGTTGTTACAACCTGTGTTTTGTCATTTGTTTTCTTTCAGCTTTGGATAGATTTAAACGGTATCTCCTATCTTAATCTATTACTGTTTTGGCGCTTCTTTAAATTTTCTTCTTCTTCTTTGAATTAAATTGTTTTATAATTAGCACATCGAAACCTACGATTCAATCACCGAATGAAACTCAGTTAGTTGCTAGCAATGATATAGTAGTTGTGTCATTTGGTACTTTTTTACGTTGTTTACAAGATATCTATCATTACATAATACACGTTCGGTAACATAAAAACCTTTATATTTCGGTAACAATTGTTTATTACTACTAGGCGTCGTTATGTTATTTGTTAAGACTACAGATGTTCTTGCCGTAATTGCAGGCACATTTTCAGTTACACTTGAGTTTAACACACTTCTGGCAACGATAATTAAGCTTTTCATTATTATTTTGCATGGTATTTGCTGCACTCGTGCTCTTACGCTTTCCGCTGATTAAAATAAAAATTTACCGACACTTACTTGTTGTTCAGTTTGTTTATTGCGGTCACTTGTTTCTATCCTTCTCTTTGTAATTATTGTCAATCTTGCTGGAATAATGTTTTACAATGCACCCCACACTTGAATTTGTAAAGCTCAAATTGAAGCATTTACGATATACTTATTTTTTTCTTTTACTCAACACTATTCTAATTTATTTACCATTTTTACCATACTTACAATAATTTTGACAACACCTACATTTATTACCGTAACTACCATTGTTTTTAACTTACTCTTTTTTATCCAAGAGATAGTTCGTCTTTTATGCACCTCTGATTTTTACTCTTTCAGTAGTTTTGTTTCGTTTATAAAGTTTAGAAGTTTATTCTTTGTTCGATCCCTGAGCATTGAGTTGATTCCCAGCAAACAAACACAAGGTAGTTTAATTTAGTAGTTTATTGAGTATTGAAAAGTCATTTATAAGTAGTCTATTTTTTTCGTAATTTAAGAGTAGTCTAAGGTAACGTTTAGCAGTAATTTAAATGGTTATTAGTTTAAAAGTAGTATACGAAGTAGTTTAGGAGTATTTCAGTATTGTGGTAGCATAAAAGTAATTTAATTAGTAACTTAGTAGTAATTAAAAAATTAAACCTTGTAGTTTAATGGTAATTGAGTCACCATTATACCACCCAGTAATTAGAAAATAATTACCAAGTAATGTAATGGTGGGTAGCTTAAGAATAGTTCAACTAGTAACTTAAGAGTAATTAAAAAATTGAAAGTTGTAGTTTAATGGTAATTGAATGAGCATTACACCATACAGTAATTAAAAAGTAATTAAGGAGTAATGTAATGGTGGGTAGCTTAAGAATAGTTTAACCAGTAACTTACGAGTAATTAAAAAATTGAACGTTGTTGTTTAATGGTAATTGAGTCACCATTATACCACACAGTAATTAGAAAGTAATTAAGGAGTAATGTAATGGTTGGTAGTTTAAGAATAGTTTAACTAGTAACTTACGAGTAATTAAAAAATTGAACGTTGTAGTTTACCGGTAATTGAGATACCATTATACTACCCGGCAATTAAAAAGTAATAAAAGATTTCGAAAATACTAATATTGAAAAGTCAAATAGCATTGGTCAATCTGCGGGATCCAGTAAAGCAATATAAATATAAAACAAAAAAAGTGAATATTATAACTTATGATACACGAATATCAATATTGTATAAAGTTATGTACCTGCCGTATCCAAAAATATTTGGATTATATAAACCACTTTAAGCATCTAAGACACGAATTATCCTGATTATAGAATAACAAAAACAACAAGAGTATAATTAATACGTAACGATGCAAATGTACATATAGGACTGATTCATCATCAGTCTGATTGTCATGTGAAATGTTTACTGGTTCACGTTAAAAGTATTAAATTACGAATGTTACTTGATTTTGTATTCAACATATATAACGTGTAGTTAGCATTTATAGTATTAGGTCAGTTTGAGTAGTGGTTAACGCGTTTAGGTTGCAAGAGATTTTCCTGATGTTCGTGGGATCAAACCCCAGGTAAGTACTTAAATTAAATTCTAATTTTTAAAAAAATCTCACAAATTTATCAATCAATTGCGTCAAATTCTGTAAACAACATAAATAAAAAATTACAGAATAGTATATTAAAACACAAGTTACAGAATGAACGCGCTTCAATCACGAGACCGAGTTTTATACACGAGCCGCGCAGCGGCGAGTTTATGAAGCGGTAGAGTGATTGAAACGTATTCTATGACGTGTGTTTTATACTATTTTCTCTATTTTGATACAATAATTAATATTTTTTGTATAATTTTAATTTTAAAACAACATTGGGAAACTTTAATATTTTATTGAATTGGCAACACTTACACTTTGACATTGAAATTCATGTGGTAACCTAAAATCTCATACAAAATTATCTCTTTATACCTTCATAAGTAAATAACTTTGAATTAATAAAACGTCTTTATTTTATCTTGACATCAAAATTTGAATTTCAATTGTTAAATTCCAATAATTTTAATTTCTTTTTCATGTAACGTCAACTTACGATGTAGAGATACCAATTTTGAAAAAACTAACATTACTAAAATTCGTGTAAGAATTTGTTTATTCTTACACGGATTTTAGTGTAAGAATCGCTAATTCTCATGTCGAAATAAAAAAACAAATATATAATTAAAAAAACTATTTTTTAAAATGTGTAATTTAAATTAGTAGTTTTATGGTAATTTCAAAACAGTAGTTTAACAGTAATTCAATGGTAATATAACAATAGTATTTTAATGGTAGCTTATTAGTAATTTAGAAGTCAATGAATGTTTGGTAGTTTAAGCGGTTGCTTAATGGCGCCCTTTTTACTGTTTAAATTACTACTTAAATTACCGTAATTTAATGGCAATTCAAGAGTAATTTAAATCCATCTGTGTTTGCTGGGTTTAGTTTTGTAGTTTTGCCTTTGCAATGGAAGTAAAGTTAGTATTGTCAAATACTTATGGAGTATCTAAAAAAGCACTCACTGCAATTATATTGTATTGAATTTCATTTTTGCATTTGTTTACTAGCTGATAAATTGCTAACTCGAAAAACTTTTCGGATTGGAAGCCATATTGATTTTGAAGCAGAAGCGAAGCATTTAGTACCCCGTCTCGTATGTACCTGTAGACTATTTAAGTAGTTTTAGGATAAAAGATGTCAAGCTGATTAGTTTGTAGGATTTTGTCTAGGCGTTTGTAAGTTTTCCTGTTTTTGCTATGAATATCACCTTGACAATTCGCCAGACGTTTTATATATGTAAAAGTGCTAAACTGATGCTGAGAATCTCACATATTGCGTTTTGTAGAACAACAAATCATGTTTCATACATGATGGGATAAATACCATCAGCTCCTGGAGACTAAAAAGTTTAAGCGTATATCTTTTTAATTACTTATTACTCGAAACAACTTAAAAATTAAGAAAGAATACATTTATCATACAAAAAATTCACAGATATCGCAAATCTCGCAATTATCGGAGGATGTTGAAAACGAACACAATATTACCTAAGTAATGTAATGAACTTATTACACTTTTCAAAAATAAGAATGCATACATAAATAATAAAAAAACACAAATACTAGTATTCTAGGTACATATTAAACGAGAATATGGTCGTATAATAATTCACCAATTGTTTGTATTTAACATTTGTCCATGAAATGCTTGAAAATTGTTTCCCATAACCTCTTCATCGCTGGAACTTGATGAATCAGCAACACCAATTTTTCTTGGGTTGGGTGTTATTGTATTTGAGTTGGTTTTGAATTTTGCATGCTTAAATTATCTTAGGGGGGCTTATTACATGTTATAATTTTGTATTTGTCAAAAACATGGTTTTAAATTAAAATAAACGGTTGCAATGGTTTGCGTGCCATTACTGGTTTACAAATTAATTTTACCGGTGGGGATGAGCGCGATACCGTTATGAAATGTCTATTACTCTTTCTTTACTTTTTCGAAATCGTTGTTGAACGTTGTATCAGAACTATTCCGCGTAATGTAAGTAGTTTTTTTTCTGTTGAACTTTCTTAGGCGTGCTGAAAAAGAAGGTAATTAGTCGACGTTTTAGGTATGAAAACAATAAAAAATGGCGTCGTCACGTTATATTTTACCTTTTAATTAATTTTAGGGGAGTTTCTACTTTATGCTTATACACGGTTGTCGCAGAGAGATGTAACCTGTAAAATCCACTTTATTTAGTAAATCAATGGATTATTTTATGTTTTCTGAAATCTTAGGATTGTATAACTTTTTGATTGTTTTGTTACTTCTATAATTAGTCATTCAGTCAATCAGATTTATACACCTTACTTAGCATAGCGTATATTTTTTTCGTAATAGTATTTAATTTTTTAAATAATTATGATAGTTTTGTGGGTACTACTGAATAGTATTTCGTATAGTTTTACTTTTACTTAATTGTATTCAATTTGGTCAGTTAACCGTTAGCCTTAAACGATGCATTTATTATATGTAATCAGAAAATAGACCCTACTGACTGAATTTTACTTAAAGTTGCACGTTTTGAGTCATTTTTTACCTTTATGTATTGTTCTTTGAGTACATTGAAGTGACATCCGTCAAGGTTTTTTGATCTTTTGAACGCAGTCATATAACTGAACCGTTGTACAAAAGCTTATATATCACGCATATTTTGTTCTTAAATCAAATAAAAAGAAGCAGTAAAGGTTACTACTTGTGACGATGAATTTTCAGTTGGGTAAGTTTTTGTGCTACTACTTTTATCATTTTGTGCAACTCATCATTATAATTGTCGATTGTCGACTTGTTTTGCGGCTGCATGGTAAAAGAAGTAATTAATGGAATACTATTTAACTTTTATTAAAATCGATTACTTATTACGCTTGTTAACAATTGAATTTAATTAGTTGTATGTGTTGTCTGATCAAAAAGGCCTACATCAATATTACAGCTGTAATATTAGTCGAAGAATCTATAATCGTTAATCATTATCTTTTTTTTTTATTTTCTATTCTTTCTTGTTGGAAATAAATATATTATTCTTAGAATCTGTGTTTTGCATCCTAGCATCCATGAACTGGTGCTCTGTTTGTATCAATCTGCTCTCTCTTTTTTGATACATATTTTTTTCTTGTGTTATACGGATAAAAATTCAAGTTAGAATCTCTGTTGGAATCTATACTGTGCTTCTTAATAAAGAGCAAACAATTATACACATGAATGGTTAGTATGTGTTTTTTTTATTTAAACATTTTGACAGTCGTATCTATATTACAATCCACCTAGAATGCGAACAGTCCTGCGTTGCAATGAAAAACTTTTTTGCATTGTTGTACAATTGCCCCATACAATGATACCATATGAAATATAACTTGAAATTAGAGAGTAATATGCATTTTTTTGATATCATTTAATACGTTTTCTGAAAGTTTTCTTAATGAATAAATATTTGAGCTTAATTTTTTAGTAAAAGTATTAATATGATTTTCAAATTTTAGTTTACTATTTTTTTTTGTTTAACAATTTTTTTTGTTGTATTACTGCATTAAACAGGTTTTTAGTGTATATTAATTTTGTTTTTTTTTGTAAATGTTTGTCTTTTAGTTTATTTATTTTATAAAAACATTGATATTGCTTTTATTAATAAAATGGTTTTGTTGGTAATTTGTTTGAAATTTGTTTTGAGACTATATTGCTATGAAATTGTTTTATTTAATTATTTTATTATAAATTATTATTATATTTATACGTTTATACGATTTTTTATTCAATCTATACATTTTTCAAATCTTTACAGATAAAGCTTTGTATGTCTTTATCATTTACACTAAATTGCAAGAAGTGCAAAATATATTTACTATAACAGATTTCCAAAGTGCGTTGTAATCGTGACAGAAATGTTGGAATATGTACATATGTCTTACAAAGTTCTAAGTGTTTTATCATTTGATTTATTGACGATTTTAGAAAGTGTGTAGAAAATGTTGTTTAAGAAAAAGCAATTTATTGAAATTGTTAATTTAATTAAAAGCTTTTTATTGGTTTATATATTAGTTTCGATTTATTTAGACCAGTTTCAATTTTACTTAATAAAGATTAATCTTATAATTATGTTAATGCTATTAGACTGATTAAATATTAATTGCTAAATTAGTCTATACTTGTGTTAATTCTATAAACCTTGAAATTTAGCTTTACTTGTGTTCCTTGCTGTTTGAAGTCTTGTATATGCCTCTAACATTACCTTGATTGATTTTAAAGTACTCGTATTATATATAATTTTTTTTTTCTTATGTATTTATTTTACATGCTTAAGATGTTATGTTAGATTATTCTTTCGACTTTATTTTATATCGAGACAGTTTTCTGATTTTTTCATGTTTACTGATTGGATATTATCTATTCATAGTTTTTTTAGTGCTAGTTTAATAAATTTTTTAATGCTTTTATATTTTCTTGTGTTTTTATTAATAATTTCAAATAAAATACTGTAATTGAAGTTTTAAACAGCACATAAAGCACATTATTTACAAAAAATTACGTAATGAAAAAATGTATATTTTTAATTAAAAAATATAAATCAAAACTTATGACTAACAACAAAAAATCAATTTTTTAATTTAAAAAAAAAATGTTTAAGCAAGTTTGTTATAATCAGCAAGCAATATCTGAGCGTTACAAAAAGGAATTCTAACACATGTTTTCTACTACATTTCAATAACTCACTCTTAACTACAGAAATTGTCATTTACTATATTGGAGTTCTATAGAATGAATAAAGATAACTCTTACGTGTCCTTAATAAATGTTCTCATTTTGTTGCTTAACAAAAATTCTTAGTACCGCACCGTACGCGAGTACGACCTTGTTGGTGTCTTTTAATTCTACGGGTTTATTTACTTGGTCATTTTGCTTTTAACACTTGCTGCAAGACGGTTCTGTTGTAAGGACTTTGATCGTGTTCCTTTTATTTAATTTCACGTCGTCGTTTTACTGTTACGTTTTTAGCGTTGGTTATTAAATGAAGATTTGTTTTACTGAAGTATTTATATTACTTTGCTTGCAGGTATGGGGGTCACTGCCATTAGTTTATTTTGCTAATATAAGTAATTTCAACAAATTGATGTAGGTTTGAAGCATTCCTTTCATTCTTATCGTTACGGAAAGTTAACCTCTTGTCATGGTAAAGTAAAATTTAAAAATTATTGGACCAATTGAAATCCGGTGCAATCAGAGTTGAGTTTAAGAGAAAAATTTTGAACTTTGTTCAGTTGTCGATAACCTTTACAGCCATCAGTTATCTTATTTACTTATATAACGCATTCAGTTTTGTTACTTACGTATCTACATATGTTTATGCACTGTAATTTTTTTAGTAAATAACTCAAGGGAGTATTTACATATTTATTTCTTGACCGAAGTTATTAATAAGCGTAAATTTATAAAAGTTTCTACATAAAATTTGAGTTTCGTATTATGTATGTAAAATTGTTTTTATACATACTACATATATTTTTTTTAATAATCTAAAAAGTTTACGCAAATTAAGAAATTGGTAGTCTAAATTTTTCTTAATTCTATTTAAATGTAATAAAACATAAACTGTATTTGATTCAGAGAAGTTATTATATTTAATCTTAAACCTTTAACAATAAAATCTTTCTTTCTTGTTTCTCGAATTTTTACCTACAAAATGTGTCACAAGAATTTTCTGGTAACTTGATGACAAGCGACTAACTCAGTATGATTCGTTGAGTAGATCGTAGGTTTCGGTGTGCTAATCATAAATAAATTAAAAAAAGTTCCAAAACGGTAGAAGCTAGTAATGAAAAATACCGTTTAAATCATCAAACACTGAAACAGAACACATGACAGAACACTGGCTATAATGACAAATATATTTATTTTAACGAAAGAAAAAGATGTTAAAAAAATGTCAGCAAGACAAAATTACATATATAGTAACAATGAATAGTTCTATAAATATTACAGTTATAATGTTAATACGAGTCCTGAAGGGTAAGCAGCACTCCACACATACAGTTATTGTAATACAGTATACCAAAATCAGGTAATATGTAATCTCAGAGTTAAACGTCGATGTAATGCGAAACTAGTATATTTGCAACCCAAAGCAAATCACATTTAGCGTACATTGAAACCGAACAAACAAAAATCTGTGTGCGTTAATTGTGATATGTATGTATATCTAAATTGCACGTATTTTACATTCGACAAACACACAAATAATTAGCAAGAAAAAAAATACTTACGATTATCCAAGACATGTAGATAGCTATCTGCATGTTACAATCATCTCCTAAAATCGTTTAAAAAAAAATAAAGTAATAAGTAGACATAGAATCGTATCACAAGTAAGTTGCTTGTCGACAAACAATGAATCGTCGTAATCAAATGCATCAAGCGTCCGAGTGGTTTTCACTATTATTATCGCAGGTGTTCTTCCAAAGTTATTAGAACATCACATGAGATATAACAACAACTTGTCCCCAGATTGTTTTGGAAGTGGTTTAATTAACCAATAATCTCTTTTAGTACGTGCTTCTAGTTGTAGTTTCTAGCGAAAGGTAATGGATTGACATAAATTACTCCAAATTGGCCAACACGTGGCGGTATCCCAAGTTATTACAATTACAAAAAAATCAAAGTAAATCATAAAAGTACGAATCAATGCTTCCACCAGGAAGGCTTTCACAAAAACAGCAAAAATACGACACCTATTTATAACATAGATAAGTATAAAAATTTAGAAGTAAAAGTTTTGCTGGGCACTTACGTTAGATCCTATGCGAAGCGTACCACAATCACAGAAAAAATAATTTTTTTCCCTAAAAAAGTCCTAGCTGTCAAGAAGCAACAACTACACAATTTTCCCAACTCAACAAGCTTCGTTATCCAAGAATATAAAAATGCACATCAAACACTGTAGTTGGCAAAGTTATCTAATACGTAGCTTTTACACAACAATTAATGTTAGTTATTTTTATAGAAAATAAATAGGTGTAAATTGTACAAAGGATTAGGTAAAAAGGAGTGTTACCTATCTGTTACGTCGAAATAAAAACTTTCTTTTGTACTCGAATGTTTACCTACAAAATGTATACAATTTTCTTAAAAAATTTAATCAGAAAAAAAAATTTAAGGTTTTTTTACCGTTAAAAATTATTTAATAACCGAAGTCAACTTACTTACTAAACGATTTATGATTACAAATGCCTTATGGATTTATGACTACACTGCCGGAATTTTTACTTTGTAAATGTTTTTACTTAATAATCGACTGCTTACTAAGCGATTTTTACTGTATTAAACTTGCTACTTTCTTAATTGTGTTATGTTTTTAGCTTTGTTATTTATATTTTTTATATTAACGTTTCAGGCAATCTTTTTAAATTAGTACTTTCAATATAGTATAATTATATAATCATTAGCTTAGCTCGTAATTGAATATTTACTATTTACGTTTATGACTTGAACCGAACCGAGTAATATTAGTAATTGTTCACTATGTATTTAAGAAGGTTATTTAAACTGGCGAATTCAAACTTAAACTTTTTGTAATTGTCGGGAGTATTGTATATGTACTTTAGGAGTCTCCGAACCAAAAATTTTGCGTGTGCGCTTGGAGTGGCGCTGGTGTCTTTAAATTATATTTTTAACCACGCTTACTTACCGATCTCTTAGCTAGCTGTAGTGTGGTAGTTGTTACTAGCAAGACCTGCTGGAAGAAAGGTTAGTAACACCACACTTTTTTATTACTTTCGGGCATGTTGGAATGTGATGTGCTCAAATTAAGAATTTAAACGTTACATATTTGCAATTGCAAATTAATAATAAAACAGTTTTTAAGTATTGTTTTACAGGGTCACTAACCAAATGACCTAATGGAAGAAGAGTTGTAAAATTTCAAATTTGAAATAAAATTTATTAGGTTTACTATATTACTAATTATTACTAGAAAATAAAATGTATTCTTAATAATAAAGAAAACAACTATGTGTTATTTAAATTTTAAAATTTTACACTTTCTTCACACAGGTTGCGTCATTATTTGAATTTTAAAAAATAAAAATTAATTGTTTTGAGAGATAGTTAATAGGTATAATACTAATTGTAAACGTCATGACGTAGACAAAACATATTCTAATGTTAAGTGTAACATACATTAAATTAAATTTTTGAATAAATTATTTAAAACTAAAAATACAAAACCAAAAATAAAAGAAAAACTGAAAACAATTCCAAAAAATGATCCTACAAACAAAAAATAAATTGTCAAATGTATTAGCTTACAAAAAACAATGATAACAATCACACAAGAGAAAAAACAATAATAGAATACATAAATTATACAAGATATTACAAGGTCATTACACAAGATAATAAAAATAAGTATACAATGTAAAAGCTAAGAAACCAGTATGCAAATTTCAGTAATGGTTGTAAGTACAAACTTGGTTAAACATGGAAAACGTTTCTTAATTATGTAACTAACAATTTGATTTGAATTATTTGTAAATAATTAATTTTTCGATAATTATTTATGCCGTTATTATTAAAGCAAAAACAAAAACATTTATTGTTGCAACTTTTAATAAGCTTTAACATAAGAATATTTATTTTTTTATTGCAAGTTCTGTTTTTGTTAACTACCATTTAAAGATTTTTTAAAAATGTCAGCTTACATTTTTTTTCGTTTTAGGTAAACAAGCCCAATCAAAAACGATACCTTATTTTTTGAGCGGGAAGTTAAAAATCTTCATTGCGTTAAAACTGCTATAGTCGTTACTAGGAAAGAAAGAAAGTCATTCTCGTATGCATCTGAATTAAGCAAAATCTCGTTAATCAAATTAGTTACTTAAAAAGTAATTGCTGGTTAAAAACTAAAATTTAGTAAATATTTAATGTTAGGAATGCTAATTCCTCTTAATCTAAATGCTAACTTACAAGTTTACTATTTGTTAAAGGTTAAAAGTTTTATAATATAATTGTTATAATTAAAGAAAAGATACGAATTAATTTGATGAAAAATTACGTTTACTACATATAAGGTGGTTGAAATCGTTTGTTTCAAAATTTTATATGCCTGATAGAACTAAAACTTTAAAATGTAAATAAGTAGCTTATGACAAATGTGTTATCCCTGTTTACTCACAGTTTTTTCTTTTCATTCGAATAATAAAACGTGTTTACTAAATTTACACTGTAATGACGTAAGGATCACCTTTCTTGGCAACGACTATAGCAGTAGGTATTGAATCTATATTCATAAACTATACAACTTGCAAGTTTAGTTTCCGTAAGAGCTACTTTTCGAATTAAGTCTAAACAATAAAACACGCAAACAAAATAAAGTAGTTTACAAACGTTTTGTTAAATATTTTTTCTTAGCTTGTCAATAGTCAATCTAATAATCGTTTATTTGTGCGAATTTTAACTTGCTCTTCACTATTAAAACATATAGGAGAGTAAAAAAAACACTTTGGTAAAAAAGTATTGTTCAAATAGTTATAACGTTTATTAAGAAGCTAAATACTGTAATGATTAAGCCGTTTTCTAAATTTTGAATGTTGAATGTTGATGTTTGTTATTTAATTAATCGTATTGCATATTAATTAATAATTTGATTAAATATGTATTTAAAAAGCGTTATTTTAAAGATGTATTATTATCAATAATTTAGTATTATTTGTAAAGCGCAAAGATTAAAATTTTAACGCATGATCTGTGTGACGATATTACGAATAATACAATAGAAGAACTCTCTTTTATCATTTATATTTTGTTAAATACTTAATACTCTTAGGAATTATAGTTCTACTTATTAGGATTAGTTTGATTGATTAAACATAAATAATTGCAACTTTAATTCTGTGCTGAACGTAAATTCTTTATTTAAATCTACTTATACCTAATGCGTTTAGATGATATTTGTCCAATTAAATAAAAATAAAAATAATACATTTATTATTTCAGTGATATGCTATATTATTTCTAATAGCTAATGTATTATCTTCGTTTGCATTCAATTTACATTTTCCTCATTGATTATTACTTTACTTATGAAAAAACTTTGTTGTTTTAAATTTACAGTAATTTTTGATCAAGTTAAAATATTAATTCTTTTTAAATTTAGATAATTTTTGTGTGGTTGATTTTTTACAAAGTGAGCAACCAAATATTAACATTTAAAAATAGTTTTCTTCAAATAAAATGAAAACCGTTGAATTTAGGTATAAACATGTGAATTAAAAATTTCTATTTAGAAAAATTAAATTTTTACCTTTTTTAATAACAGTTTTAATAATATTTTTAAATCATCCTGTACAAAAAGCGTCATAGTGCATATTTACGTATTTAAAACAAAACTTTGCTTATAATACTGCAAAGTTTTATTGTAAAATAAATTGATGTTTGAACAGTATCAACAACTGTGTTAAGCGGTGTAACTGTAATTTTTTATGGAAAATTTGTAATGTTTCTTTAACAGTTAGTAAAGTTTGTAACATCCACGTGTGCAATAATATACAGGAGATTTTATTTAAAATAAAAAAAAAGTTACGGTATAACTAGAAAATGTTCTAGTTGAAATAACATTTGCTTTCCTATGTTAGCGAATTTCCCAATTTTTCTTACGGTTACTTTTTTGTATATCAATCAGTAGCGTTAATCGTAGGACACTATATAAAATGTTTTGTTTCTATTCAGGATTTATTTCTCTTCATGGAACAAAACCATTGTAAGCGCTTATATCAAATAAGTTATAAAATGTAATAATCGGCCAACTATTTGCTTACGCCTACTGGTGAATGTTGCTGCTTCTTGATCTAATCAGTAATAATTTTTGGTTTTTAATCTTTTCTGTTGCTAATTCCTTCATCCTAATGCATAGTATTATTGTAATGACGTTTTATTGTAAGTGTTCTTCTGAAAAGCTTTCCATTTAACTTGTATGAGGAGCAAAAAATATCACATGGAACATTTTGTATTTTGAGTTTATAAATCAAATCTGAAACAACGCACAATTTTTTATTTTTTTCAGGAAATTTGAGTTCCAGCATGGGGGTCTTACTAATTATAGAGATAAAAACTAAGTTAGAGAAAACATTGCTAAATTTGACGCTGATTTATTATCTGCTAAAAAATTTGGTTGTCTTGAACGGTTTATTCGTAATTTGAAAAAACTGAAAATTGCAAATTTTGAAAACTAGCCATATTGAAAAAAAGGCTACATTGATAATTGTGGGGTATCTTTGATCATCAATGGAACAAGATATAAAGACAAACATTGGCGCCAGACCTGTTATTTTTTTGCGTTATCAAGCTCACACAATTTTAGTGACATTATGGCGATTTTTATCGGGTTGGCGGTAAAACTTCTAGACTTGTGTTTTTAGCTAATAATAGGTAAGTAATTTACAGAATTTGAATTTTTTAAATTGTAAAAGTTGACAAATTATACCTGTATCTGAGATTTTATTATCTTGTTTTCACAAGCAGAAAAAAATCAACTGATAAATGCAGTAGCTATTTGTAAGGATTGGAAGTGGAAGGAAGATCTGCAACAATTACCAAAAGCTATCTTAACACCAAAAGAAGAAATGTGGCAGAATTTAAAAATAATCAACGATTGGATTGGGTGAATAACTTACTGAGAAATGTATTGCATATTGCAACAAGGGTGTCGGTTCATATAAAAAAATCAAGAGTTTCTATAAGCATTTCTTAGCTTGAATGTCACAATTGAAGATGTGCCTCCTAGTAATTTACTTAATTACGATGATAATTCAGGAAAGAAGGTAAAATTATATAGAAGCGGACTTAAACATCGTGAATCTGAATTGCTTAATTATTTGGACATGTATTTTAAAATGATCATGCTTTAAAGGTCTGTAATTTCTCAAAATCTGCCACAATTGTTATGGTATACGTATCTGCGTCAAGCGTATTATTACTGTCGGGACCGTTGAACTAAAAATAATTAATACCTGGATATGGAGGTCAAAGCAAGAGTTTACAAATCTGTTGTGCGACCAGTGTTCACGTATGCGATAGAGACACGTGCGGATACCAAGAAACTAGACCAGATCTTAGAGGCTGAAGAAATGAAAGCACTAAAAATATGAAGGGTTACTATAGGACCAAATACCCAACGAACTAATAAGATAAAAACTAAAGATTCAGTCAATTAATGAATTGACAAAGACGAGAAGACAAGAATGGCGTAGTCACATTGTAAGAATAAGAGAAGACATCAGGATTGCAAAAGTTGCAAGAAACAAATAGTAGGAATACGTTCAAGGGGCAGACCGCCAAAAATATGCAAATAATCCTTGTAAAATTCGGAATAAACAGGCAGCAGCTTATAACAAAAAAAGAAGAAAACAGATATTTACTTTTCTCTTTCTACATAATGTCTCTAGGTATCTTTGTCCACTTACAAAAAAAAATTTGTATGATGAATGAAAACTACGCAGCATACCACGTTTTTCCTCATTGAAAAACATCATCTATGCAAAATAGTCTATATTTTTTTTATGGAAATACGATTAAAAACTGCATCTAGGCAATTTGATTTTAACGTTTACTAGATTTTTACTTTTTGTAGTTTCTTTATCTAAAGTTTAAAGTTGAAGGGGGTACTAAACGGAGCCATTTTTTGTGCAAATTGCGGTACTTTTCTCAAAAACTTAATCGATTTTCATGAAATTTTGAACACGTTTTCTTTACATAACTTTAAAGCTGTACAGTAGATAGAATTTAGTTTAAGGAAATAGTAAATTTTTAGTGATTTAGAAAGTTTGAAAATTTTATTGCTTTATTAAAAGTAAAGTAAAAAAAGAAGCCAGCTGGATTTTTAAAATTCGTTCTGCTGCGTTTGGTAATAACGTTGCCATAAATAAGATTAAAAAAAGACACTTAGTTACCTAACATAGTTTTGAAGAAAAGTGTACCAAAATAGAAAAAATACAACTGTTTAAGAGAAGCAAGAAACAAAAAAGTTTTGTTTTTTTAATCTTTACTAGTCGTTTTTGTTTTTCAAAGTTCTAGTTGCTGTTCGTATATTGTAGGGTTATTGTTTTACTTGTGTTTATTGCAAAATTTTATTTTTTTTTTTTTAAATATGCCTTGAACGGGTACGGTTTTCAAAAAGAAGAAAAGGCGGTTTTCAGGTGAAAAGCCTGCAGAAATGACATCGGATGCAACTTCTTCAGTAAATGTAGAGTCACCACAATCCTGCTAAACAACACACACTCTTGTTGCTTTAGGTTCTAAAATAAAACTTTAATTGTCATTCTATTCGAAGTATGAAAGCAATATTTTCGATATTGTTTGTATCAGAGCGTAGAGTGCGGCCGTGAATTCTTTTGCTTTGTGCAAAAAATGCAATGGGCAGATTAGCCTAAACATTGTTGTTGTTGGTAGAGGACATGCATCCGCAAAGCAGCTGTGTTCTTTGATGAACTTACCACACCCTACTTTACAATTTTATATGCATCAGAATGTACGTCAAATTAGATTTGAACTTATGCAATATTAGCAATCAAGTATTTACAACTAAAAAATTGTGATTTCAGGTGGGTTTCACTGCAGTTGAAACAGTGTCAAAGGCATCTATAAAACATGCAGTTGAGGAAACATGCCAAATGAATGAAAGTTCAAGAGATTTGTCAGTATCCTTAGATGGCACATGGCAAAAAAGAGGCCATACGTCCCTCAATGGAATTGTTTCAGCTGCGAGCATGGACTCTGGAAAAATTTTGGAAATTGAGGGCATTTCAAAATATTGTCAGTGCATCAAAAAGAAAATAGATTTACATTTACCAAATTGTCCAGCTAATTATTCTGGTACATGGAGGTCGAAAGTGTAACCAAAATATTTTTGCGTTCGTTGAGCAATTATAACGTGAGGTGAAAATATATGTTTTGTTCAAAAATGTACAAAACTACAAATCCCTTTATGACTTCTGTGTATTTATTTTGGAGATGGTGATTGTAAGGGTTTTTGAAAGTGACTAAAAGTAAACCTTATGGAAATCATGCCTCGATACAAAAATTAGAGTGTGTCACTCACGTTGTAAAGCGCATGGGCACACGGTTGCAAAAGTTCAAATCTACTTCCACAAAACTGGCTGACAGCAAGTTCATTGGTGATCGTGGTACACATACTGATTTTGCTATAAACACCATAGAATTATATTATGGTTTAGTAATTTGGCGTAATGTGGAAAATTTGGAAAAAATGAAAAATGCTGTATGGTCAGCTTATTTCCACATTCTTTCAACAAATGTAAAGCTAGTGCATGGTCTCTGTAGTGATGATTGGTGCAAGTATAAAAACGCCGTCAAGGACGGTAAAGAATCTGCGTGTATACTTTTTATACTAAGTATTATAGTTCATATTGTTAGTTTTTTTTATTTTCTTTTTAGGTAGAGAGTATGATCACTCTAATCATTTTCACCTTCCTTCCATAATTATGGACGAAATGAAACTTATGTTTAGAGATTTTGCTTATCCCAGATTGCAAGAAAAATATTTGCATGGGAAAACTCAGAACGCAAATGAAAGCTATAACAACAGGATATGGGCTCGAATTCCAAAAAATGTTTTTGTTTGGTTAAAAAACATTGCGCTTAAATGCATATGAAGTAATTGCTTGCTTTAATGAAGGAAACATAGCTCGTTACTGTATTTTTGACTTATTAGACATTGAACCAGGTAATTTTTGTGTAACGCAAAGAAGACCATGCAAGAATTTAGAAAGCTGCAAAAGATTTCATGGAAGCTTCAAAAGCTATTAAGCAACAAAAATATAGAGCAAGGAGGAAGTTAGAAGAAGAATACAAACAAGTAGAAGAAGAAAGTGAAGAAAGATTCTCTTACGGACTTGGACTTTTTTAATTGTATCACGTAAGATAAAAATAAAATAATAAAAAAAAAACCAAAACAATTGTATTTTATAATACTTTTTAACTAATGGTATAAAATGTTATTGGGGTAGAAAAGGTCACATACCTAGCTAGAAGAGACGTTTACACTTAAATTTAAGTAACTTCTAAACCTTGTAGAGACATGGAATTTTTTGCGTTCTTTGCAGAATATAGTGTAGATTAAAAAATAAAAAAAATTATAATTTGGCATTTTTTCATTAAGTACCCTCTTAAAATGTCAATGTGTCATACATTAACGGTTTTAGAAAAATAAATGCAATATCTTATATCAAATGCGCAAGGTTGGTTTGAAAATGTAATGATTTTTCAAATCAAACGCAAATAAAGAAAGTATTTTAATATTTAGATGCTTTACTCAGAATGTATTTCTTAAAAGGGAAACGTCTAAAATCTTAAGCTTTCGCGGTTGTTATGTTTATGATTATAAGCGACTTTCGCCTTAGACCGCGTCGTAGTTAAACACCCAGACTTGGGTCCTAGTCTCTTCTTGAGAGCCAAAACAAGAAGTAGAATTTGGCTTTTGCCGTATTGTCGTTCGTGAACTCCAAAAAACTGACGTTTCGCAAAACATTGCCGCTTGCATCTTCAGAGTGGTAAATGTCAAGTTCAACTTCTTGTTTTGGCTCTCAAAAAGAGACTAGGACCAAGCCTAAGTCTAGGTGTTTAACTACAACGCGGTTTTAGCCGAAAGTCGCTTATATTCATAAGGGAAACGTCTTTTAAAATCAAGTAATTGTTTGTCAACAGTTACATTACAACTAAAATTATATAGTGTTTGATATTATTTCAATCCATTTTTTCCAAATTTTTGTTTGTATTTCAATGTATAATTTTATTTTTTAACTCACTACAATTCACTTACAATTATGTCTGTTGTGATAATATTTACGTCACTAAGCTTATCATTGGATTCTGATATTTCACGTTGATTATATATGTATAAATAGATTAATTCCTCTCAGAAGCAGTGTTTATATAATGTTTCTAGTTGTTTGTCGGTTATCAGTAACCAATTTGCAAAACCATATAAATATAAGTGTTTATAATTGTAATTTATTCATTCGCTTTATTCTTATACTTACACGGTACGATAAAAATTAAAAACTAAACTCATATTAGATAAATGTTATATTTATATAAAAACGCAAAATGCATGTTCTAACTTGCAAATATGGCACATCGACATTTATTTTGAAACTAATTCAAACAAACAAAATTGGTCTAAATTTGGTCGTGCAAAAATTATGCATAAAATACATTATTTTGTAAAAAGCACTAATAATAGGCAATTGAAAAAATGATACGAAAAAAAATCTATTTATAAATAAAAAAGATTATTGTTTGAAAGAACCTTACAAAAGCTAAATAAACAGATCAAACAAATAATTTTTACTAGGATTTTCTAATAACTCAATTGCTGGCGACTAACTCAGTTGAAACGGCAAGCGGAAGGCAGGTTTCGATATGTTAATTATAACGTAAAATTAAAAAAGTGCCAAAACAGTTAAAAACTAGAATGAAAGACACCGTTTAAATCTATACAAGGCTGAATGAGAACAAATAACAACATACAAGTTGTAACACAAATAAATTATTATTTTATCACAGAAAAGTTAGAAAAGAGAAGCAAAGTAAATTTACGTAAATACGATTAGTTGCTAGTATTTAGGTATAGATCATGAACAATAATAGCTGATGCAAATCCCCTTTGGTTGGGCAACATGTCTTACATAAAATTAAACTTGTCGACCTAATTTGTACATTCTAAAAGAATACATTTACATTGGTAAATATAATACACATATACAATATCTCCACAACGAAGAGAATCCAAGCGCAAAAGAAGTTTTGTAGTTAATTGTGACAACAACCTGATATGTACGTATAGTCGTACATGCAAACAACTGACAAGGTAAATAAGGAATTAAAATACAAAATACAATACTTACAATTTTTTTTCTACAAAGTACGCGGATAGCTGGCAGCACTTTACCTAAAATTTTCTAAAATTTGCTAAAATAAACTAACACGTACGTATGGCGTTATCACAAATAAGTTTCCTTTGGTTCATACGATCTATGAGAAAATACCAGATGCGCCAAGTTTCCTCCAGATTCATATTGATATTTTAGTAAGTGGACCTTCCAATACTGTGATAATTGTAGTAATTAATCAAAAGTTTTGATATAATTAATCAACGTAGGTGCAACACCCTTTTCACTACTATTGTGGCTCATTATAGAAATTTTTCCAATATAAATTAACAGGTTGTGGCAGGCACGTGTGGGTTATATTACCCTCGTTTCGATAGTTATAGTATTGTTAGCCACTAATAAACGTAACACACAGTTTTATTTAGTTAACGGATACATTCAAAATGAATTAACACTTTAATTGACGAAAATCATAAAATTAAAACTAATGTCAAAGGTAGTCTTTTGTTACGCGAGGCCGCCCTCTCTAACTAAAATGTGTCGCGACACTACGGCTTGTTGTTACAAGGTGTAAATATCTCCGCATTAGTGGAATGTGTGTGGGTATCCAAAATTGCACAGAAAGATTTTCACATAAGCAGAAAAAATACTATACCCATTTATAACGGTGATGTGCGTGAATATTAAAAATAAAAGTCTCGCCAGACGCGTACGTTAGAAGATTACCATACCACAGACCACGGAAAAATGGTTATACTCCAGTTGACAGCTACTATTCTCGATGTAGCAAAAAGTGGACAAAACTTATACGGTACGAAAGTCACACCAAAACACTTTTAACATAACAAAGTAACAAAGAAAAACTAATTATTGAAAAAGAAAATGTTAATATTTAAAGACAAGTAACAAAGCCTCTTTCAACAATACCTCATAAAAGCCATTTCTAATATTTTTTAGAAGAAAATTGTAATAATATGCATACATAAATCTATAAGAACCACAAGAAAATTTATCATAAATATGTCTCAAGGAACGTACGCAATAAAAACAATAAAAATAAGAAAAGCACTGGGTTCAAAAAATGTATTTCCAGTACTTATCAAATATGGTGCTTAAAATACACTCCAGACTCTTAATAGATCTGAAAGAAAAAGACGTAACAAAACAACCCAAAGAATAATATGGTTTTAAAGCTGGGTGGTCGACAACTCAACGGTGGTAAGACAACAATTTAGCATATTTTAAATAAGGAGTAAGTACTGTTAAAAATATGAAAACGACTAAAATAAGACTGCTGCTTGTCACCCACTTTCTTTAAAATACATATCTTCAAAGGCAAACGTAATGTAAAAATAAAGAAACGCAAATCGGTGACAAGATACTCAATACTCTATTTTTTGCTCACAATTAACTTGTAATTGCAGAAGATATAGATGACTTCAGCTATATGGTTAAAAAACTACAGACAGTCTACAAAAGGTGTGGTCTAAAAATAACAATGCGAATGTCATAACTAAACATAAATAAAACAGATAAAGTAACACATTTGGGGTTGGTAATCACTAAGGAAATTAAAACATTTTACGTGAGATATTCAATTCAATCACAATTCACAATACTAACTATATCATGACTATAATTTACTATTTGTTGGTCGTTAACCATTTTCCATTAAGGGAATAAAATGCATTAATTTTTTTAAGTTAATTTATTATTAATGTAATTCGTCAATTAAGTTATAATAATATATACATTCATCACGATATAACTACCAAGACGTATATTATTAATGCAGTCACTTACATGGTACATTCGTTTTTTTGTTTTAACGTTTCTTCTATCGTCAAAACTCTTACTTGAGTACTTATTTAGTATTTAGTATACAACATGAATTGCAAAAATTAAAATCAATTTGAACCAAAATTCTTATTTTAAAAATTTATAACTTTAAAAGAAAGTTCCAGAAAGTTATAATTTAATGCAATGCTTCAAGTAAAAAGTTAGGAGCATGTTTATTTTAAAATAAACCAATACTGTACGTATTGACAGTTATACTAAATAGTAAAATACGTTATGTACAACTATAAAAATTATTTTGATTTTTATTATTTTATTTACGGTTTTGAGGTAACCGTACAAACTGATAAACAATTGTTTGCAATATTTTATAAAAATTTTGATAAAATTGCTGTTATACTACAGAACTTTGAAATTATTCTTGTATAGTATTAAACTTATATCCGACAAAGACATTAATGTTGTTGATACGATAATGCGTTCAATTATCGACGCTCTTCTGCGCGAAGGCTTAGCAATCGATTACGTTATTTATTGCAAATCCGTTAATTTACGAATGACTAAAAAGGAAAGAAAGCGTTTTTTTTATTAAAGAAACACAGATAGTAAATTATCACTACGTACAAACTTATTTACGCTACAGTTGTCTAAATTTACGTAATGTACCTAATAAAAAAAACATCATTATTGAGTTTATTATTTTTTTATTTTACTGTTTTTTAATGTCATTATATTAACAAATAAATTTTTTTAAGCTATAATTGCAATTAAAATACAGGTCGATATTTATAAGTTTTGAAACAATAAAAATTTCCAATAAGTTTATCTAATTTTACACCGGTCTATGGAATGACAAAAATATAGTTTTTCAATATTGAAAATTATTAAAGTATGTTGATACAAAAAAAAATTTGCTAGAAGTATACTGAGACATTGATATAGATACATTAAAAACTGTAAGCAGCCAAACGTCAGCCGGATCTGAAAAGTGTAGGTTAGGTATATGTACCTATACGAATAAATTATTTAACCCTAAGTCTTCTCCACAAAAAATATTTTAGTTTTAATTTATTTTATTGTATAAAAATGTTTGGACATTATAAAATGTCATCATAAGTATGTCTACAAACAGTATAAATTATTAAAAATATAGCTAACACATTAAATTATAAAAGAGCATACCAAGTAATATAATTAAATTCACAAATGTCAAAAATAACAAATTGAAACTATCAATAAACACACAGCCAGAAATGATAAAAAATAAATACAAATTTTAAAAATAGAAAGGTAAAATTAGAATTTAGGATTAAGAAGAGGAGAAGTGCTTATATCTATTCTCTGCATATATTCTCTGTAAGGCGAAAAGATAGAGTTAAGTCCCTCCCATCAAATCAGCGCTAAATTTGAATAAATTTTTTTTATTGGTTAAAATTTTCAAGTCAGTATAACAACAAACAAATAACATACTTCAGTTTGACCTGAGTTTAACGTTCGACATTTTGGTTAATTTATTCGCAGTTTTAAGTTTTTGTAATTTCCATTCATTTGACGAAATAGTATTTGACATAGACATTTGTGTATATTCGTGTGGAGGATGACTTCTTTATCTGAATCATCCTATTTTTTTTTATACAGAATGTTATTTAAACTCCCATAAAATATGTCATAATTTTAGTTCGTCAAATTTGTTAATAAGTAAAAACTTAATGACGCCCTTGTTTATACGCGTTTGAAATGTTTAGTTGTTCCCTCCAAGTGTTATTTGATAAATTTTTAAAATAAATGGTGTAACTAAATTAACAAACTTGTAAACGTATTTATTTGTTATAACTAGAAATTTATAATTTTGTACATTAATTGAAAATTATACTTTTTCCTATCTACTTTAATCTTTAATGCCTATAATAATAATAATAATAATAATAATATTTATTAATGTTTTTGTACAAATGTACTTACACACGTCAAACATTACAAAAATTGTGTATATAACATATAAAAACTATATGGTAACATTGAAATATATAATCACAGTTTAAAATTTGCAGTACAAGTATAAAATTCATTAAAATTGTAAAATGCCTTGTTTATTAAATATTGTTTTACTGTATTTTTAAAACACTGTAAAGGTAAGGATCTAATGTTATCTGGCAATTGATTAAAAAATAGTTGAGATTGAAGTTTAGGCCCTTTTTGGGTTTTGCTCAATCTACAGTAATCAGGCCTGATATTATGTTTAAATTTGGTTTCATAGTGATGATAACTCGATTGTTTTTAAAATTGGGATAAGTGGTTTTTTGCGAAACATAAGCTTTCAAAAATATATATTGAAGGAAACGTCAATATTTTAAGAGTCTTAAATGTGTCTCGACAATCTTCTCTGTAACCTAATCTAGCTATTATACGAATGGCTTTACGTTGTAAGCGAAACAATGCATGCCCGTGTGTTGATTGTCCCCAAGCCAAAATGGCGTAAGACAAATTGCAATGAAACGAAGCATAATAAGCTGTTTTAATTATATTTTTTGATGTGCAGTTGGCTAGTCTTCTTAATAAAAAGATAGAACGGTTTAATTTTAAATATAATTGATCACAATGCACTCTAAAATTAAGCTTAGTGTCTATACAGCAACCAAGAAACTTGGTAAAATGTACATCATTTTTTTCAATTGTAGGACGTAGAGTTAACACTAAATTTACTGTTTTTTCTGTATTTAGTGTAAGCTTATTTTGCTTGGCCCAATCTTTTATAAGGTCTGTTGCTTTTTCTGACTTACGTGTTGTAATATTCATATTGTAATCTTTGCAAATTAAGGTAGCGTCATCAGCATATAAAATACAAAATGTATCTTGGTCAAGTTTAGAAGGTAAATCGTTTATATAAATCAGAAACAGTAATGGCCCAAGTATTGATCCTTGAGGCACCCCAGTAGACACAAGTAGCTTTTCTGAAATTTTATTATTATAAAAAACATATTGAAATCTATTTTCAAGATAGGATTTTATTAAAGTTATACTTGACTGATCAAAATTATATAAACGACTTAACTTCATTAGAAGAATATCGTGTGATACACGATCAAACGCTTTAGTAAAATCGATGAAAGTTGCAATTGAATACATGCCCTTCTCAAAACAATCTAAGATTTTTGAAACAAATAGAGTTATAGCATCACTTGTGTTTTTATTTTTACGAAAACCAAATTGATTTTGATAAAACAAATTGTTTGATTCAAAGTAATTTCTAATTTGACAATCCAGAACTTTTTCTATTACCTTTGATAATACAGGTAATAACGATATCGGTCTGTAATTATTTAGATCCTTTATATCTCCTTTCTTATGAATAGGCACAATAAGTGACAATTTTAACGGATCGGGAAATACTCCTGTTCTAATTGATGAATTTATTAAAACTGTTAACGAGCTAGTTAGAAAACCTATAATGTGTTTTAAGATTTTTGTACTCATTCCATAAATGTCTTTAGAGTTGCTGCTTTTGAGTGAATGCAATATATCTCTAACTTACTTCAGAGACGGCATAAAATTTAAAACTAACGTTGTTTAGGTTTTTAATGGGATAGATTATGTAAAGAATCGACATTACAGTTTGATACATTTTTAGTCTGGTTACCAGCAAAATATTTGTTGAAATCATCAGCCGTTAGATCAAGATTAATGTTATTATTACAAACTGATTTGTGCGAATTAATTATGTCCCACATAGCTTTAATGCTATTGCCAGAATTATTAATAAAATTATCGTTTGCTTTAATTTTTGCTTTCTTTATTTCCTTTTTATATTTGTATCTAAGAGATACATATGTTTTTTGCAAATTAGTTGTTTGATACTGTTTAAATAACTCATGTACAAGTTGAACCGTATTTCTTAACTTTTTCAGATAATCATTAAACCAACTAACTTTGATATCACGAGATCTGATTTGTACAGTTTTGCTTGGAAAAGCCGTTAAAAATGCGGTATGTATTTTTTGAAAATAAGCCGAAAATTGATCATTGATTGATTGATTATCTTTGTTTAGATTGTGACGCCAATTAGTATTTTGTAATATATTAAAGATTATATTCATTCCTTTTTTTGTTATAGGTCTAACTATCCTACAGTAATAAGGTTCTGTACGGGAAAAATCATCACAATGTAATTGTATTAATTGTCCATAATGATCAGATAAACCAGTTTCAAAAACGTTTGTTTTAAAATTTGTCTGTGAGAAATTAATAAACATATTATCGATACAATATTTCCCACGAGTAGGAGAAAATATTGTTTTTATGAAACCATACGTTTCTAACAAGAAACGTAATGTCTGTGCATTGCAGTCATCTTTGCAGAAGTGAACATTGAAGTCTCCAGAAAGTATAATTTGGTATTGAGTCGACAATTTTTCTAAAATTAATTGTAAATTTTCGATAAACAATTCGAAATCACCATGAGGAGACCGATACACTGCTAACACTACTGTCTTACAGTTATATAACACAGCACTAACTTCACAATGTAGCTCAATCGCCATGCTGTTAATTTTTTCTAAAGGTGATGTCTGCAGGTTACTTTTTTTAAGGATCATTACGCCTCCATGTTTTTGATTAGATCGACAATAAAAATTTGCTGTAGTAAACCCACCAATCTTAAGATTTTTTAAATTATCAGGATTGCTGAACCAGTGTTCAGTTAAACAAACAAAATCATAGTTTTTGTCAGTGACGAAACACTCGAGTTCATTTAGCTTGTTTGTTAAGCATTGTATATTTAAGTGGAAAACAGATAGATTATATTTAACGGTTAAAATTTGAGTTTGGTTTTGATTATCGGTTATTTGTTGTAGAGGCGCGTCTTTTTGCGGTGAAAAAAACGATTTACACACGTACCTTTCGGCCAAAATGTCGGTTTCATGGCATTTTCAATTACATTACATAATTTTTGAATTTTCGCGCTTTTAGTAATTTGAGCCGTGTAAACTTGTCTCTTCATACAGTGGTTTAAATTATCATACAAAATTGAAGGAGGAGCTTAACTCTATCTTTTCGCCGTACAGGGAATAGAAGTTCATTAAGACATATAGAAGAATTATTGTTAGAAAAACGGCGAATTTCTAAAATTTTAAGATTTTTGAGATAATGGCCTTTATTACAAAAATGAAGAAATTTAATATTAAGATCAGGAGGAAAAAAAATGACTAGTAGACAAAATGTGATTAGCAAAGTCAGAGCAGGTATCAGAAATATCAGTATTTAAAATTCTATTAATAAAATAAATATGTTCTTTTAATCTAATTTTGAACTTTCTTCCAGTTTGGCCGACATAAGAAGAATTACAAGAAGAACACGAAGTTTTGTAAACACCAGATTTATCTAAAGCAGAAATAGGATCTTTATTATTAGCAACATAAGATTTTATATTGTTATTCGTAGAAAAAAAAATAGAAACATTAAATTGTTTAAACACATTTTTAAGGAAAAGACAAGAAGGACTAAAGTAAGGAATAGAACGGTAAATATCATAACTACTAGATTTATTAAGCACAAATTTTTAAATAAGTGGTAAAAACGAGTTCTATGAATAACTGTGATTAAAGTTTCAAAAGCATAACCGTTATTATAAGCAAGCTGTTTAATAATCTTCAATTCTTTATTAAAACTGGTTATAGAACAGGAATAAAATAAAGACGATTAATTAAAGAACGAAAAGGAGCAATTTTATGATTAAACGGATGATTAGAGTGAAGAGGAATTAAGCAATCCGTATAAGCAGGTTTACGATATATTTCAAATTTAAATTTTTCATTATCACGTAAAATAAGTAGATCCAAATAACTAAGAAAATTATTGTTTTCAATTTCATAAGTAAATTTTATTTTGGGATGAAGTGAATTAATAAAACCGTTATATTTACTTATATCGTCTAGAGAACCTTTAAAAAGAAAAATACAGTCATCTACATATCCAAACCAAAAAGTAATCATGCTAGAAAAAGAACAATTAGAAAAAAAATTATTTTCAATATTATTCATAAATATTTCAGCAGCAAGGTGAGAAATGTTTGAACCCATAGCTAAACCTCATAATTAATAATAATAATTGTTATTAAATTTTAAAAAAATTTGCTTAAAAGCTAAGTCAAGAAGAGAACAAACATCTAAGATTTGGTAAGTGTTTAAAACACCATTAGAAAAAAATAGATTACGAATGAGAGATACACATTCTTCAGGAGGGATAGAAGGAAAAAGATTAAAAACATCAAAAGAAACAAGATAAGATGAAGAAGGAAAGGGAATATTTTTAATCTTAGAAGAAAGATCAAAAGAATTAAAAAAAGCATATTGATTAGTAAAGTTAGAATAAGTTCTAATTACGTTATTAAGCCAAGGAGCAAGTTTAGGAGATTTACAAAAGGACACAACAGGACGTATTGGAATTGAAGGCTTATAAATTTTTGGAAGACCATAAAGAATGTATTGGAAAATAAGTTTTAGAAACATATAAAGGAAGCGACTGACAGTTGTGTAAATTATTTAGTTTCTTACAAAGGTTAGAATGAATACGATTAGGAGAAGACTTTAAGTTAAATAATTTAATTGTATATCTAATAATCCACTTTGAGGATGTATATGTATATTTTGGAGTTAAAATAACTATACAATAATTTTATTATTTGCAACAAAAACGGCATTATTACTAACAAATTTGTAAAAGCTGCTTTTTTATTAACTATTTATGATTACTACAGCACAATTTTATAAATTACGGTTTTAATTGCATTGCCATGTTCAGAAAAAGAGTGTTTTTATGCCTACGTCCGTTTTGACGTATTTTACAAGCAATATAATTGACCGGAAAAATTACTTTTCCGGACTAGGCTAGTAAAGTCAAGGTTAAATGTAGTAGAATTTTATAACTAGAAGTTGGCAGTAATTCCCCTTTCTTCAATAGTTTATGTGTCATGTCATTTATGTCGAAATTATTATTTTATGAGCTTGGTTAACTATTATACTACTCCAAATTACCTATAACGACTTTTCTAATAACGAATGCAAACTTATTTCAATCTTATTGACAAAGAGAACGATAAAGGCAACCGCAAAATTAAAAATCACTTAAACTTATATCGATCAGGTAAGTATACCTATGTATGTATATGAAATATCTATAACTTTCAATTGTAACTTTTAGCTTAATCAACAGCATATTAACATATCTATCATTTATTATAAGAAACTTACCCAAACAACACATTGGTACAAAAAACGTCTAAATGTCCGTCTAATAAACGTTAATAACGCGTTTAAAAACGTTTTTATGTCTAATAAATGTCTATTAGCCGGACATTTAGACGTTTTTTGTACCAATGTGTTGTTTGGGTACTTATTTAAATTAAAGTTAATTGTGCAGTTTGAAATATATATATATAAAGTAAACTCGCATCATTTAAGTTGAATTGTAAGTTTTGAACGTTACAATTTGGTTGAATGCCATCGAGATTAGCAAAACTTATGGAACACTGTGGTATGGAATTACATTGTCTTATTAGTTGATTGTCTATTGCGATTTTAGGTGTCAAGGAGTCTTCTATGTAATCTTTGGCAACAGTACTGTCCTTTTCAACTACGTGATATTAGTTCCTTGACTTACTAATGCCGTTCCACTATTTCTGCAAATGCAGTGTCCTGTATATAATAAAACATACTTATTGTAGCCGCTTGCTGAATTTTAGTACACCAGATCGTGGTTTCCAGTACCGATCCAAAGATTTTGTCGGTAACAAATTGTTATCACATTTTGTGCAGCTTCTTTAATGTGTCCATATCCATTTTAAGACGATACAAATAAATTATACTTTTAATCAAGTTATTTAAATTGTAACAAAATTAAGTATATTTACATAAACAATTAAAATCCAAATTACAGATTTTGTTGTTAACAACACAGAAAATTTTAATGTAGTTAATAAAATAAATCATTTTTAAAACATTTTCAGCACAAAAAAAGTTGTGTATCACACGTCCTAAAAGTATTTTGCGAGTATTCACCTTTTGTAGGCCTCTGCTTTGCCTCGGCCTACAAATATGCTCATACTCGCAAAATGGCACTTTCTGGGCTAGTGATACAAATAACTATTACTAGACCTGTAAAAAGTTTAACGGACTCAAACAAAATAAAGTTAACATTAATTTAATAAAATTAAGCATTTATATCAACATTAATAATGCAATCTGTGCTAGCACTAACAAAATTTGAAGAAGGACCGTCATCAACCAAAGAAATGGTAACAACAACTTTTTTTGTTTTTTTTTATAATACTTCCACATAAATCTCGCCGTCTTGTATCATGCAAGCTATATTTTTTTTCTTTCAATGGAATCTTTAACATACTTTTTAGCTACTGAAGAATTCTTCTAACTTTTGTGTTTTTTCAATACCGAAAATCCAACTCCAGCATTTACTAGTAACGTAACGGTATTCTATGAAAAAGCCAATTTATTTTCAAAACAGTTCTAGAACCTTTACATATTTCATTTCAAGAATAACCGTAAATATTATTTTTTTAAAGTTTTTGATTTAGGAATCGTAATGATCACCTGTAAACATGTATTTAATATGCGTAGATACACCTACAAAAGCAGACAGACTAGAAAAAAAAATCTATAATGGCTTAGAAAATACATATTATTAACAAGTACTGAAAAATAAATTAGATACAAAAAAAGTCTATGTTACAATGAAATATGTCGTAAAGCAAACAACAAAAAGAAATAACTACGAGTTACATGCAGACATAACAAAAATTTATGGATGTAAAAAATTATAAAAGAGATCAAACAAAACAGTCACATAACAACACAACAATTCTATAAACAAATTAAATGTCAAAACAAAATAAATTAGAAGAAGAGCCAACGACAACAGAACCAACCTACTCTAATAGAACACAGACATTTGAAAGACATCTCAAAGACATCAAGTCAAGATATTCATGACGTTGTTTAGAAATCTTATTACGTCTTTAGACATCTTCAAGATGTCTAAAGTTAATAAACTGTACATTTTTAACACGTCGTTACTTGGACATCGTTAAGATGAGACATCTTAACGATGTCTAAGTAAAGCGTTCAGGACAAGCATTATTTGGAGTAAAATTAAAAATCATTATGAAAACACTTTTTAATATTTACTACTAATTTTAATATTTATTAAGTGAAAATTTTCAATTGGAAGCTCTTCTTAACCAGCCGTTAAAATTTTGGTTTCCTTTTGAGACTTACTCCACCAAAACCTAAAAAAAACTTTGCATTTATTTTTTACTCTAAATTATAGAACATAATGATTTATATGAAACATTATAATTCTTTTGCACAACTATTTCATATTAGTTTAATTAATTCTTTTGATTTTAATCAAACAAAATCAGCAAAAACAAATGCTTTCATATTAATTTAGTATGTAGTAGTTAGTATGAGATAAAGGAAATCAACTGATTCATGACCTAGCTGTCTTTAGTCTTTACATCGTCTACAATTTAGTAATTCCCATTCATTCTGCTCTTCATCAATACTGAGGTATGGCAGGAATCTTCTAAAAATAAATTTTATTTTTGAATTTTTTTTTCTTTTATTTTTATTACTAACTAATTGTAAACTATAATCCAATTTTCAACTAATTGTAATTTTGTTGCAGTTTGGGAAAATAGCAAAATGAATACTAGTATAAAACAGCTACATTCCTAGGCCATGTTGATCAAGCTAAACAATTAATGCTAACTCAATATCTACATCTGATTACCAAAAATCACAAATTATCAATTATATTATAGTTACTATTCTCTGTACGGCGAAAAGATAGAGTTAAGTCCCTCCCATCAAATAGGCGCTAAATTTGAATAATTTTTTTTTATTGGTTAAAGTTTTCAAGTCAGTATTACAACAAACAAATGACATACTTCAGTTTGACCTGAGTTTAACGTTCGACATTTTGGTTAATTTATTCGCAGTTTTAGGTTTTTGTAATTTCCATTCAATTGACGAAATAGTATTTTTCAATACTTTGAAAAACATTTGTGTATATTCGTGTGGAGGATGACTTCTTTATCTGAATCATCCTATTTTTTTAATACAGGATGTTATTTAAACTCCCATAAAATATGTCATAATTTTTGTTCGTCAAATTTGTTAATACGTAAATAAACGTAATCATTTGTTATATGTAGAAATTTATAATTTTGTACATTAATTGAAAATGATACTTTTTCCTATGTACTTTAATCTTTAATGCCTATATTATACATTACATAATTTTAGAATTTTCGCGCTTTTACTAATTTGAGCCGTGTAAACTTGTTTCTTCATACATTGGTTTAAATTATCATACAAAATTGAAGGAGGAGCTTAACTCTATCTTTTCGCCGTACAGGGAATAACAAATAAAACTAGTAGTGCTGACTAAATAGATGCCCGTATGTAATTAGTATTGTTGATGAGACTAACCGTTACAAAATTATGTGTAAAAATTAACGATTCAAAGTCTTTTGGGTATCACAATAAACAACATATTGTATATGTAGCATAACAGTATTACCAATATGTTGTTTAATTTAAAACCCAATTAAGTTGAAAAGTGCTAAGTCAAAAAAAAATTTAATATGCAACTCAGTAATACTTGATATATCCAATTAACGGTAATACTTACATGCGAATAACAAAACTTATTTTCACTCGTTGCGCAATAACGAATGCAGTTTCTAACAACTCTATAAAGCAATTATAAATTTACTTCTTACTTTTTAAAAAAGCCTTTATCATTTCTCAGCTGATTGAATTGTCATTACTCAAAGATATAATACTTTTAGTTTATTAGACCTTACTCGCGTTTTATTTTCACAATTAGTATTACTATCTTCTACAAGTTTTACTATTTACTAGCTATCATATAGTCACCTAAAAAAATGAAAATTTTATATTTGAAACAAACCAAATAACACTGTTAACGTTTCTTTTTTCAAGTCACAGACGTTTAGACATAAAACAGGATAAAAAAGATATCGTGAAGATGTTGTGTGTTGTCTAAATATAAAGAAGTCAAAAAAATTATATCATAAATTAGAAACGGCAAGACAAAAAAAATTATAATATGGCAAAGACAAATTACATAAAAAACTACACAAATTAATAAAAGTAGAATAAAAACGTAAAAAAGATACAAAGTATATAGGAATTGCATTACTAAATGCTATGTAATAAAATAATTACTACAATAATACAAAACAAACTTACGGAATACACAGAAAACGAAATAGGTAAATACCAAATGGGGTTTATACTAAAAAAAAAAACAGATAGTATTAACAACAAAAAGAAATTAAAGTGTAAGCAATTAATAAAGCTCGTACAAATAACAATGGAGATCACAAAAGCAATAGTGAAAACACGAGAAGCAGAAACAAACTTTCAAAATTAATATAGAAGTACGTCAAATAGATGCTCTGTCAACAATATTACTTAACGTAGCACTAGAAGTAGACATTTACAGGCTTGGCTTGGTTTTCAAAAACCTGACTTGAAATCAAGCCATCAAACACAAATCACTTCAGCAAAAACCATCTACTGAAGAAATCAAAACAAAAATTAAAGAAGTTGTCAAATTGAGTTCTAAGAAAACAAAATTTATAATTTATACTTCTTACATTGCAACATTTTTTGTTTATTTAGCTAATGTCCTGTTTTAGTTACAACCGCAGATATGCAAAATCTAATACACAAATTACATTTCGTTAAGTTAGGTCACTGTAAAATAAAAGAAGTAAAGATTCATATTTTTCTGTAATTATTTATTAACAATTTGTGGATGACGAATAATTAAAGAGAACCATATTTAACGCAATACATAAAAACGTTTTAAAATAGGGATCTCACAGCATTTACTACATTGTTAAAATCAAAGGTCAATATTGACTTATTTAATTTGACAAAACCGACCTGAAAACTTTAATTGCAAATATCAGCTTAGACCAAACAAGAAAAATCTTTATTTAACGCACAAGAAATTTTTTTCTTAAGTTTGTAGTTGTTTCTCAGAACCACACTGTATATAATTACCGCATTACTCAGGATCAATTAGAAGTCAAGCAAGAACGCGTCATCAAGTATACACATTCTATATCAAGTATTGCTATAACCATAAAATATTTATGTATTTCTTATTATCAAATTATTAATTAGATAATTAAGTGTTCTAAGGCCATAAACTATTTTTGCGAAAAGTAGTTTAAAAAAACTTGAAAGTTTGGAAATGATTGAAAACCAAGCCAAGTCTGTATCCACAAGCATTAAGTCAAGTCAAGCTTTTACGTTTTAAGCCAAGCTAATTGGCTTGGTAAATTTTTAACTGGAAGGGGTAACAAGAAAAGTGAATGTACAAAAAACAATAAAGAACAAATATTAGAAACAAATGTACCAAGAAAAAAACCAAAAAAACACATGATTCGAAGAAGTAATAGAAGATCTAAGGAATATAAAAATTGAGAATTAAAAAAAATTAGAAACAGGAAAACGTGAAAATAAGTAGAAAAGAAAGCAAAAAAACATAAAAAACTATAAAAAGTTAACAGAAAAAAAAACAAGACACTCAGCCCCTATAAAAACTTGTTTCAAACCTCGGAAAGAAGTGACAAAATTGTACAGTACAATAAAAGTCTCGATATATATATATTAGGGTGGTCCTTATTCAGGGTTTGTCCGAATTTTTTTTCACGATAGTCCTAAATCGGTTCTAAATCTATTGAAAAAAATTCATGCCAAGTTATAGCTCTTAATTTTAATTTTAACCCGACCCCCCCGACAGCCAAAGTTTTAAATGGAAATAACACGGGAAAAGTTCTGTTGATTTTTTGAAATTTTTTTTCATCATGAAATAATGAACAGATCATGTTGACCAATGACAATTCTTATAGCAAATTTAACGCTCTATAAAAAAAGTATCTTATGATTTTTTGCTAACTCTAACGGTTTCTGAGTTATTTAAGGCATAGTTAAAGCTTAAGTCAATTTTACGATTTTCTATTTCTACCGTCGTTTAATGATTTAAAAATGAAAAAGATAATAATTCATAACTTAGACGACTTTTTACCTTCACCCATGCTCTGAAAGAAAAGTATTATTTTATTTAAAAAATCGACTATCAAAATTTCAATAAATTAAAAAAAATACTTTTATTAACATTTTTTTTAACATCGATACTATTATGAAGTTATTACAGTTTTTTTAGCGCATCAGGAAACATTTGACGATGGTTTTTAACCAACTGTAATACATATTGCATTTGTTTTTCATCCTTCGTGTAATGACTACAAAAATCTTGCACTAGTTTAACTCCTCTCTCAGCACAATTTATTTAATTTATCAATACTTTTACCAAATTAAAATTAGAATTTTTTGACAATTTCCAAAAAATATCTTGTGTATCTTAAAATTGGAAAAAATAGTTGAAACTCACGACAGTTCAAAAATTAGAGAAAAAATAATGTCACTTAATTATTAAAATTAATCGGTCAACGAAAAAATAATTTGCTAATTAATGTAACTATCATTTTAGGGTCACGGTTACTTTGGAAGTTTTCTAAGAAACAAGAAAAAAAAACCATTGAGATTAAGAATTATTATCCTTTTTACATTTTTAAATCATTAAACGACGATAGAAATAGAAAAATCGTAAAATTGACTTAAGCTTCAACTATGATCTTAAATAACTCAGAAACCGTTAGAGTTAGCAAAAAATCATAAGAGACCTTTTTTGTAAAGCGTTAAATTTGCTATAAGAATTGTCATTGGTCAACATGATCTGTTCATTATTTCATGATGAAAAAAAATTTCAAAAAATCAACAGAACTTTTCCCGTGTTATTTCCATTTAAAACTTTGGCTGTCGGGGGGTCGGGTTAAAATTAAAATTAAGAGCTATAACTTGGCATGAATTTTTTTTAATAGATTTAGAACCCATTTAGGACTATCGTGAAAAAAAATTCGGACAAACCCTAAATAAGGACCACCCTAATATATATATATATATTATGACCATCTGTAAGTATCCTGAATTCTATTCAACTTTTTACGGCATCATCCATTAGTTATCTCAATTACAATTAGCAAATTTTTGTAGAATTGTGTTACTACTTTTGCTAAAAGATACGACTGATCGGGCATTTCATTATTTTTTATATTTCGTCTCTGAAGAGTGTTTTTCATTGTTTAGCTTTATATGCTATTGACTTTTTTTCAGAAATGTTTGGACTTTTAAGTATCGCAAAATTACTACATTTTCATGCACTATTTGAGAATTTAGATAAAAAAACGGCACACTCTCTTAGACTTTAAAAAAACTAATTAATTTTTAACCAAAAAACTCTAAAACAAACTTACCAAATCAAATAAATACGTTACTTTCTCATTGGCTTGATTAACTGCATTCTTCTTTTATTCACAAAATGATCTATACTCTTTATTGTACATTTCCGAAAATTTTGTTGAAATAATATTTACGAAGAATATTGATCAAATTGGTAAAATTTTCTTTCATTTTGTTACTGTAATTATGGCATAAAAATTTTTGAATATGAATTAATTATATTTAAGATTTTACCTACTTAAATACAAAAACCTTCAAGATAGGTTAAGTTAAAAAAACTAAAAACTAAACGCATTAAATAATGAATGAATAAATGATTAAAAAATCTAATTAAATAAAAATTTTATGCAAAGTTTACCTTATACTAATTACATTTTTTTACTGTTTTTAATTATGTAGTGCAAGATTTACGTATAAATAATTAGTACAAATCCAAACCAAAATGTATTTGTAAAACAGTAGTAATTACTAAATTTAAAAATGTAAAAACTAAAAAACTAGTTTTATTTTGTATGCAAACTTACAGTTTTATAGTCCTTACAACGAATAATATTAAATTGAGTGTCTTGGCATGAAAAGTGCACAAGGAGTATTTTAAAGTAATAGCATAAGTTAAATGCATTTTTTCTAAATTAAAGTATTTTTATTAAAAAATTAAAAACATCAAAGAAAACTGCAATTTAAAACATCGTGTTTCTTAATTTTTATTTAATACATTTTTTGAAATCTATCTGTTGAAACTATCGAAACCTATTAATTTGTTTCAAATAAAATTGGAAACGAGAAAGAAATACGAATTAATAATAAACGCTTTTAGAATGTAAGCAGTTTTGTTTTGAAAGTAAGTGGTTTTGTGAGGATTCTACAGAAAGCTCTTATTTGTTGTAGGTCGAAACAAGTCATTTCAATCACCGTTGATTGATGTAGTAGAGACAAAACGTTTTGTTATGTAATAGACGGTAAAATAAAAATTCTTATAATTAATTAACTTTTTATTATAAAAATTACAACCTCTACAAGCAATTACCTACTACATTCAAAAATTGTGCTGATGTAAACATTTTTATTATTTATTTTATTGTTGTTTTCAATAGCACACAATTAATAATTTAGTAATATAATGTTAAAATTAATGATTTGTGATGATAAGCACAGAATTAAAAACTAATTTAAGTACTATATGGTAGAGATAATCCACGTCAGTTAACATATAACAATCTAAAACAATTCTTAGTACCTAAACATTACCTAATTAGTCTTAAAATTTTAGTAGTAACTTAATTTATTATCTTTATGTTTTCTAAAATGTTTTAACTCTTGCTTTAAATTTATAAAATTTAAATTATGTGTTATTATATATTAAAAATTCAGATTGTTAATATTTAATATATTATATTAGAATTTCGGTAAAAAATATCAATAAGCAATAAGTTTACAGGCGACAAGACATCGTTCTCTCTAAGAAAGTGTTGGCTATTTTATCACTGACAGTTTGGAAACTTACTGTGATAAACTAGTGGATAAAAGTATTAGGGATTGTCAAATCTTGCAGAATATTGTAGATTTTACTGCACAGCCATAAGAAAATATGCGGAATATTAAACAGTATACCGCACAGCCCTATGAGAATATATCAAACTTTGGTTAGTATTTTTGATTAAAAGCTGTACATTATCACTAACATAAAAAATTACAGATCTACTTCCATTAGTACCTGATGTAAACTCTACAACAATTTTTGGGAATAATAAATCTGAACAGAATGATAGTCCAAGGTCAACTTATCCCGGTTTGCCAAATACGCTTTGCATTGAACATCAAACTGATTTTCTCACATCTTCTGTTTATGGAAAGTCTGAAGACGAAATCGAAAATCAGCTTATGCTTGAAAACAAAACTAAAAAACCAATAAAAAATGAAACCAGATCTATTCACAAGAATAAAAAAAGATAAAAAAATATAGGTCTTGAATATAAAACTAAAACCGGTAGGACAATAAAATCAAGAAGTTGTAAAGATTTAGCAAACTGCCAACTTCTATGCGCATGAAAAATAAGTAAAAAAGTAAGAAAAAATCTGCCATTCCGTTTGCCTGCAAACAGTGAATTTTTAAAGATCTGTAATGAATGGTTTTTTTAAGACGTTTGACGAAACTAATGGCTTTGTCACTAATGTTATAAAAAGCAAAAGTACATCAGTTTCCGGAATTTGCCATGATGACAAAAGGGGGTTGTCAGCACCAGCAAATAAAACATCTGACTCCGACATACAACTAGTACATAAACATATTAAATTAGTACCTACTTATAAAAGTTATTGTCGGAAGGATACCTCTAAAAGATATCTTCCGTATTACTATACACTTTCTTGGCTCTATGACGAATACACAAAATGGTTACCCAGTGAAAAGCGTCTAGTAATTCGTTTTGTGTATCAACAAGTCTTTCACTTACTAGATATCAAGATAAAAATGCCTAAAAAAGATACATGCGCTATTTGTATCAAGTACGATATGTTAATAAAAACAAACTCCGAGGATAAACCTTCAGAAAATGGAATTCAGTTGAAAAGCCACCAAGAAGAAGCGGAGGCTACATACACCGCAAAACAAATCGACAAAGCGATTGCTTTTAGCAATCCTACTAAGGTGGTCTATACATTTGACCTGCAGTACTGTCTTCCGACAACATCAATATTACATTTTACAAAAGGCAGCTGTGAGCATTCAACTTTACGCTTCATAGGTGTAGCGACAATCAATCATTCTATTTCATGTGACACGAAGTTATGGTAGCTAGAAGTGCCAATCCTCCGGTTTATTTAAACACATCAAAGACATTTTGTCGGAAATTAAAAATCTAACTTTCTATTCTGATATTTGTGCTATTCAGAATAAAATTTTGTTTGGTGTCTATAATGTTTATGCTAACCCTGAAAAATTATCATTCTGTACAGACCATAAGTTTTTCATACCGGTGCATACACACATGCAATATGACAATGATCACTCCATCATAAAAAAAAAGAAAAAAAGTACTCATGTGCAATAGAACTTCCAAGGGACTGGGTTAGCCTTGTACAAATCTGCAGACAAAAAAACATCGTTTGAGGTAATCGAAATGGACATTTCTGTTATTTTACAGTTTTCTTTTCTCTTAAACGCCACTTTTAAGCACAGAAAACAAACAAAAAAAAGAAAAAGTAATTTGGAGAGGCATAAAATGGTACAAGATATCCTTAAATAAAAATGACTCATTCCATAATCTCAACTTTTTACGCAAAGGAAAGACATGGCCAAAAAATATTAATATTCTTACTACCAAATTGACGAATCCTATAAGCAAAGAAAAAAGAAAAATGTTTTTGGAGTTACTACCCTATATTAACAAAAGTTGTCACGATTTTTACAAAATTTGGAGACGACTGAAACTACAAGAGACACTTTGCCGGACGCTACTGACACCAAAAAAGATGATGTCTAAATTTGTAATATTATTTTCTATATTGTAACGTGTAAATTCAAACTTGAGCGAAAATCCGCCTGATAGTTAGACAACTTACCGTAAAAACGGATAAGTACTCGACCTCGAGTCGTGATTTTAAGTTACGCTTGCGGAGGGCGCTCGAGAGTAGTCGGCCATCTACAAACCTCATTTTATTCTGTCGTTTGGTTGTGTAAGGAACGTGGAATTGTCGGATGGGTAAGAAGCATGAAAATTCTCTTTCATCGTTTAACATCTACTACAACGAAGCTTTATTTTAGCACTCAATAACAAATCTGACTAAACGTTCGATGCATATAATACTAGAGCGATGTATTTTGCTACAAAACTCATAAAGTAGGTTAGTATTTTACACGTGGTTGAGAAAATGGAGGCTTATCAACTAATATTCGCTATTTTAGCTCCTTAGTTTCTTCGTTCTTTTGTTCTTTCGTGGTTTCGTCTGTACTGTTGGGGTTGCTACCATGTCTGTGGGAATTTTCTTACGAGTCTGGTGAAGATGGTGGACCGTGCGCTTTTGGAATCGCTGAACTAATGCGGTAATCGTAGTCGTAGAGAAAACAAACAAAAAAAAAGGATCCCAGTGGATCGTTGGCGCTGTGCTAAAGTGAGGGAATGAAGTATCGAGGTATTTATAAAATCATTAACTTGGAATCGCGGGAGATTCACTAGCCGTCGGCTCATTTCGTCCACGCGCTTCGGGGTCAGGACTGCTGCTCTCGCTACGTACGTTTCGTGTTAAGTGGAAACAGTGCGGACTTCATATTGTAAACACTTTTGTAGTTCGAACGTTATCTCGTACATCTGGTACACCTTTTTGTTGTCGACTACAATTATTTCTAATTTCTTTAATGGAACGATATTCCTGAACTTGTGTAACTTAAATAATTCTGATTAATAATATGTAACGTCACTTTTCTTTATAATGTTAATAGAATTAATTACGAGGTTTATCATACGCCTTAATTGTAATGGTTGATCTATAACGATTATTTAACGTAACCTACACTTATTATCTTGTGTTTCATATAAAAGAATATTGCTATTATCAAGGGTAGAAATTTGGGAGCTATGCCGTCTCTCGGAAACTAAATGAATGATACTTTTATTACCGGTCGTGCTGAACTTGATATCAAGGTCCACGGACGGTGTTACGTACGTTAACGCGGATAAGTCTTGCTCCTATTTACGGTAGCCGCGGAGAGTACCGATATCAAAGATGCAGTAAGCTTGCTGTGTTTATTCGCAGAATCGATAAAAACTTGTTCATTACTGTATAACTATTAAAATGTGTACCTTTGAAGGATACTACTACAGCTCAAGATATTTACCAGGCGATTGAGCAATTAATTCAAAATAATGAACTTGATTGGGGCAAATTATGCAGTATTACGACTGACGATGCACCAGCCATGGTTATAAAAAATGCCGGTGTTGTAACCAAAATACGAACACGAATTTGTGGGGATCCATTGTATGATTCATCCAGAGTCCTTGGCATCTAAAATATTTAAAATAGATGTCATGAAGCCAATAGTTAAAATTATAAACTTCATTCGACGCAGAAGCCTAAATCACCGCCAATTCACACGTTTTTTAAAAGATCTTGATGAAGCACATTCTGATATTGTATACTTTACAGAAGATCGTTGGCTTAGTCGCGGTTCAATGCAAAAACCGTTTTTTCAAATTGCGTAAACATATTGTTAGTTTTATGGCTGAAAAGGGAAAACCAATTAATCATAGCGACGAATGGTGGTTTGATTGTGCTTTTCTGATGGATATGACGGGCATTTCAATAACTTGAATGTTAAGCTTTAAGGCAAAAACATGTTTGTCACGCAAATGTACTCAAATATACAGGCGTTTGAGATAAAATTAAAGTTGTTGAAGTCCCAATTGCGAGATCAAGTACTTTACCATTTTCCTAGTATGCATGTAGTACGTACAATGCAGAGAAACTAACAGAGTTTTCTACTCTTCTACTTGACCTAAAGTTTGAAGGTCGTTTTACAGATTTTTGCTACCGTTCAGTCCGTGAATTTTCTCTGTTCTCTGCAAATGGAACTAATAGACTTGCAATGTTACACTGTTTTAAAAGACAAGTTCAACGAAGTTGATATTTTGACATTCTACTCAAAATATTTTAAGTCATGACAATTATCCCAACATGAACAAACACGCTGCTCGTATTTTATGTATGTTTGGAAGTTCATATATATGTGAACAGATGTTTTCAACAATGAAAATCAACAAGTCCAAATACCGTTCGAGACTGACAGATAAACATCTCAAGCTATTCTTAAAATTAGTACATCTGATTTGACACCAAACATCGACGACATAATGAAGCTGAAACGATGTCAAGTATCTGGGTCATCTAATTAGTTATATAGTTATATAGTTATTTTATACAGCTCCGTATTGATATAAAAACATTTTTTTAAGTCGACCCCCCAAGCATGCTTCTAACAAAAATGACACTCAAGCAAATTGAGTTTGACACCTCTGAACTAGAATATTCAACTTTGTTTTTCTTTATTTTTTAGATATACCACTTTTCTTATACACCCGCCGTTTAGTCTTATCTCAAATTTACGATTGTTTTTTCTCAATTTATTTTGGATTTGCAGATATAAGTTAAATAGTATTTTATTTTGCATAGTTTGTTTATCTTTGTTAGTTAAATTTTTTTTTTATTTTTACAATTTCTTTTTTACATGTCTTAAGTTTTTTGGTGAAATTTAATTACTTATATTTATTTAAAGTATTGAGTATAGTTTTTGTTTTGTATCACTTTAATTTTTTAGTTTGTTTGTTATCTGGTTTCAAATAACTTCATTTACTTTGCTGTTTTTGTCTAGTTTTTTAGATGCAATTGTTTATATACATTATAGTTAGACAATGAGATAGCTTTATATGAAAACAGATCTTTTAGTCATGTTAGATGGCGATAGTGAAAACAAGGTAATAATTAAATGCAAAACCTCAAACCGTTTTTGGTTATTGAAAGATTGCAAACGATGGCGGCACAAGTAAGCTACTTACACACGCTATTAGTTTTGACATACGTGCAAAGTAATGTTTTACCAGTTAACTTGCTTTGATTCTTAAAACTCTGAGTTTGCAAAAATAATTCGTACACTTTAATTTCTGTTTATAAACAAAATATAAAATGAATAAAATCCTGCAAACGTTTCTATAAAATTATAATCGGTTGAGTGGTTTGTTTCATTTACTTTGTTTAATTTTGTTTTCAAGCCGGAAACGAACAAAGATGTGCTAATTTAGTTTTTAAAAAATTCTTATACTACTCAAAAGGCACATAAAATATAAATATATAAGCTTGTTAGCACTTTAGATGTATATTTAGCAATAAATTCGGGGCGATTCGGATTTCAGAACCAAATTAATGATTTAAATTTTCGTATGAATTACTTACAGCGCTCGCCGCTTATCGGAATCACGGATCATGTTTTCAATCGGGTAATGTTATCATTTTACTAAAGTAACCATCCGGACGCATGCTACTACATAGAAAAAACGCCGCTTATAGTAATCATAATTTAGGTTTATGTTATCAATTTATTCTCAGGGTTGTTTCTATACATGATCAATAACTTATTTTGTATGCATTTTGAGCTGAATTTTTACAATACGGTTGTTTAAAGTGTAAATTTTTTTTATTGTACTCTAAAAGTAGTTGTTTTGCATATTTATCTTATTTTTGCAGTATTATTTATTTATTAAAATAATTTGACTGATTTACAAAACGGTACATTATTTTAACAACTGTAAATACATTATCTTCCTGAATCAACTTAGAAAGCACGTGCCTTGTTGAAATAACAAATTAAATTAACTACGTCTTATGTGATAACGTTGTTTTGTATTTATTTTTAGTGTCAGCAAATTTCTGAGAAGAATTGTATAGTTCTGAGAACAGTAAATGAAGCATCATAACGTTGTTTTTTATTTCGATTTATTAACGGTGTCAACAAACTGTTTAATGCGTCAGATCCGTTGACTCAAAATACTGCTTTTTTTAAACGTTTTTTGCTTGTATATATGCTTTGATTTCACCTTCTAAATTAACAACCTGTTAATCACATACACGCTGTATGTATGCTTTCTAACAAATAAGCATTTTTCCTGAATGTAGTATATTGTTATCATTCGGTTATTGTTATCAAAAACTTCAAGTCCCAACGTGATTCTATTAAGCAGCGTGCACTGCATAGTTAAAAACGCAAGCATTCGGCCAGAAACGATACCAGCATTACCTACAATATACCAGATCCCAGATGTGTTTTTATTATGTCAATAAACAGAAACATGTAGAATATTTCTGTTTATTGACATAAAAGGACCATCTTTAGCTAAACAGGTCTGCCCAACAAAATTATATTTTTATCAGCATGTGTATTCATTAACTACTTAACTTTAATCTAATTTATATCAAATTTGAGTAAAAATTTTCTAAATTTAGTAGTTTATTTTATTGTTTTGATCGCTCGAATACTATAAACAAATATATACAAATTAGAAACTGTACATTCAATTATAAAATTGTCTTTTATTGGGGGAATAATTATGTTTCTCAGAATACCAGTTAATTACGTAGACCGAATTTCATAACATAAGTGTTATCGTGCATAGATATAATTTCTTTTTAAGGTTATTTTACATGTAATAAAAAAGAACGTATGTCTTTTCAAAATCTCTGAAACTGTATCTTTATAGATTACTGTAAGAGAGTATACTGATCTGTGTCTTAGAAATTTGTAATATTAACAAAAGCAGCGCCAAATATGTCAATTTTGCGTTTGCATCCAAAACTCGAGTTTTGTATTCAAATGAATGTTTTCAATTTTACCACAGTCATTGTCTAACTATAATGTATATAAACAAGGCTCATACTAACAAATTTTTATTGTTTGATCTTCGTAATTAAGCGAATTACAGGTTTTTCACCAATTGCTTTTTTGTTTATAAAATCCATTACATTACTAATAATTGATTGTGTATGATTTTTTTTACAATACAGTAGAAGTTTAACCATATCTATGTATTTTAACACAAATATAGTATTTACACTAAATTATCAATTCTTACGTTACTTAGTAAGTAAATTATTATGCTTAAAAAATATATTCTCTATAATAAATAAACCCAAACAAAAACGTCAAAAACCTTAACATTTTTGATGGAACTAAAACAAACAAAACTAACATTTAAAATCATTGAGAAAATTACGATTTTTTGTAACCACCCTTTAATTTTGCCGCCTCCACAGGGTTCAAAATTAATAGTAGTTTACGTAACAAGAGTCGAAAGTAAGAAATAGCATAAAAAACGTTAATGCGACGCGAGGCCGCCCGGCCGAGCGTTGCATGTGAGTGAGTTATGCTATGATTCTTTCGACGAGAGTAATGTACATTATTTTTTGTGTTGCCTTTCATAAAATTACATTCTTTTTTTAAAAAAATTAAAAAAATCAACAGAAATATAATGTTGGTACTACATTTATTACTAAATCTGTCAGATTTGACATTAACTTTAACATCGTTTTTCTTCAATTTTAACTAAATTTCAAGATTTTTAAAATGATTTTTCCACCTGTCGCATACTCGTTCTAATATATTAATTGAGTTTGAACACTTAATTTTATGTGGATTCCTAGTTTTCATTTTGCCACCCTAGAGCTTTTTTCGTTCATTACGTAACTACACTAACGAACGAATATTGACGTTTGCGATGTTGGCAACACAAAAAAATATTTTTAGTCAACTTCCTATATGTGATTTAGCCTATGAATTTTTTCCTGTATTGATAGATCAAATAGTTTTCGAGATACATTTAAGAATTCACGGTATATATATTAAAGTAGCAATTCACTATGTATTATTTACTCAAATTTCAACTACGTTATCTATTATCTGTGTTAAATAAGAAATGACATTAGAAAGACGAAAAACTAAAAATAACAAACGACGATACTACTACGCCACTAACCTTACTAACAATTTACTTGGTACAACTTAAAATTACCAAAACAAGTGCGCGCCAAATTTAAGCGCATGTCAATATTTTTCAAATTATTTACTTTATTTTTGCTACAAATTAGGTTTTTAAGGAATTGAGTACATCGTTCAATCATTGAAGACTCAAAACAATACAACGGATAAATACTTACATTGCCAACTAAAATAATACTGTTAATGTTAATGTAAACAACAAAAACATCAATTTTATTTTTTCTAGCTAATTGTAGAAATAAAAACTAAATAACATTATATAAAATAAAAAACTTGTTAAAGTTAAAAGCTATTAACTTAAACACTATTGATAATTTTATTTTTATTAGTAACAGTTTTAGAAACTAATATATTACTTTTGAAAAAACAAAAAAATTAATCCAGAATAAATCTTTTAGATGTTAAAATCTTATGCTAGTGGCCTAGACTTAAATGTTCATAGTGTGTCATTTACATTACCAGAAATGCCGTTAATTATCTAACTAATTGTCAATTTTTTTTTGCCTTAATTTTTAAGAACAGCAACAATTGATTCAATTATTAATATTTCTACAATAAACCTAGTTCCAAATCGTAAAACTTGTGCGTTATTATACCGGGTGGTGATTTTGAAAACAGCATAGCAATTATAATGCTAAATCTTTAATATTCAATTGTTTGTTTTCCTAATTATTTTAGAAAAAGATGTTAAATAATAATATTTGTATAATCAAATGTTTTGCATTCATCCATACTATCGTTTACAATTATTGATTTTTCAAAACCAAAAAAATATTTATGTTTTTAAAAATCTGGGTTGCCATGGAATTATAGAAACAAACACGAATATTTATTTCCATACAATGTCATTTTTGTTTTACGTTTATAATATATAACTGGTTTAATGTAAAATATTTGAATCAACAGATTACATATGGTACAACGATTCACAGAATAATACATAAAATTTGAAACTAGAAGCACAGTATTAAATAATTTTAAGTGTAATAATTATGATTAGAGCTTACACCACAATGAGGAAAATGACAACACCTAATATGTTTGCGACAGTAGCTAAAAATTCCAATATAAGTTTATAACAAATGTGATTTGCATCACATGAATACCAATGCCATCCAAAATCGCGTGAACGTAAATTGCAAAAAAAAGGTGCGTTTTGCATGCAAATGATTGAAAAATGAAACGCAGATCGGGAATTTTTACACTGCATAATAAACCAAACGTGCAAAATTGCAGAGTATGGGTTTCTGACAATCTACACAAAGTTAGATCTGTAAATTGAGACTCAGTATCTTCAAAAAGTTAATGTTTTGGAAGAAATATTAGTTCATCAAATTATAGGATTATTTTCTTTTAGACAAAAACCTAACTGAAAAGCGCGCCTTACAGTTGTTGGAAGAGGATATGGCTCCGGTAGTAGTCAAAGTTGCTAGAAATAACTAAGAAATTTGGTTCCAGATGTAAGGTTGTCCCGCACACGAAAACTGAGATGTGTGCAGATTTTTAAGTGGTAGTCTTTTGAATATAGTCATTGAACCAAATTCTGCAATTCAATCAATGCTAGTAAACACCGCTATATAGTAATAGTAAATTATAAAACAAGCTTATAATCTTAGTGTTTATTGCACGAGGAAATGTTTTATACGCAATTTTTTAAAGCTAACATCATAAATTTGAAATTTTTTTTTTAAACCGACTACTTGCATGAATGTTGGATGTGATGACGATATCGTTTCGTTGAATACGATTGTTGATATGTGTGGTGATGTGAATAAACCAATTTTGTTTTTCAAACAGTTTCACATACGCCATTTTGGACGACATGGTAAATCACGTTCCAATAGAAATTTTACAAATAGCTTCACCAACAGATTTGTCATTGATACCAAGCAAATCACACAAGATTTATAAAAACGAGTATTTTCAAATTTTTAGACTAGAGAAAAAAGTAAGAATGCAAAAATTTTGACAGAATACATTAGCGTATATGTCAGAGCAGGTATATTTTGTAGTTTTTGCTATTAACAGCAACTAAAAAAATTAATTGTGGTATTTTTTGTCTAGTCCAAGAGCTTGAAGACTTTATCACCATGTTGTTTGTTTTCTAAACTTAAATGCATGCTGAAGATATAGGAAAAAATTGATATATCCCAGTTTCAAAACGTCTCTGCGTTTATGAAAAGAAGTAATGCCGGGTAAGAACCTAAGAAATTGCCTGTATTTTCTCGTGCTCAATTTGATCAATTCTTAGTAGAAGCTCTTGATGATACATATCTCATGACAAAGGTAGGTGTATTATATTGGGTAGCTTTCTAATTTTCAATCAGTTATATATTCTTAATTTTGATAGTTGTTATTTTCGTACCCAAATTTTTGGAATATGTGGGGCATGCGAGACAGTAGAGCTGTACAACCTGTGTGTTGAAGATGTTACCAAAAAGGGCGCCATTTTGATAGTGGATATTAAAGAAACAAAGACGTACAAAAGTAGAAAGTTTACGATCATTCCGGATGATGGCGTTGTGAATTATATAGAGTTATTTAAACAATACTTTGGCCTGCGCCCTAAGAAGGTTGGCCATAATAAGCTGTTTTATCGTTTGACATAACCTCATATGTTTATGTTTACTGGACACTGCTTCTGAAGAACGTCAGCAACTGTATTAGTCGACAGTAGAGTCGATATTTTGACGCTGAAGAAACATGGTAGCTGGAAATCCGATACAGTGGATGCCGGTTACAATAAAGAATTTGTTGAAAATAAGGTGAAGATTGCAAGAATTATTGTTTCTGGGATAGTTGCCAAAAATATAGATACTGAACGAAAAGTTGTAGACCTTCCTGATAGCTCTGGTATGGCTATTTCAAATAATAATAATTGTATTTTTTATATACGTTTAGCAAAGTAGAGCGCAGTTGCCTGTATTATTGTTAAACCATGTATGATTATTTAAATAAAAGTTGATGACGTCGTTGTTTCTATGGTAGTTTTGTTGCAAGGGTGCAATAAAAATGGAAATTATGAACGATATCTGGTTAGCAACAATGATGCTAAGATAGAAAAACAGTTTATTTAAAATAACTTGTTTCAAAATAATAAAAAAATATGTTCAAACTGATTGATAACAACCACAAAATAAATGAATTTAAAGTACTACATCGAAGTATCAAAACAAATGCAATAGTAATTGATAAAATTAGTTTTTCTACGACTAACAGATAATACAATACATTGTATGTTTAATTGCGATTAGGCAACGTTGAGCATTGTGATTGTCTAATTTCATTTCTGTACAGGTCAAAGTCATTTCCGTACTGGTCAAACCCATCAACGTACAGGATAATGAATTAAAAGAACATAATTTAGAAGACTTTAACAAATATTCCGTGCATCGCGAATTATAAAATTGGAAAACGAAATCAATGAGGGTCATGTAGAAGGTATTGCATTACTTTTATAGCGTAAAAAGAGTGATTTATAAATTACATATTTTAGGTTATATTCGTAAACGTTGACATTTAGTGGTTACTTTTTTGTAATACAAATTAAATATATTTTAGAAATTCAAGGTAATTAGAATAAGCAAAAACTTCCAGTTTGCAATATAGCTACTTGTTTTCTTGCAGGGTTTTCTTTTGATGGAAAGGAAATGTTAACAGTAATTTATCGGACATTTGCTTTTGCAGTGTTATAAACAGAATAAGTAATCCAATCCTTGAAATAAAATCACTCATTTTATAATGACATGCTCAAATTAACTTACAGAAGTCAGTATTCATTAGACAATCTATTAGTTTTTTGAACTGCCTAACAATTCAGAAGTAACCAATTATCTTTTGACGTTCATCGAGAGTTGCAAGATACCAAAATGTTTCTTTTGCACATGCCTGCTATCTGTTTATTATTTATCCTTATAATAATGCAGTTTTTATAAGTGTTTATGTATACTTTCACTACATATTATATTATAATCTTTAAAAAATAATCTATTCGCACATTGTTGCTACTTAGTTAAAAGTTTAATCACAAGCACTTTAGTCTTACGTTATAATAAATAACACAAAATAAACATAAATAGAATCAATTGTTACAAGACTAATGCAAACCACTGGTTTATACATTGAAAAAATTATATATTTAGATGTAATTATAAGCAAAAGCACTGAATCACTTGTTTCCTTTTACCTATAATGTGTTTTGTTAACAATTCATTTCTCATATTTAAATTAGTTTTGCAGTAAAGATTATTGCAGCACATTAGATCCATTAGAATAATGAACTATCTTGCATTTTCTAAAAGGAATTTTTTTTCAATTTTTTAACTGCGATGTTTTTATTATCTTCTAAGTTTTGGAAGCTATATTCTTAAAAATAACACTTATTAGTTTCAAATTATCTTTAAACATTTACAAATTTACCTTATTTGCTTTGTAATTCACATCCACACGTTATTCGGTTGAGGCTTCTAGGAAAAACTATCACATATCTACATTTCTCAGAACTTGACGACATTGTTAACGATTCAGGCTTTGACATAAATAGATTTCTTTTATTTACTAGCTGCAAATGAAAAATCTTGTCATTGAATCATTTGTACTTTTAAAGCTAATCCAACTCGGTCATATTAAGTTATGCTTGCAATTAATGCAAAAAAAATATTTAAACACTAAATGATTTGAAGTTAACCAAAATTACATGTATTTAAAGCAAATAAATTATACTCATCATTTCCTTAACTAGAGTCGTAGAAAAAGTATACTGTACAATTTGCAGAGAATGTGTATTGCCATCTCGTACGAATTGCCAACCTCGCCTTCGGCTCGGCTGCAAATTTTCATACTCGTTGGCAATGACAATCATTACTTACTCATTATACAATATACTATTCTGTTGATGCTGATTATTTCTTAATATATCTTAAAACTTTAAACGCAACATTATTATGAATATTATAAGATTTAAACCTATGCTTTTATTAATTAAATATAGTAGCACTTTAACTAATAAATAATTTTGAGTATCAAGATATAAAAATCAGAAGTTACATAAATAATTCTGAAATCACTTTTCTTGTATTAGACTAAAACAAAGCATTTGTTTAGTACAGTAAAAACATTTGTAATTTATTTCATCCAGTTCAATAGAGAAACATTAATTTGCTTTAGTAAGTACTTAACCTTTAGTGACCAAATAGTTACTTACAACAATAAAACTTCTTAAAAAATTGTTTCTAAAAGTAGTAGTTGCTGCAGTAAGCATAGCATTGCAATTTTATGTCAATAATATATTATTATTAATTATTTGCAAGTTTGAGGTTGTAAAAAATGTATCAAGCTATTAGATTAATTACATTTAAAACTAACAATAAACTAAAATTTAAAAAAAAAATAAACTAAAAAATGGTACTTATGTTACGAAATAGATTAAAAAACTTGCGTTAGGTACATATTTCATTTTACTGATCAGTTAAAGATTAAAAAGTTATAAAACCTTTACATCAAAACTTTTTAGTCAAACCTTTCAAAATTTGTTAAAATTGTATATGAGTTTACATAATTAATACCTAGTAAAAAACGAAAACTAATATTAGTAATTAATTTTTTTTCCTAAATAATTTACTGTTTCTATAGAAATGTATCTGCAGTATGGTGATTTCAAAATTTTTCTTAAAAAAATTTAAATTTGTTTTTGTTTTACAAAACAGAAAGTATATTATTGTATAAACAAAGTTAGATTACAAAACAATTATTATTAAAAATGTTTTTCATTTGTTAAGTCGCTTGTTGTTTTAAAAAACATGTTGTAAGATTATCTATTGTAAAATGCATTAAAACATGAGTAAACAGAATGTAGCGTGTAATTTCTATCGGATACTAGCTTTTATTAGCATACGTGTTTTAGATCGCATACAGTGAATTTGCTGAACACTAGTAATAATCTCTCCAAATTTAGTGTTAATCAATTACATATTAAATATATACAAACACAGAACCGATTACTATATGAATGTAAATAACATTAATTTTTAAACAATAAAAACGTAACATTTTATTTTAAATTTAATGGGTATCTATGGTTTCAATCACAAACAAAGAAAAGAGTATCAAATGTATACAATTCGACATTACAACGCCCTGAAAGGCAATTTTTCAAACAAAAATGCTACTTTACCGACAAACAAAAGCAATTGATTTTATTTAAATTCAAAAATATTTATTTATGTAAAAATAAAACATTTTTTACAGTTTTTTAATTATTATACAGGGTTATTACAAAAGAAATAGACATTTTCAATAGCTTCTAAAAAATCAAACTGGTGTATTTGAATATAGTAAGTGATATAGGTTTATAGGGTATTTCTTAAAGTTTATGTTGGTACAACTGTTAGGTTGGTACTGCTGTTACAACAACTAAGAACGACCAGTCTAGCAAAATGGCCGCTACTAAAGTGGAGAAAAGCAATCAATCTATGACTGGTAGAAACGTTTCGAAAATAGTGGATGTCTGTGTAAAAGAAAGAGTACTGGAAGACCTCCTGTAACAGAAGAACAAATTGATAGTGTTCGTGATGTTTATTTACGAAATCCAAGAAAATCGACTACATCAGCAAGTTTAGAATTACAAATTCCTCAACCTACTGTGTGGAAAATTCTGCGGAAACGAAACCGTATAAATTGCAGTTAGTACAAAGTTTAAATGCCGGTGATAAAGTTGTACGTAACAATTTTTGTCTGGAGATGCAACAATGTCTTGAAAATGACGACACATTCTTTAATCGCCTAATTTTCAGTGATAAATGTACCTTTCACATTAGTGGAAAAGTTAATAGACATAATATAAGGATATGGGACACAGAAAACCCAAAAGCGACTTTACAACAAATACGCGATTCCCCTAAAGTTAACGTGTTTTGTGCTTTATCTTGTGAAAAGGTTTACGGGCCGTTCTTCTTTCACGAAGTGTCAGTAACCGGAATAATTTATCTGGACATGTTACACGAATGGTTAATGCCTCAACTACAGGAAGATAGTGATAACTTCGTTTTTGTACAAGATGGAGCTCCGCCTCACTGGCACTTACAGGTCAAAGAATATCTGGATGAACATCTTCCTAGACGACGGATCGGCCGTGCAAGTGAGGAAAACGTTGTGCTTAAGCCGTGGCCACCTCGTAGTCCAGATTTAACGCTCTGCGACTATTTCTTGTGGGGTTATGTAAAAGACAAAGTTTTCATACCACCGCTTTCTGTTGATATCCTCGAACTTAGACAACGTATCATATATGCTCTTGCTACAGTTGACCGTCACATGCTTAATAGCGTGTGGCAAGAATACGACTACCGTGTTGATATCTATTGTGTTACCAATGGTGCACACATTGAACATTTGTAAAAATTTTAAATAAAAACTTAATAATTTCTTCTTTATAATCATATAAGTAATAATCTTAACTTTTCAAAAATAAATTTTCTATAAGCTATCCAAACTGTATATTTCTTTTGTAATAACCCTGTATTATTACATACAAAAAGTATATAAAATTTAAAACAATAAATAATAAATATATATAGTATGCCAGCCTTCTCTCGGGATGGTATTCTACAAATGTTGGTTCTGCAATTTTTTTTATTCTAGTCAATTCATTTTTATATTTCTTTTTTAATCTTAGCTTGGAAATGGCACTGATCAATGCAGGGATACTAAGTGTTAGTAAGTCAGCACAGGCATAGTTAAGTTAATTGTTTAATTATAATTGTTTTTTGAACCAAAGTGTAAGTTTTACAAAAAAAATCACTGATATCGCAAATCTTGCAATTATCGGAAGGTGTTGAAAAGAAACACAATATTACCCAGTAAACACGGATTGAAACTGTTACAGTCACAAAATTAAAACAATTGTTTCAATACGTTGTTTCGTGTTAGTTCCATTTTTATATCATTTACATGTAACTGACAGTGAATAAATTGAAAGAGTTCCGATGTTTCACAATCAGTTTTGAACCGTTTCAGTACTTGCAATTTTTTTCCCATAATCAGCAACCGGTTAAAAACTGATTTGTTAAATCCGAATATTTTTTGAATAACTAGAATTGCTTGAAGATCGATTAAATAAGATTGAATTATTTTCAAAACAGTAGAATCGTTCTAGGAAAAACGAATACTTAGTCAGCATTAGTCGTTGCTATACTTTTGATTACTGTCGTCAACGCTTGCGCTGCAAATTGATATCTTTTCACTTGTTCGGTTGTAGTTTGATAAGTGATGCTGTGTGTACAATTGTGTACAATTACGAAATGGAACAATAAACGGTAAGTCGAAATATTTTATTATAATCCATAAATGTAATCAATATTATTATCATTTCTGTTCTTTATGTATCATGTTTTAATTTGTATGAAAAAAATATAAATTAACACACATGGTTGCGTTAAGGTAGATTATTGCGTAAATCTGATGATACATTTATAATTACAGTTCAATTCTTCAAGTTTTCTATACGATTATGTACAGCTAAAGGTATTCACAGTGTTTTTATAACTTTCTTATAATTGCTAAAGTGATATTTATATTAAGTTTGTGTTTTTATTTAAAAATGTAATTAACTTTGTGTAACTCTATGATTATGTATGTATATAAATGAAATATTTATTTCTATGTTACAGATGCGGTTAAAAGTTGCTACCCAACAGTAACTGATGCAGTTTTCGAGGCTTCCGTGAAAAGACCACATCAAAGAAATTTGCAATATGTAAAAAACTCAATGTGATAATGTATTTAAAAATATTTATTGTGCAATAAAATTTGAAACGTGCATTCGAAAATGTATTATTATATTATTGAAAGAATTGTTTTAGTTGATTATTGAAACAAAAAAATCATACATGTATCGATCATTTAGTATCAGTTCAAGAACGAAGCTTTTAAAACGTAAACCGAATGCAACATTTAGTTTGCAACAGATTTGAATTTAAAATACCGAAACTATACTGATTCAAATAAGTGAAACAGGGATGGACTTATAGCTATTTTATTGCAGTTAGGTTTCTTTTATGTTTGAAACAAGAGTGAATCATAAATTTTTTGTTTTGAAACTGTTACTAGACATTATCAATTTTGTGTTTACTGGGTACCTACGTAATATAATGAACAAGATTTATTACAATTTTCAAAAATAAGAATGCATACAAAAATAACAAAAAAAAATCACAAATAACTATTTTATAACTATTCTAGGAACATATTAAACAAGAATAGAGTCGTATCATAATTCACCAATTGTTTGCACCTATTTATCATTTGTCCATGAAATTCCTCAAAACTCTTTCCCATAACCCCTTTATTGCTGGAAGATGATGAATCAGCAACACCAATGACTTATATAGAGTTTTTCTGATAAATATTTATAATTATTAATTATATCGTTAACAAAATGCTCAATAAACTCTGACATAAGTTCGCGACTTTCTTTATTCTATCAGTAGTCCACTGTTGGCACTAACATTAAGACGCAATGTTTTTGTTTTCCATGTTATGCAAAAAAAGGTAAAAACATTGAGACTCACGTCCACTGATCGCCTTTTTTGCTGGCTTAGATACGGTTGAGAGCATTCGGATAAATGTAAAATTTTTTCTAGACACAATCAATTTGAGAGCCAAAGTGTAAATTTTAGGAATTTAGTCAGAATTTGATTAAATACGCTTAGATTCATTAAGCAATTTATATCGCGTGATCCCTGACAATTGTTTCACCACACTCTATTTAATTGACGCGCATTTAAAAAAGATAACAGAACTAAATGATTACTGGATTTTACCCGAATTTTATATAGGTTCACAGTTCAACAGCTTCTAAGATTATGACACGATTTGAGCTACGTTGCAAAGTAAAGATTTCACTTTTGGAAATTTGCATTCACAGTTTATAAAAAATAGATTTTTTCAACAGTTTGTTGCGTTCGCGATTCCATGTCATATCTAAAGAAGACTTACAGCAGATTGGAATAGATAGAATTAAATTTAAATAATAATTCTCAATTTTTTTGCGTTAAACAGTATCTCAGTTCATCGCATCTATCGTACAATAATCAAATAAAAAACTTACAAACGCAAGTTCAAATAAATTTAACTAATTTCTGACCTTATCCCTAATCCTCAAATTGAAGATTACGTATTGCGGTTTGTTGGGTCTTGACTGGACACAAGTTGGCAACCACGTAACAATTTGTCACTAACTAATAACTTTATACAAAACGTACACTCAAAAGAAAAATAATAATAATTAATTTCCGTGAAAGAAACCAGCCTCTCAGTAACTCTCCTTTCGCGAGTACAAAAAAAAAACACCACCCGTCAGTAACTTTTCTTTGGATACGTAAAAAAAACCAGCGCATAAATTACTTTTTTGAGTAGAAAAAAAAAAACCAGCGCGTAAATTAACTCTCTTGCGCAAGTACGCTAAAAACAGTCCGAAAGTAACTTCTTTTTAGCGAGTAAGTCAAAAGAAAAACTCCCGTTTGCAACTTTCTTCGTTTTTTGCACCTCATTAAGGTTTTTAAAACATTCGTTTAAAACTCTCCTCTTTGTATGCAATTTTGATTTTATTTTCTAAAACGCTTTTTTCTGATTGGTTAAGTTCTTCAACCCTCTCAGTACTAAATCTGCCACTAAATTGGCTTTTTTTTTACTCAATCTTTTGAAAGCAGCGTTATGTTTCTTTCTACCCTTAAGATGTTACGACGTTTTGTTACTGGGCGGTGCTCCGTGTTTCAAATGGAAAAAAAAATTACTGATTCTACAAGTTTTTCTCCTATGAATACTAAACAAATGTGCTACTGACTATAAAAAAGCATTAAAGAGATAAAATTTGCTTTAACATAAATCCTTTCTCTAGGGTAATAATCTTTACAATTGCTTGACTGTTGGTACAATTTCAACATTCAAAATTTACTCAAATTTTATTTTACATACTTTCGTCCTATGTTGATAACTTTACAATGAATTCGTTTATGACTTAAACTAGTAATTACTGATAGTTTTTGTTATAAAACTTTATAAATTAGATTTATTAAATTATTTCTTGGTTTACGTATTTTAAGATTTGAACATGAATTATCGGTATAGTAGAACATGTTTGTTTCGGGTAGCTTTGTCGGTGTCGTAATATTATACTAGGTTGTTCGTCTTGTAGATCATGCCTGCATCGAAACCACCACAATTTTTGTATGAAAATGATTTGCTTAATAACTTAAAATAATGAATAAACTATAACCCTAAAACGTTGCGAGATAGAAGAAAGTTGCACATAAACATTGTTATAGAAGACAAAATTTACTATAAAAAAATAGGCGGAAGGGTACAATTACCTTCAATAGTTTAGACAATACAAGTGTGCAAAGTTGCACGAAAATGTCACACATTACATTAAAACTCTGTAACTCTTAAACTACTAGATATAATTATACACTCTCGCGGATTTGTTTGTAGTAAATTTTGTCCTCAATAAATTGTTTAGGTGCAATTTTCATCTATATTTTCCCGTTTTTGCAGCGTACAAGGCGGAAGCTTGCGCGGATCTAATTCTGCAACTACTATAACTATTTTTTAGCACTGCTGAGCAAAATTAAGACTTATTTTCTTTTTAAAACATAAAGCAAATCATAAGGAATATCTTGTTCAATAATAATAATAAACATTGCATTCAAAAAATACAAAAAATAAGCTGAAATTGGGCACCACCGCAAGTTTCAGCTTCGTTTCATCTGAGCGTTTCATCGTTTCGTTACACGACCTTCGAATCAGGCTTCCAATAAGTACTTTCAACACTAAAACAATAACATTTTAGCTATTCTAATTTTTTAAAGATTAAATATTTTATTCCGGCATTAATAGAAAACGATTTCAGTGATTTGAGTGCGCTAACACAAGGTACTAAGAAATCAATTAAACAATTAGTAAAATTGCCAAAATGTGCTAATTAACTTCCAAAATGTCAAGGATCTAAAATAAAATGTCACACATAGGTATAATTCATGGTAGTTATTATCCTATATTTAAAATAACACATAATAACAAAAAATAAGTAAACAATAATTGATATAAAATCTAAAGATAAAATGAATAATTAGTTTCAAAATCTTAAACTAAGAAGTTACTGGCAATTCTTTACACTTATACTTCAAAAACATTTTTAAGCTAATTAAAATAAAATGATTAGCAATAAAATTTAGCCTTTTTTGATATGTAATTTCTGATGATGCGTAAATTTTAGATATTAATTTAATAGAAAAAAGATAGATTGTAAGCAAACCATTGTCGAAAGAAAAAGAATCAGATCTCACTCACGTGCGTGTTGAATCCCAAGGTGATAATCTTACTTTGTAGAATGCAACGCTGTTTCAGATAACTTAACCACGTATTAACGGTTTGGACATTTCCAGAACCGTAATCGATAACTGATCTTTTTCTTACAAACAAAAAGTTTGTCTCGTTGATAGACCAAATCCATTTAAATTATAAGATATATACCTACCTATAATTGCAACGGCATTATAAGTAGAGAAATCCGGTATAAAAAAAAATCTAAAATATTTAAAAAAGGAAAATTAGAGATACATGTAACCAAATAGAAATTGAAGACGTAACAGTATTATTAACACAGACTGCTTAAATAAAGATAATGTAGATGAAGATAGAGATCATTTCACGACTAAAGAGCCGTGAGGTGCGCGTCGGATAAATTCGGAATTTGACGATCATGCGAAATAAATTCTAACTAAAAACATTTGCTGTAAACAATGTACATTAACTTTAATGGTTTATCTTTAATTTAACTAAAAGATAAATGCATAGAAGACGATGGATATAATATAAAAAAATATAAAACACAAAAATGAAAAAAAATTTATAACAACTTGTGGTATAAATGTGGACACCTCAAACACCGTATGAAAAGTGCAAACGTTTTTTGGTTAACTAGTGTACTGACATTCGGAACAAAATTGGTTTCTGCGCAGCGGTTCTTTAGTCTTGAAATGAACTCTACAATAAAAATTACATGGTTTCGTACATAGTATCATTGTATATACTTAATACAACGATAGTATGTATACGTTATAGACAGTTCGAATATACAACTGCAAGTAGCGACTCCACAAAAGTAGAAATAAAGAAAAGCTTATATACAACGATTTGTTAAATAATACATATAATTTAAATTGAAATAACAGTAACAAAAATTCACTGATATCGCAAATCTTGCAACTATCGGAAGGTTAATTACGATTTTCAAAAAAAAGAATGCATACATAAATAATAAAAAAACAAAAAAACACAAGTAACTAATATTCTGGGTACATATTAAATGAGAAGAAAGTCGTATGATAGTTCACCAATTCTTTGTATTTAATAATTGTCTAAGATATGCCTGGGAGTTGTTTCTCATAAGTTTATCATCGCTGAAAGATGATGAATCAGCAACTCCAATGACACATATAGAATTTTTTGTGATAACAAATGATGAGACCATTCATTATCAAGAATTGCTGCGCAATGATAAAACATCGTTCCGAACTTGTCTATGAACGTTTGTGTTGTGTATCTTCACACTCTATCTATACTATGTCTACACGAGACGTATTTTTCCATTAGGTTCCGGTTCCGAATGTAACATACTGTTTACAGTTTGCTCTATTGTGAGTTGCTTCAGCCGTGTTGAAAATAATTTTAGACGCTTTATAGACACCGGTTTATCATTACTTTGTTGTTGCAAAGTTTGTCGCTTTCGATGCCGATACAGCCGACTGCTTTCAGCAATCCTAATCACACTGGACGGACCAGCCCCTGTATCCATACACACACTTATACATCCCGGGGGCGCTAAAATGCAATAATAAAAGTTATAAAATTAAAAGACCAAACAAATAGATGATGTACTCATGTCCCTTTTTTGTTTTTAATAATGTTTTTTTAATAATATGTAATTTGGACACCAATATTCAGAAAAGTCTAAATAAATAAGTAAGTAATTCACTAATGCATTTGATTTTTGCTTAACTTAGTACTTAAAAAACTTGTTAACTGTTCACCAACCAGCGTACCCTCAGCAATTGTAATTACATTAGACGATGTAACTACTGCATCCTCACACACATTTATAATTTCAGTGTGTACCTACTCGTGAGGTATATCATTGGTATGTACCTACTAATATACAAAAATTAACAATTATAAAGTTTAAGAAGCAAAACGAAAGTAATATGTTCAAGGAAACATTTGACTCCAAGAGAAAGAAGTGACTAATTGACTAACGTTTGGGCAACTAGCTATCGTTACACGTTTAGTGATTTTGTAAATGTTTATAATAATATAAATGTTTAAACGGTTACACGTTCAAATATTTCACCCTTAGTCCGAAGGCACACTAATGTATTTAGCTTTCTTACTTATTGAGAAACGAGTATATTACCTCTTTATTTTTATTTATTATTACTAACCACCACATCGTTACCCAAATATGTAGTGATAACACGCTCCATCTTTAACTACTGCCAATACCAACCCACCAATAATTTACTGCTGGCCCAGCCCAAGTACGTATCCTGTGTTGACATTTCTTCGTTTTATTTTTGTTCTGTCAGCGAACAGATACAGTTAAGTCTCACCCCATAAATCCGCGCTAAATTTGAATATTTTTTTTATTTATAAATAATTTATTAAGTTTTGGTTAAGCTTTTTATTTTTTTATTAATTTTGCCGACAGTTTCAACTAATTTTTAGTCATCATCAGGGCTAATTAACATTTTTCAAATATAAAAAAGTTTAAATTTACAATATATGTTTGAAATATTGTAAATTTAAACTTTTTTATATTTGAAAAATGTTAATTAGCCCTGATGATTACTAAAAATTAGTTGAAACTGTCGGCAAAATTAATAAAAAAATAAAAAGCTTAACCAAAACTTAATAAATTATTTATAAATATATATTAATGGTTAATAATAATATAACATATTTTTTTATTGGTTAAAATTTTTAAGTCAGTATCACAACAAACATCTGTATTTTAGTGACATACTTCAGTTTAATGACTGACATTTTGGTTAAGTTAGTCGCAGTTTTAAGTTTCTATTATTTTTATTCATTTGACAAATCCTAAATTTCTTTTCTTATACAGAACGTTGCAAAAATTTAATGAACCCCTTGTTTATAGCCGTTTTAAATGTTTAGATGTGTTTTTGGTGCATTTTTAAAATAAATCGTGTAACTAAATTAATAAATATAGTTGTAACCGCATTTATTTGTTATAAGTAGAAATTTTTAATTTTGTACATTTATTGAAAATTATACGTTTTCCTACGTACTTTAAACAGCCTTAATGCCTATGAGATAATATATTACATAATTTTAAATTTTTGCGCCTTTACTAATTTGAGCCGTGTAAACTAGTCTCTTCATACATTGGTTAAAATTATCATACAAAATTGAAGGAGGGGTTTAACTATATTTTTTTGCCCTACAGCGTAGTCATAATTTTGGTGAGGTAAGAAAAAAAACTCTAGTTACGGTATTAGCTCTGCTAGCGCTTTTGTCACAAACACTTCAAAAACGGTGCAAAATAGAAGAATGTTGCACATAAACATTTTTATTGTTAAACTTACTATAAAAAAGTTTACGGAAGGGTACAACTACCTACAATAGTTTAAAAGATACAAGTGTGCAAAGTTGCACGAAAATATCTCGCATTATATTAAAATTCTGTAACTCTTAAATTATTAGATATAATTATACCTTCCTGCAGACTTTTTTGTAAAAAAGTTTGTGCTCTATAAATATGTTAATGTGCAATTTTCATCTATATTGTACTGTTTCTGCAGCGTACAAGGCGGAAGCTCCCACGGATCTAATTCTGCAATTACTATAATTATTTTTCAGCACTGCTGCGTGAAATGAACTGTTATAAAATATTAATTTTTGTAGCTCATTTTTAGATTTCTTAAATAAATATTTAATCGCCAACTGAGAACAATTTGTACTAACTACATATGAAGAAGTTAAAACAAAGTCTCATTGTGGTACCTTAAAATAATCGGTATTTTAAAAGAATTGGTTATTGAAAATTCTTTACTAAACTAGCAAAATTTTGAATTAACTCGCGTATTAGCATACTGTTGAAAGATTTAAAAATGAATAAAATACTTATAGAAATTATATTAACCTAGCTTACAGCTTCCTCCTAGTCACGCAATAATTCCTATCTGGCCTGGACAAAACCTTGCTAAAATACTTTTTTTTGTCCATCTTAAATAACTCAAAATCGGTGACGTGACTAGGACCTGTTTTAGTTGATGGAAAGCATTTTTGACGTGGTCAAGGTATTGCACTTCTTTCTTAAATACGTGACACTTTTTTAGGCTCAGTTTGAGGTTTGCCCCAAGTAGTCGCTGAAACACTTCTTTCAAATTGTTCAAGTGTTTTACAAACAACCTTCCAACTACGATTACGTAGTCTAGGTAAACCAAGCAAGTCTTCCAGACAGTTCGTGCAAGATGGTTTTCATCAAACGCTCAAACGTTGCAAGAACGTTACACAGGCCGAAGGGGATCACAGTAAACTGCCACAAACCATTTTCAATCGTAAAAACTGTTTTTTACGAACTTTGGCTTCTAATTCTACCTGTCAGTGACCACTCTTTAAGTCTAACGTAGAAAACCACTGGGATCCTGACAGGGTGTCTAACGTATCGTCAATTCTGGGTAAAGGGTAGCTGTCCTTTTTGGTCACGTCGTTTAGCTGTCTGTAGTCTACGCAAAATTTTTTTAATGATACTCTTGGATCAACACTTTAACTTTAGCCAGCTGGTCTTGGCTGAGGTTTTGGCATTTGGAGATAAGAATGTTTAATAGATGTTGTGGGCATTTCTTCGGCGACGTATCTTTGTTAGATTTCACGCATCTCACAATTTGAGATACTTGCGTGCATTGGCTTACCACGGTTTTTTTTCATGGTTACAGGATATGAGTTGATATTTAAGATCCTTACTGGCATCGTGTTTTTCACTCGTACTAAAGTTCTGCCAACGAATAGTTTTTTTTTCAACTAAGTCGCCTTCTATTGGTTCAATCGCGCATATGCAGCCTTTCCGGAGATTTCCATCCAGGCGTGCCATCACTACACTTTCAGTCCTTGCATTCAGGGTCACGCCTTCACTTTATAAGACTTGCACGGCTGCTTTCTCTGACGAATGAAAGCAAATTTTTTCATTGTTGATCTTTAGGACATCGTTCTTCATATCCAAGTGGAACTCACACTACTTTATAACGTCCATTCGCAAGATAACTTCTTTTGTGATGTCGGCTATCAGTACTTGATTGTCGAGTACTCCATTTCTCAAACTAATGGTTACTTTGGTTTGTCCGTGAGTAGGTATTTCTTCGCCTGTCGCCGTTCGAAGTCGTACTGTTACTGGTGATGTATTCTCATTTTCCAATAACATGTCAGGACGATTGATGGTTTTTGTCGCTTCCGTGTCAACCAGTAACTGAACGTTTCTTCCATTGATTTGCCATCAAAATAAATGCTATGCAATTGCTCCCTAGGCGATGCCATTTAAATAGTAATCTTTAGAGCATGGCTCGTTGAGGTCGACTTTTGCCCCATTTGGTCGATCTGTTTTAGTTTTCCGAAGGCTATTTTGGCCTTTTTTTGGGCTTAGTACAACGTCGTCGTACGTGGCCTACTTCTCCGCAGTTCCAGCACGTCACTTCTTTCCCTCGAGCTACTTGTTCCCGAAATACACGTCGCACTATGTTTTCAATGCTTTCTTCCGTGTGCGAGGGTATTTCTGCAGCACAACGGAGCTTATGGCTACCTTGGTGCGACATTTGTTGCGCCGTCTCGAACTCCAAAGCATGGGTTAAAGGGTCTTCCAACGTCTTCGGTCGAGCTAACCGAAGACATTGCTGCGTTTTGTTGTCTTGAAGGTCGTCTACAAAGGTTTGAATAGCTATCTGCTCCAAAAAAGTATCTGGTGCTGTAAGATACCCAAGTCGTGTTAATCTGGCGATGTCAGCTTCAAACTCTTAAAGACTTTCGGCAGCTTTCTAATCCCGACTTTCAATTTGAGCTTGATACACTTGTTGAAGAAGAGCATCTCCATATCTCATTTCTAAACGTGAAAATAAAAGTTCTTGTAGGTGGTCAGGAACAGTTTGCAAGATTCCAAGAGCTTCTCCACGTAAGGACACTTTTAAAGACGTCGCTTTTTGCTTATTGCTCCAATCATTGACTGTAGCTGTGGCTTCAAACTGCTTGTAGTAGGTTGACCACGGTACTTCACCATCAAAATTTGGAAGTACGGTTTTAAATTTGTGAGTGATTTTTTCCCGATGGTCCATTATTAAATCTTTGCAACCATTTTAATTTGGTTTTGGTTTGGAACTTGTATTTGCTTCTGAATAGTCTTTATTTGATTTTCAATGCTCGTTCGTATTTCTTTTTTTAAATTTTTAGAATTTTCCTCTATTTTTAGGGAACTTTTGTGAAACTTTTCTTTCATTTTTCGAGAATGTTTGGATAGTTTTTCTTCAATTCTCTGATAATTTGTTCCCATTTTTCTATTATTTTTTCCATATTTTTATTCGTCGATTCGAGAATTTCAAATATTTTTGAATCCATTTTAACTGCTTGCAAACGCGTCACCGGCATCAATTATATATAACACGAATAAAAAGTTTAAATATACCACTTTAACGAACTAAAACAGACTATTTTTACATGGTATAAATAAACACGCAAAGCGCGAACTAAAGTTCATTTCATCACTGTAACGTTTATTATTACTAACTAATTAATTTATTTATACTAAAAATATGTAATAAAAGCACTTACACTAATTTATATATAGAACTATCACACGAAGATAAAATCCGCGGATAACTTTAGTCTAATACTTATTGTTTACTTTAAAGTCACGTACAAGATTATACTCCGTATATTTATTTCGAACACACGCGTTAATCACTTACTTATTCAAACTTGAATAATCTTCTTAACACTGCCGTCTTCGAATTGCTGGAATAACTGACCTATGATTTGTTTGTGCCGTATTTATACATATACATACATATCTTTCGGTGAAAGTTCTCGAAATGTACAAAAACCTCGCAAAAGTTCTCAAACTTGAGAATAATTTCTCGAACGCTTCAGTATACTTAAACATCTATAAAAAAATTTAAATTTGTTTTAGCACAACCATTTTTGTTTAAATACGAAAGCTTTAATTTATATATTATTTTTGCAATAAAACTTCGAAATGTACTTTATTAATTAAATTATTGCTAAGTTAATTGTTTTGCAACAGTATCAATGTTTGTTTATTCAAACAATTATCAAAAATATATACTTTTTTAATAACACGTTTGATCAATGTGTTTATTAACAAATAAAGCTTAAATAAAAACGCACGTGTTTTATTGAAATCATTAAATTGTAATTTTTGTTATTTGTACATTTAAAAAAAAATGCTACATTTGATTACTTTATTAACGTAGCTGAATCAAATTTTTGAGTCCTAAATAAAAATTAAACTTTATGTATGTTAAACAAATTACGAAAAATCAAATACAGTTATTCAAATAAATAGAATTAATTCTTTTGTTAAAATGCGGGATGCACTAAAATATGAAAAGTATATTTGCTTTCGAAGTTTTACTAATCCGCTCACTAAACTTGGTCTCGTCAAAGCAAGATTAGTTTCAGTATCTTGTATACGAACATTTTCTTTAACCCGTATATTTCTTAAAAGCCTAAACACTTAAAACTATCTTGTCTACAAATTTATACCTTGGTGGTATATTTTTTCTATTAAAAACGTTAAAACTTTGATCTTATTTAAATTTTTCACTTTGACTGTTGCGCTTAGTTCGTAACTCTCTTTAAACGTGCCATTTCCATACGTTTTTAACGTACATAAAGAATTAACGTTTAAATATAATAAGAAACTTTGTTTTACGCATTAATACAACCACAATTTACAAAAATTTGAAGCAAAATTTAAACTAATTTAATCTAAAATTGTGGAAAGCAATCGATATATGCTAAACAAAAGTTAATATTGTTGTTACCTTAACCCAAACTTTTAATATTACAAACGTTTTGATGGTTAAACTATTATTATTAGTAGTTATTGTAAACTAACTTTAAAAGATTTAACAATGTTTTTCTAAATGTTTAACAAATATAGTTGAACTTTTACAGCTTTTCTACTTATAGTAATAAGATATGACTACATAAATCATTAATTTTCTAAGAAACTTTTATTTTAGTTTTACATTTAAAATGTTTTATATTTAATTGTTTGATAACAAACACGGTTGTTTTTACATGGTTTCAGTGAATTTTTTTGACATTTAAAAACTTTGACGTTAATTTAATTTGTTTGAGTTACTTTCTTAGAAACGAAAACTTAAAATAAAAGATAATAAATACCGAGATACATTTAAATGAATTAATAAATTAATTTTGTTTATTCTATCTGTTGTAAACATTTTTTAGTTTTGCAGATACTTTTGTTTAAACTCGTTAAAAAAAATTTAATTTGATTTAACAGAATTAATTTTTTTGTAAATAAATTTAAAAAAAGGTAACAGTGTGGGAATCATTTTTAGGCGTGTATATTTATATTATTAATTATTTATTCAACCGTAGCATTAAATATACAAAAATTTTGGTGTTATATTTTATATCGTAAGTTATATTCTACATATATTATTAATAACTTTTTATGAGCAATAATAATGTTTGTTTTTTTTTGTTAAATTGAGTAATAATATTATAAATTTTTATAGCGATTAAATCTAAAATGCTTTGCATGGGTGCTTTCAATTTTTTCTTTAAATAGAATATAAACGTTTGTACTTTAATTTTTAAAATTATAAATGTATATAATGCAAAATAAAATTTACATGCTGTTAATATCAAACTGAAAGTACAGGGACCTTATAGTATAACGTAAAAAAAGTACTGTATGAGAAATTTGATTTGTAACTTCTAAATTAAGGTTAAGTAATTTATTAAAAACGGTATCACATAACTAACAATACCTGTTTATTTCAAATAAAAATAAGCAATAACAATTATATAAAATTTCTAACCGATGTTCAATTTGTTATTCTTCAGCTGCAATTTGTGTTAACTCTTCTCTTTAAATTTTGGAAAACACTACAGAACTTATCAACTTCAATATTTTGAATACCATCGGTAATTGCGTTTTCCAAGTCTTCAATATTGCGCAAGTGATTTTTATACCCGTAAAGGTATAGATCTAGTTGCGTAGGATCTAGAGATCGTGGAGGATATAACGCTTAGTTAATTAACCTTTCATTGTTTACATGCTAAATAAATTGAATTGTAGCTCGAATAGTATGATCCGTTGCATTGTCTTGCCCAAAATAACCAAATTGAAGAATGTTGTCATCTAGCTGCTCGAAAAATTGAACCAAAATATTACGGTAACGTTCTGCATTTACAATGTTAAAAATACTGAATCAATTATTCTTCTTCTTTACATTGCAGTTCATACACCAACTTTCAAAACATGCAATGTTGTTTCCGCAGAAATTTGTGGATATTTAGTAGCCCAAGTACAATAATTTTGGTTAATTACATATCTATTTAAAAGAAACCATACTTCGTTCTTAAAGAAAGTTAAATCTAACGGGTTATTGTCAGAAGAATGTAATTCTTGATAAACCATAACCTTGTCATTGAAAGATAAGTTTACAATAAACAAATGCGCCTCTAGCAAATATAAAATTAAATTCAAAAAAATTATAAAATAAGAAAAAAAAAGTTTAGTTTTTTTTCTAAGAGAAAAACCAGGGTGTTTTTGCATGTTAATTTTTGCATTAGTTTGAAATTGTTTTATTTTAATTAGCAAAACAAGTGTTAACACTTAATTTCTTATGGAAGTTGTTACTAAACTGTAGTGGTGATCCTAATTGTGTTTAAAATCGACTATAAACTTTCTTTAATTACGGTGAGCTTTAAGACAATCACGTAATTAATTTTTAGCATTACTGGCATTAATTTAATCCATTAAGAGCTTAATTTTTTATTAGAATTAGTTTTACAACACCCTGTATATTAACGCTACGGTAATTAAATTTTACTGTGATTGTCGTCATTGTAAATAAAGACCATTGGTCATCAATCGCCGTAAAATCTTAATTATAATTCAACTAACTGATAACAACACGTGCGTACTAACCTGTAAGCTTTAATTGCTTCTAGCTAATCCATCGACCTTTGCAATCGCTACAAAAATTACTTTTAAATACACGTTCTAATTAATAATCTTTCTGCTCGTCTCGTATGTATGTTAAGTAACAGAATTTTAAACACTTTAATTAAGATAAATTTTTTCATGTCATTCTACCGTTGTCAAAGTGCATTTTGTAGCTGTGTAAAATAAAACCCAATAAAAAATCTTAGAATTATGGTACGTAATTAATAAGTTTCTCTGGTTTATCAATAAATACCTTGAAATTTTGTTTGTAGACGGACTCCTGGTTAGTTTTAGGCCAGTTGACGTCGGCAGGAACTACAATAAGAAAATTAATATGGAAAGATTTTCAATAAGCCGCCACTAAGGTTAAAATTGGATTGTGAAGCACAAACTCAGGCACAAATCCACAGTACGCTACTACAAAATTAAAACGAAATCTAGTGAAATTTAATTAGCTGTAATTGCTTTACGAAATTGGGAAGTTTTTTCCGCTATAAACTAACTATTCACTGTGCCAATATTAAAAACGTCCGATGTAATTTTTCATCTAAATGGGGTCAGTTTACCACCCAACCAACTATATTTCGTTACTCAAAGCATTTTGAACGACTGCCGACTAAGTTTTTTAAAATCACCCATATTTAACACCTCACTCCGCTACCACCTCTATAAAGGTTGTATCCGAAATTTTTGTAAAAGAAACCAATACCACAAAGAATTAAAAAGAAGATGCAAACAAATCTAATCACAATGCAAAAGTAGAGTTCGAAGATGACCTTTCTCATTGTGAGAACTGCAACGACAACCAAAATATCAAAAAGTTTAATTACGGTCATAAAGATTAACTTGCTGAAACCTAAATTATAAAACTGTCTCTAGAAAGTAATAATATGTAAAAATGACTTAATTCCAAATGTAATTTAATAAAACTAACACCAATAAATCAAGTACGAATGCACTCTGAATGTACTTAATACAATGAACTTTTAAACAAACTTATGATAAACAAACTGTTAAAACATATTTAATTACAATAATATCTAGAAATGAAACATAACTTCAATACAACTAGAATTTTACCAGGACAAAGAAAGTGTCAAATCAACGTAACTACAGAATACGGCTGTTTATGTAGCGTAAAAATTTCGAATTAATTGAATACAAAATTTTGCTTACTTTGATTGACAAAAATGAATTCAAAAACGTAAAATAACTTCCTTAAATTAACGTAAAATTAATTAAACAATCACAAAGTACATGAAACGAATAAAATCTACTCAATTACCCGTTCTTTTACAAAAAAATCGCACAAACTTAAAGGACGATTACAAATGAAACAAAAATCACTAATAAGATTTGGTTTACAAACACGTAGAAAAAAGTTCTCAAATATCTTTAGGGATGCGAAAGTCGGCTTTCCGGAAACCGATTTCTGCAGAGAGTTTTTTGGAAACCAACCTCGGGCGGGTTCAGCCGGGACGGGTTTCGCCAGATGATTTTCCAGGAACAGGTTTTGGACTGAGAGAAGTTTTGCCGAGACGGATCTCGGCAGAAAAGTGTTTTTCCAAGTTTTTGTGGCCGCCTGTATACAACTTTTCGGTTTACGTTTATTTTACGATGTGGTTGAAAGTCACGCGTAATTTTAAACAATTATTTATAATTTTTTAGAACATCAGTAGAGGGACTTTTAGTTACTATTTCATTGCGATGGTAATCGTCGTCCACATCTTTGAGGTCGGTGATCAGTTGAAAGTCTCATACTTTTTGAACTGTTGTCATGTAAAGAAATACTTGGTTCAGTTTACAAAGGTTTATCTTCGCGGTTTCTTTTTTCCATAATCCTATAATTGCTTCGGTTATGCTCAAATATAAGTGAAGAGCTATGAGGGTCGTAGGACTCTTTGTCTAAATAACATAAAAGAATGATACAAACTATAAATAAGGCGTTAGGAACTCTTTTTATTAGGAAAAGCTACACAAGCTAAAAATCATTAACTAATTCTGAATATTTTTTTAAAAAACCTTTTGATACGGAACTGAAATTTATTGCGTAGGCAACTAAACGTAATTATCGATTACTAATTAAGTTTTAAACTCACATACGCGATACTGTAACAACAAACGCATTGAGTTCATAAATACGATACTGTAACGACAAATGCAATAAGTTTGGTTATGACAAAATTAAGAAACAAACCCAGTCATTGATAGCGCGGTAAAAAACGTAAGGATACTCACAGTTCAGCCAATAAAAAACTTTATAAGCATACACTAACTGATAAGAAGCGGTCGGTATTAGGTGTCAATCAAAAAGGTAGCAACGTCATACTAGCATGATAATGGAATTCTTAATATCTTAGGTTTACATAAATGTAACAGCTTTACTAAAACGTTTGAAAACTTATTCTCAAGTTTGAGAGCCTTCACGAAGTTTTTATCTATTTCCGGAACGTTTACCGAAAGATATAGAAATTTCTCAAAAGATGGCCAAAATGTATAAATGCGGTACAAACAAATCATAGGGCAGTTATTTCAGTAATTCGAAGTCAGCAGTGTTAAGAAGATTATTCAAGTTTAAAAAAATAAGCGATTAACGCGTGTCAAGATAAATATACGGAGTATAACCTTGTACGTGACTTTAATGTAAACAACTGTGTGAAGTTATCCGCGGACATTATCTTTTGAGTAAGTGTACTATATAAGTGTAAATGTTTTTAGTTCAAATAAATTAGTTTTATTAATCGTTTCAATACGTAGACCAGACGGCAATACGGAATTGCATTAAATATTTTTAATTTATTCGGTTACAAGCGTATGTAACCAATGAACTCCATAACACCCCGTGTTAATTAGAAATTGGCAGTTAGAATATTGTATACATATTATATGTATATCTTTTTTTTATAGTTACTTTATAATTTGTTATAAAATATTTACTACAAAATCTAAAAAAGAGACAACATTTATTTGATTGGTTGAAAGCTGTACATATTGCGTTAATTTAATGTAGTAGAAAAGATATTGTATCTGTCCTATCTACATAATATTTGAAAGTGTCTTGTTTATAAGGTAAATATTTAATAAAGTGCACCGAAGCAACAAATAAAGAGGACTCTAAAACAAAATAATCTTGAGATATTGTTAAAACAGTTTATTAATTTCTTTGTAAATAAGTGTTCTATTAATTTTACAAAAATTATTTTTAAATAAATTTTTTTTTTCTACAAGTACATATCCAATCAAAGGTAGCTAACAGTTAAATTTTTTTTTAATTACTAACGTTTCTACTATTAATTATGCAAAGGTAAACACATTGGCAACAACAGTTTACGTGATTAAAATTAACACTAACGTTAAAGTGATCCATCACAAGTTGAAATCGTATATACAGGGTGTTTCTGCAATACGACTACAACCTAAAAAAGTAGATTTCTAAAATGTATAAAAATTTTTCTTGCAAGAATTTTGTGTAAAGTGGCTCATTTTTGAAATATTTGCAATTAAAGTTTTTAGGCCGGTCTTGATTAAATAAGTAGAATTTTCTGTTGATTTTGACTATGCGGTAAATGCTGTGAGATCCTCATTTTAAAACGTTTTCATGGATTGTGTTGATTATTGAATTCCTTAATTTACTATCATTTACAAAATAAATTTTTGATAAAACAATTACAGCAGATGCCAATCTTTATTTTTTCGTGATGTCATTAACCTAACTTAACAAAATGTATTTTGTGTTTTTGATTACGTTTATCTGCGGTTGTAGCTAAAACAATACTTTAGTTTTCAACTTTAAAAGAAACCCCAAATTTTCAAAACTTAAATGTATTTGCAAAACGAACGTACACGGAGACGTAGTGGAACCCAAACACACAAAATAATATAAGAATCAAATTAAAAATTGAATCCCGATTACAATCGATTCGTCATGGTTATAATTAAACAATAATTACTCTTAAAAATCCATAGTAACAAAATTAACCATTAAGCGCTACAAGTTTATGAAACCTGAAATAAAACCAAAACTTGTACTTAAACGTCGTCGTCTTGTAGACATGGATCGTAAATGCGTTTGTCGATAACTTTTGACAACTCCGCTCCGATAACTTGCTATCGATGGTAACAAAAACCCGAACGCAAAACAACAAACCGACAAATATTTTGGTGTTTATATTAAATTAAGTAATTATTAAAGAACAACTCTTAGTGATGCATAAACGATACAGCCTGACCAAGCGGTGGATAAATTAAATCCTGGTAAAAAAATCCAAACAAATCGTGTGTAGCCTAAAACCAAAAAATTCCGTTACACTAAATATATTTCTGGGACAATAATCTCAAAAAAAAACCAAAATTGCAACTTTAAGCAAAATTTGTTGTAAAAAATATTCAGACAACTCTTTTTTAAAAGTTTACAATCCTTTCCTTGACGCGTCTACGCTGTCCGACTGTCATCGCCAAAAGCCGCGCGAAACACGGGCAATACCTCAGTGTCATAAATCAAATAAATAATGATTTTAGAATAAAAATTACTAAAACTTAACGCAAAATTAGCGTGTAACAACACCCTCTTTCTAAAAAAAAATGTTCAAATTTTAGGAAAACGAAATTCTTAAAAAGAAAATCATCTTGAGGTTTTGTAGCCACATTAAAGAATGATGATCTGTAATGAAAAAAAACTTTACTTCTTCTATGTACGGTCTGAATTTTTCAACCGCATAGATTACTGCATGGCATTTATGCATAGTAGCTGAGTAGTTTCGTTCTAATTTAGTCAGTGACAGACCTAAATATGCTATTACACGTTCACTGCCATCTACTTTTTGAGAGAGAACTGTGCCAATACCAAATCCAGTTGCGTTAGTTTGAACATAAAACGGAAGCTCAAAATTCGGACACAAGAAAACGGAAGCGTTAGTCCAAAAGCTTTTTATTTTTTTACATATTTTTTTGCAGTAATTGCTCCAACAAAATTTAATCTTCTTCTGAAGTGAAGTTGTAATAGGCGCTATTGTTGTAGCGTAAATGGTGATAAAACATCTATACCAACCAGCTAGATCAATTATAGACCAAATTTCTTTGGTATTGGTAGGAGTGGGACTAGTTAAGATAACCTGCACTTTGCTACTCTCTACCTTGAATCTGTATTTATTTACAATGTACCCCAAATAACACAACTCTGAACAGAAATATTCGCATTTCTCTTTATTTAATGTTAAACACTGCGGCTATTAATCGTTCGAAAACATTATCCAAAACTTCTAAGTGTTTCTCAAACGTGTTAGTTGATATAATAATGTCATCCAGATAACAAAATACATATAGTTGTAAGTTTGCAGACAAAACACGCTGCCAAGTAGCCCTAGCATGATGTAAAATAAAACAATTTAGTTTACGAATCAACTCATAACCCTTACTGCCTAAAATAGTTTAAGATGCGACGAAGTCTAACAAAGCGACATTTTTTAACCCAACAACCGACACGTCTAAATATTGCCTCTCATCGTCCTTTACATAAGCAAATATAAAGTCAAGCAAGTATTTGTTTTTGTCATCAAATTTGGTGTTTTTAAAAAATGTATATTCGGAAATTAAAGTATCAGGTGACTTTAATCGGAATAAAATGCAACAATGCTTAGTAAGAATTCCTGGTTTTTCGCAACGATAGAAATGTACGCGGAGCTTTGCAACCACGAGCAAAATGCTCAAGAAGACTACAATTTCAACGACGAAAATCAAGTACGGTGCCTGCAATCGACTCGACAATAATTTTTCCAGAACCTTTCCTGCGTCTTACCTCTTGCTCTAACATAACGCTTTTGAGTTTGTGAGACTAATTTATATCGCCGCGTCCACGTCGCTCTGATGAGATTTCAACATACGCGAGATCCGGCAATTGTAAAAATTGCGCTTCCGACACATGTCTTTTTCTTACTTCTATTTCTTCAATATTTTTTCCGTATTTAAATAACTCTAGCTCAAAATAAAGATTTTTAATTACTCTTCTTTTGAAAGAATCTTCAATAACCGACCGAACAGATTTCTAATAATAACCAAAAAAACTCCTATTGATTTTTTCTTTCCCTGAACGCGTGTTTTAATTCCCGCTATTAATTTTTTATCATAATCCTGAGGTTGAAACTGTATACTGAGTTCTGCTTTTAACACTCGCGCGATTACCATTTGTGTTCCAAAACAACATCAACTAAACGTGAAGGGGTACTAGCGTGCGCACTAGCAATGTTTTCTTCATCAGAACCGCTATCCGACAGCAAAAATAAAACGGTATCGTTATGTGACTTGCGTAATTTCAACGTTTCGTTAAGTATCTTTAAAATGTTTAGAATTTTTTTTTGATCATTTGTTACGAGAAACTCGGGTTTCTAGAGTTGAGCTGTCAAAATAAAAAAAGTCCCACCGGTCTTCTCATAACCAAACAAAGCAACGGCTAGCACAGCTTCTTCGGAAAGGGATCGCAGGCTTTGTTATGTGTGATTACAACGTGAATTTAAAAAAAGGCGCCAAGACGATGAAAAATTAAAGTCGAGGGATACCGTCTAACTCTCCTCGTAGTAAGCGAAGAATAAATAACACTACAAAAATAATAACACCAAATATATATATTTATTGTATCACAGAAGTTGAAACAATCATAGAAATGTAAATTCTTGACAACATTTATACGTAGGTTGGTTAAATTAGAAATTGCGCCAAGTGGCGAGCAACACACCGTGCAACAAACTGCCCTTGTCGGACTAGATAATTACATACATATAGCGTCTGAATTGATAAGTACATATATTTAAATTGTAGACAAATCAAATAAATTAATCCTTCGAGATTCGATGTGCACAACTGATAAATTTGCGAAGCACAAAAATACAATTAATTGTGTTAAGTTAACATGCACGTACGGTCCTAAACGACCTAGTCTCCGAAACACAAATAAAAAATTGAAAGTAGTAATACTTACAGGCTTTACCTCAGTCGGACTGTTAGCTAACCTCCGTACTTGATGTACCTAAAAATACTATTAAACCCAGATTGGAACAAGCATATACGTTTAACACAAATAAAAAAAGTTTGTTTGGCATCCAATTATTACGAACGTAAGTGCGCAGCGTTTCCCTGTGACTTAATCAATTAAATTTTCCATGTTTGTCTTCGTAAAAGAAAGGACTGTCCTGGCGGTTCTCAACCTTTGACGGTGGATATGATAAGGACGTATCAATACTTTGACGTCATGGACTATTCCGAATAAGACCACCTGTTGGTTATCTTGACTGATAACGCAGAACAATTGGTGGCTACCAAAATCCGTTATAGAAAATTAGTAGGTGTCAATTTAAACCCTCAATAAAGAAAATTGTATACCACTTACCCTGTTTCAACCTTCCACAAATAAACGCATAATAAATTAGCAGCGTGACACAATCTAACGGTGGAGGTTAGCACGGGCGTCCAAGTAACAAAACTCGATAAAAATCTAATGTAAAGTGAATTGTAAATATGCTGTCAAAAATGTGACAGTCTGGCGCAAGAGCAGAAAGGTCCTGACAAATTTCATACTAACGAGACATTTTCCATACTCGCGACTTGAACTACTAATATCTTATTTTAACGTTACACATTAGTCATTGGTATCCGGTTGCCCCTAACCATAAGATGCGACAAACGACTGTTTAAAATCAAAAATTTCTTACGATCAGATCGCGCTGTGAACTCAAAAATCTTTTTTGATAACACGGAAATTTTATCATTGCATGCTTGTATTTCGTCCGAAAATTTTTTATCACATTCTGGATATTTACTTCCGTGCCCGATTTTTCTAAGTTCTTTACGCATAAAATTTATATCGCAACTAGTAGGAAAACCACGATATTCTAATTGATAAATTAACTAGTCTAAAAAAAGATTCGTAAAACAAAATCACACAAAACTAAAACAATCTGAGGATACTGCAGCAGCACGCGACTAACAATTTCCATATTTTTAAATTCTTTTACACTCCGGACGAGCCTCTAAATTATTGTTACGTAAATTTATCAACATAGGGACGTAACAACCCAGGTTTAACTTTAAAAAAACTCAAAGTTTTCAAAAAATAAAATGTAATTGCAAAATGAACGTACACGGAGGCGTTGTGAAACTCAAACACAAAAAATAATATAAGAATGAAATTAAAACTATACAGTATCTATTTTTAAATTAATTAAACCAAAATCATAGTAAAATAATTTGAACATTAGGCGCCACAAGGTCATAAAGCGTTAAATAAAACGAAACCTGTACTAAACGTCGTCACCTCGTAGACATGAATCGTCAATGCGTTGGTCGATAACTTTTGACAACTCCGCTCAGATAACTGGCTATCGAAGACAACAAAACCCGAACGTAAAACACCAAACCGAGAAATATTTCGGTGTTTAAAGGCCGATTCTCATTAGAGCATCACTAAGCAGCGCGTCGCAGCGCTGCGCGACGCAGCAAACTGCTGCTCATAATTGTTACCGGGTTATTTAGTGCAACCGTTCTCACTAAAGGCCGATTCTCATTAGAGCATCACTAAGCAGCGCGACGCAGCGCTGCGTGACGCAGCAAAGTGCTGCTCATAATTGTTAGCGGGTTATTTAGTGCAACCGTTCTCACTAAGCGCAGCGCTTCGCGTCACCTCAGAAGGCAGCAAAACTCGAATTGTCGGGTGAGCATTCTTTCGCTGCTTGCTGCTATCAAAAACGCAACTCAATGCTTACGACTTGATTTTCGCTGCTTAAGTGTGAATACCCCTACAAAATTCTGCTGCTTGCCACAGTTTGCTGCGTCGCGCAGCGCTGCGACGCGCTGCTTAGTGATGCTCTAATGAGAATCGGCCTTAAATGCTTACGACTTGATTTTTGCTGCTTAAGTGTGAATACCCCTACAAAATTCTGCTGCGTGCCACAGTTTGTTGCGTCGCGCAACGCTGCGATGCGCTGCTTAGTGATGCTCTAATGAGAATCGGCCTTAATAGTTAATTGTCACTAGTCCAGAAAGTGTTATTTTGCAAGTATGAGCATATTTGTAGGCCGAGATAAAGCCGAGGGCCTACAAAAAAAACGAAAGTTGCATTCTTAAGCAAAATTTGCTCTAGAAGATATATAGACAACTCTCTCTTAAAAGTTTACAATTCTTTCCACGACGTGTCCACGCTGTCCGACTAAGTTATCGCCAAAAGTCGCGCGAAACAAGAGAAAAAAATCAAGGTCATGAATCAAATGAATTATAATTTTAAAATGGGCATTAATAAAATTTAACGCAAAGTTTGCATGTAACATAAGTAGAAATTAATAATAAATCAACAATTCCGATATTAGTAGTGCTAGCAGTAGTTTGTTGAATATATTCACATTCTGCAGCAGATATTCAAGGGAAGTAAGTCAACACTTAATCTGATGATTGGAGATTTAATATTAAAGTCTCTCTTGCGGTGACCAAGCAAAAAAATAATAAAATGTCGTTTTGGTAAGCTTATATTATACTATTATTAAAATTTTTCTAATAATTTTAAATTTGATTATCATCTTTCTTAATATAAATTATTCGTAGAGATATAAATATAATTTTAGACGTTTGATGACAATTAGTCAAAATATTTAGCACAAATAAGTAAATTATTTGAATACACATATTATAAAAAAGCTTTTGAATAATTAAGTATACCAAATTTTGTAGCATAACAAAAAATAAACATTTTGCTTTGAGACATTTTTTTGTATTTTTGTGCTATAGTAAATGAAATAGCAATATATAAATAACAATATTTAAATACGTTATTTTGCATAATTTTATATTTTTTTAAATATTGTAGGTTTTAAATACTTATGATAATTTATAATTTAGTAAACAAACTGTATTAAAAAATATACATATTATAGTGTACTATATACATTTGTTAAAGAATTATAACTTAATTGTGTTATATTTTTTTAATAGACGTAAGTTATACGTTTTCAGCTGCAATAAACACCAAATTATTAAATAAGCTTTCTTTGTACTAACAACACCCAAGTGTACTACAACTGCAGTAGATTGTGTAGACTAATTTAATTTTTCTTTGTCTTATTTTGGAAATAAAAAGTTATACTGTTACACAAACGCAATAAAGTTTAAAATTTACATTAAAGTCTTGTTTTAGTAGTATAAAAAAAATTTTCAAATACAAAATTTAAAAAAAAATGTTTATTTCGTAGTTATGTTAGTGTGTGTTAGTACAGTACTTTTTTTAATACAATAATAAATTTAATTAATAAACATTATGTCAATCAAAATAAATGCGCAATTAAAACAAACGCAAAAACCAATTATAAAAACAAAAATTTACTAAATTTAAAACATAAAAAAACTACTCTGAAGTAATTTAAAGCATAATGTATAAACAAAAAACAAAATTTCATTTTCATTTCATTTAAATTTGGTTTAAAAATTGGGGAAATTATATTTGGTTTAAACATTTATTTAAAAAACAAACATTAATTTATTATATAACAAAGATACAAATTATTTGAAATATTTTAAAATAATAGTTTTTTTGTAACAAGAATGGAACATAAGCAACTTGGTAATAATATTAGGTTTAAAGAAATGCATTGAAGATACTTATAAGTGTTAAACATTTTTGATAGATATACAACTTAAACAGTTACAAAAAATGGTTAAAAACTGAATTTTTGTTAGTGTTTTGTTAAGCAATGTAACTAAAGTTTACACTTTGCCGTACCGTTAAAATCTATCTACAATTTAGCAACTAATTTCTAAAGTTTGGTAAATTATGTAGTGAGTATAAGTTGGAAATTACTTTTTATGTGATGCTAGAATAGTTACAGCTTACTGCAACACATTATGTAAGTCAGTAATTGTAATCACATAAGCTGTTATAACAATATTATAAGTGCGCGCTAAAACGCTGTGGCATTAAAATAAAATCCAGGTTTTGCAAATTATATAAACTATTACGATTATTATTTAAAAACTGTTAATAAACGTAATAACAACATTTTTAATAAAACAATTATTTAAATATAGTCTACTTTTTCAGAGTTTTGTAAGTCTACAAGTTTGACTATAATTAATTGATTTTTTTTAATTTAAGATAATTTTATAATTATTTAAGTTAATTATATACGTTTATGAATTATGCGTTTTAACTAAATAATCATTTTGATTAAGTATTTATTTTATGTAATCAATCCATCGTAATAATAGATGCGTTTTGTTTACTTATCGAATTTGCTTCGTAAATTTATATTGATTTAGTACACACGTGTAACTTATACTTTGAGGTGTAACCTTATAGCAAATTTTGTTTGCTTACAATTTAGCTTGCTTAGTATTTGGCCATATTACTTAATTAGTTATTTCAACAATTTAAATTGTTTTAAATTATCTCAATTGTTGTGCTACACATTTATGTTTATGTACTGCATTTTTTATTATTTATATTGCAAAACTAAAAAATATATTTTGGGCGTGTCTGGTATTACTTTTGGTTCTATACTAAACCTCAAAGTGTAAATATCTAGCGTCTACAAAAACAAGACATTCGTTTAGTATACATTCAGGATTGTAAACTGTTTCAGAAGTGGACAGTGTTCAGTGAAGAGTCCGGCAGCTCATCTTAGTTAGTTTTCAACTAACTTTAACATTTAACCGTAGGTTTAAAACAACTTGTTTACACTACTTTGAATGTTGCATTGCTCAGCGAACTTGTACTTCTTCTGTCAGTTATCGTAGGGTGGATTCATTTTTATGAACTAGAAGACTCTTTAACTTTTGACAGCTTTTGGCGTATGACTCTACTTTTACTTTTTGCCAACACAAATTCCAACTCATGTAGCATTATTGGTAATAAATTTAAAGCTTTATATAGTACAAAAGACTTTGTAACCCAAATAATTTTACTTTTTCACCAACCTGTTAACCAGTTTTTAGTTTTGTTTAAACTCTCGTTTCTTGTGTATGTCGAAGTTTGTATGTTGCCAGGTTTCGATGTACTTTCCGGCGTGTTTTTAGCACCTATGTTATATATCCTTTGGTTATTGTCGCAAAATTGACAATTACTGTCTCCCTCTTAAGACTGCTAGGTCTCAGAACAGGAAACTAGATACGACATCGGTAGAAAGAATCGTGGCGCAGCATTTCTCTTTGTTTTGGCAACTTCCTTGAGCATAAAAATAGCAGTCAATGGATTTTTTCTGACCCGATATTCTACTTGAATGGTAACTGTAGACGAACACTTAAACGTCTGTTCTTTGGAAGACGACGTTTAACATATTTCGAACTAAGATAAGAAGAAAATCCAATTTCGAGTTAGATTCGGGAGTACAAATGTCCTTAGGTAATCGAGTACGTGGATGTAGACGACGATTACTAACTCTATGAATATCTCGCTTCACATAGCTATTGTTCACTAAGGTATTAGTAAGATGACGGAGTTCCGAGTCTAGATTCTCTGGTTGGCAAATAGAAAAGGCACGATGAACCAAAGATTCAATAACATAACGTTTCTGTGCAGGATGATGATGAGACGAAGCATGAAGGTATCTGTCCGTATGGGTGGGTTTGCGATAAAAAGAATGGCCCAGAAGTCCGTCGGGCTTACGAGTCACAAGAACGTCAAGAAATGAAAGAGAACTTTCGATTTCCATAGTGAATTTGATATATAAGTGTTGATTGTTAAGATGATCAAGAAACTTAGACAATTCAAGATGACAATGAGACCAAACAATAAACGTGTCGTCAACATACCTAAACCACACTTTAGGTTTAAATATTGATGATTCCTAAGCAACCGTTTCAAAGGATTCCATAAAATTGTTAGCTACTACAGGTGATAGAGGAGAACCCATAGCAGCACCAAAAACCTGTTCGTAAAACTTATTATCAAATTGGAAGTAAGTAGAGGATAGACACTTATTAATAAGAGGAATCAAACTCAAGTCCTTGCCATGTTGAGTCAGAATCTGCTTGATGATAATAAGCGAATCCTTGATAGGAACTTTAGTAAAAAGTGAAATAACATCAAAGCTCACGAGAAGATCTTGGGGTTTAAGTTTTATAGTTTCTAGACGTTGAATAAAATGCTGTGGGCGAAACGTTGGCAACTTCGGTTACAACAACAATGACACGGTCCAAACCCGGAAGACATTCTTATCTTAGTATAGATTCCGGCTGTGGAAGAACCTCCGTATTTTCCAAACATTGCCACAAACTCGTCAAACTTTTGTGCAATTTAACCTTTCTTAGTCGCTGTAGTGACCACAAAATCATTCCTGCTTTCTTCAGAATCAAGTTCCACAGTTAGACACGTTCTTCTAAATTAAGCAAACTAGGCGAGAGTTAGACACCATTTCGAAACAACTTTTTTATCTTCATCTTGAGCTAGCCAACACTCTATCCCCGGATGATTGGAAACTCTTTGACAACATTACTTACCAGCAGTCTGATATCACTCTACGACTAACCACTGAAGGTTATCTCAAAAAGTTTCAATTATTAGAATCCAAGCATAGTAAAGTTTCATCTATTACTAACTCCTTAAAGACGGTTGTCAATTTATTTAGTTTAGTCCTCACCTCACAACAGGAATCGGTTAAGGGTTTGAATTTTGCGGTTGCTGCCAAACGTATTCTTAAAAAAGCTATTTTTTGTGCTGTTGAGTCTTCTATAAGACATCTTTTTTGCCACATCTTAGATCCCATTCGTATTAACACTGGGAAAATCCTTGAATCATTTAAAATTCCTAAATCCAACTTTTCTAAGTAGGAAGAGTTAGCTCTAAAAATATGTTACGAAAATTAATTCTTTTTTGTCTGAGGAAACTTACGCTCTTCTAACTCACAATCCTACTTCGAGGATTGAACGTGAGGTCAACCAAATTATCAAATCTTCTAATCTACCTCCTAAAACTAAACGTCGACTTAACCCATCAGATTCTAAACCAATACGTCTATAAGAACTTCCCAAAATTCACAAGCAAGGTTTTTCTTTTTGACCTCTTGTCAGTACTATCTAATTTTCTACCTATAAGCTAGCCAAATTCTTGTCCAACATTCTTTGCGAGTTTACAGGTAAAACTTCTTCTCACATCCTCAACTCTCAGCATTTTATTCAACGTCTAGAAACTATAAAACTTGAACCCCAAGATCTTCTCGTGAGCTTTGATGTTACTTCACTTTTTACTAAAGTTCCTATCAAGGATTTGCTTATTATCATCAAACAGATTCTGTCTCAACATGGCAAAGACTTGAGTTTGGTTCCTCTTATTGATAAGTGTCTATCCTCTACTTACTTCCAATTTGATAACAAGTTTTATGAACAGGTTTCTGGTGCTGCTATGGGTTCTCCTCTATCACCTATTGTAGCTAACATTTTTATGGAATCCTATGAAACGATTGCTTTGGAATCATCAATATTAAAACCTAAAGTGTGGTTTAGGTATGTTGATGACACGTTTATTGTTTGGTCTCATGGTCATCTTGAATTGTCTAAGTTTCTTGATTATCTTAACAATCAACACTTAGATATCAAACCTACTATGGAAATCGAAAGCATTGGTTCTCTTCAATTTTTTGACGTTCTTGTGACTCGTAAGCCCGTCGGACTTCTGGGCCATTCTGTTTATCGCAAACCCACCCATACGGACAGATACCTTCATGCTTCCTCTTATCATCATCCTGCACAGAAACGTTCTGTTATTAAATCTTTGGTTCATCGTGTCTTTTCTATTTGCCAACCAGAGAATGTAGACTCGGAACTCCGTCATCTTACTTGAACTTTAGTGAACAATGGTTATGTGAAGCGAGATATTCATAGAGTTATTAATTGTCGTCTACATCCACATACTGGATTATCTAAGGACATTTGTACTCCCGAATCCAACTCGAAATTGGCTTTTTTACCCTACTTTCACAAGGTTACGGATCAAATAGGGAAACTTCTTCGTAAGAATGGTATTAAACCCATATTCAACTCGACAGGCAAAATCTCTCAGTTTCTTCCTTCTTTTAAGGACAAATTTCCTACACTTTCATCTCAAGGTGTATACCAAATTCCTTGTTCATGTGGTTTAGTCTACATTGGTGAAACCGGTCGTTCCGTCATTACTCGCATTTCAAAACATGATCGTTGTATAAGGAAAAGGTATATTTCTAAGTCTGCGGTTGCTGAACATCATTTTACTACAGGTCACAAGATAGATTTTGATAATGTTTCGTTGATTGCCAAATCTCCATTCTTTTTCAACAGGAAATTCCGAGAAAGCATAGAAATCATCATACACCCCAATAACTTTAATCGCGATCATGGTTTCGAGCGATTTCCTCTTTGGTTTCCGGTCATTAGTCATTTATCGAAAACACGCCCCCTATCAACCGTAACCCAATCAGAGTCAAGCTCAACTGTCACGGACGATCCATTTCCTTTATATTCGGAGATTATTTCTTCCTAAGTCACTTCTATGGAGTTTAGAATCTGGCTTGTTCACAAGTTAATTACCTAACTCGGTAGTAGTTTTTTGTTAGATTTTCGTTTGCTTTTTCAAGTTATTGTTTTCTTTCATACCTTTTCAGAGTTTAGATTATGGTTTGTTTCACAAGTGAATAACCTAACTTTCGAGAAGTTTTTAGTTACATTTCGGTTGCTTGTTTGAGTTTTGCGATTTATCTCACGCCCTCTTACGAAAGTGGACGAAACGTTGGCAACTTTGGTTACAACAACAATGACACGGTCCAAACCCGGAAGACATTCTTATCTTAGTTTAGATTCCGGTCGTGGAAGCCTTTGCTATTACATATTTTGAACTGTTTTCTAATCTAGTTGATCTAAGCCACAACCAAGCTTGGGTACTGCCAATTTCTTAGTATTGTGAAACTCCATTCCGTAATGCTTACCGCAAATGTTCATATAACAGCTTTTCACATAGTTTTAAAACTTTTCCTAACGTCGCCGGGGTTGCTGTTTTTGTAGTTTATCTAAACGCCCAAAATTCTTTTTAAATACAAATGGATCCCCTCTGGACATTTTAAAATCCTCGTTTACAAAATGTGCGATGGCGTAACTTTTCTGGTTTGGAACAGGTCTTGTTGTTCCTTGGTTGTGACTTTGAACATAGCTTTTACAAAACCCTCGTAAATGCTTATATACTTATTAAAGTTTATTCCATCGACTTGATTTTGAGGTTTGCTTGTAATGCTGCATCGGACTTGGGCTTGCGTAACGTTGTTATCGCCAGCAAACGGAGTTAGACGATTAATGTGGACTACTTTTGGTTTGCTTCTGGGTGATTTTTCAATGCGATATGAGACGTTATTAATACGTTGCACGACTTCATAAGGGTCCTCCCCATTGCTTTTGCAGCTTCAACCACAAACCACGTCTTTTTTGTGGTTATGCAACCAAACCATGTTGCCATGTTGAAACTCACCGTTTTGGGCTTCGACGTCATTCTGGTCTTTATTCTGTCACTACAAATGTGTTTGCTTTTACGGACAGCTTGATGTACTTTTTCTATCCGCTCCGTCTTCTTCTTTTTCCTGTCTTCGTCGAAATTAGAGGTCGCATGGCAGTCGTATTTCGCGACAGAGCATGACACAAGATGGTGTTTGATGCAATGGCGTCGTTCTAGTTTTCTAAATTCTCAACAGTCGGCAAACTTCTTGAAATAATGCAAACCCAAAGTTATGGCCTTAGTCAAAATTTAATTCAACTAAACTCCAAACCGACAAAAAACTCTTTTTCTAATACGTCTGCATTTACTTCTTGATCAGGTATGGCTTAAGCATGCGTTTATTTTGTGAAATAATCCATCGCCTACAGAATGTAGTTGTTTTTTGAATCCGATTCTAGGAACGGTTCGGCGATGTCAATCGCTACTCTGCCTGAAAGACTTTCCACGTTATATTGTATCATCGGTGCGTTACGCTTTTTAGTTAGACCATTTTCTGATACGCAGAACGTGCACTTACAGCATTACTTTTGGTCCGGTCTTTTGTGTCATAGTCATACTTTGGAGTCTCTCAATCTATCGGGCTATTTGTGCTTCCGGATTTCAAAACTGCAATAGCCATTTTAAGGCAGCGTGGTCCGTCCATACAAAGATTTGTATAAGTGTTCTATGAATTTGACGACTGGCTGTTGGACGGCGTGAATTTTGTTGTTTCGGCCGAGCGTCTCCGGTATTAACTTTATGCTTCACCACATTAGTTTTTTTTTAAAACCACTGGTCAGCGTGAACACATCTTAATACTGTTGGATTACCGCTTGCTGAATTTAGCTGAGGTTTTGGCACTTGGAGGTAAGAATGTCCAATAGATATCGTGGACACGTCTTTGGCGACGTATTTTTTCTAGCATTCACGCATCTAACTATTTGAAATACTGACGTGCATTGGCCTACTACGGTCTTCGTTTTTAACGTCACTGGATCTGAGTTGATATTCAAGATTCTTACTGACATTATGTTTGTTATTCGTACAAATGTTCTGCCAACAAGTAAACCTTTTTCAATCAAGCCACCTTCCATTGGTTCAATAGTACGAATGTAGTTTTTTCGGAGATTTCCAAGCGTGCCAGCACCACATCTTCAGTTTTTCAAAGCAGAGTTCACTCAATAAGACTCGCACGGCTGCCTTCTCTGAGGATGGAAAAAAGATTTCTTTACTGTCGATATTTAGGACATCCTTTTTTATATCCAAATAGAACCCATACTTCTTCATAACGTCCATTCCCATAATAACTTTTTTTGTTATGTTTGCTACCAGTACTTAGTGGTTGAGTACTACATTTCCAATGGCGACTTTTACTTGTCTGCAAGTAGGTATGTGTTTTCTGATTTTCCAGTAATATATCAGGACGAATGATGGTCCTCGTTGCTTCCGTGTCAACCAATAACTGAATACTTTGTTTATTAATTTTGCCATCGAGAAAAATGCTATGCAATTGTTGCATAAGTGATGCCATTTGAATGGTGATCTCCGGTACATGACTAGTTGAAATTAAGTTTTGTCTCCTTTGGTCAACTCGTTCCAAGCTTTTGAGCGCTATTCTTGTTTTTTTCTTAGATTAGGTTTTTTTAGTGCGGTGTCGTTGTACGTGGCTATGTCAGCTTCAAACCCTTGAAGACTTTCCGCAGCTTTTTGAACACGGTTCTTTATTTAGGCTTAGTACACCTGTTGAAGATAAGCATCTTTATATCTCAGGTCTAAACGTAAAATTAAGAATGTGTAATTTCCTTGGAGGTGGTCAGGAACAGTGTCCAATATTCCAAACGCTTCTCTACGTAAGACAACTATTAAAAACATCGCTTTATGCTAGTTGTTTTAACCATAAGCTGTAGCTGCGGTTTTAAACTGCATTTAGTATGATGACTAAGAAGTTTTTCAATTAAAATTGGTGTGTAAAATCTTAACTTTGTGCGTAGCTTTTTCTCGATAGTCTATTAAATCTGCGCTTGTGACATCCCTTTTACCGTGACAATTTTTTGGTTTATTTTTTCTTTAAGCAGTTTTATTTTGTCTTCGAATTTATCCTCTATAGCTTCTATTTTGTTTTCTAAACTTTTGCATATTTTTTTTCTTAAGTTGAACATATTTGCTTGAGTGTCTTTTTAAACAACTTTAATTCGTTATTTGATGTTTTATTTTTTACTTTTTTTAGACTAGAATTTTCTTTAATTTTCTGAGAATGTTTGGACAGTTTTTTTTTTATTTCTCTAAAATGGTCTTTTATTTTCTGAGAACTTTTGGACAGTTTTTTTTATACTTTTATTCACTGTTTCTTGATCATATGTTATTGATTCGAGAAATACAAATAGTTTTGCAACCATTTTCCCTTGATAACGGTATAAGTTTATAACACGAATAAAAGTTTAACAAGATATGCGGTTACTTTTAAAGTGCATTTTTTTATATAACACAAATTTTCAATAATGAACGATTCTTTATTATTAAATGACTAAATAATATGCATTGAGCTAAGTTTGTAAACATACACAAAGCATGAACTAATGACTTGTTTACACGGGAGTGAATATTTATATTTCCACATTAAAACTGCGACCCCGCACTTAACACTACTGTAACGATTTTAAAAACTAATTTATTTGCAAACTAAATGTTGACACGAGTTAATTTAACTACTTCTAACCAACACTAATAAAATGCCACGGTATTTAAGTATTAATTTACAGACCAGTTATCACTATCACTCGAAAAATAATGTTTGCGGATAACTTTTGTTTATCTAAAAAGATATTTGTTTATGCCGAAAACACGTACACTTACAATCCCGTATTAATTTTTTACTAGCACGTGCATCTTATTCATTTATTTTAGCACACGCCTTAATCACTTATTTATTTAAACCGACAAAGTCTTCTTCTCGATTCAATTTGAAAGCTGCTTCCATAGCATACTTTTTATATATTTTTGTTATCAGTGTCGAGAATGTTCTATATCTTTCGGTTATTGTCTCAAAGTTGACAATTACTTTAAAAATGTTTGAATATAATACTTACGACGCCAATAAAAACAAAGCTATTAATTACCAGAAAAATAAAAATTACACAGAAAATCATGTTTACAAACGTTTAACAGGTTTTAAAGTTAAACGAGTGTTGAAATATTTTGTCATACTCGAACTTTCTAAAAGTTAGCAACCATAAATATTTTGCTTTAAAGTCGATTAAGACGAACTATTAAGTATAAATTCATCAATTTTAGATCTTATAATATGCTTTGTAAAAATTACACCAAAAAGATTTCGGTGTTGCACCAACACAATAATTTGAATTTGATGAATTCTAACTTAAGTGATTTAGTTAATCTGAGAAAACTACAACTTTTCAGTTAATGTATTAAAAAGATTTTATAAAACTTTGATATTTTGAACGTCATCAATGATTGCATGTTTCAACTCTGCAATTATGTGGAGCAATTCTTTGTTACGTACTAGTTAGGGAAGTAAAAAGAAAAATGAAAATCAGTAGATGTTTGGCTTGCCGTTCGGCTAGCTTCGCCGCAAATGGTCGTGGATCAGTAGTTCCAAACAAAGATACTCTTGTGGCAAGCCAAGTGAACTGTGCGCACCCTTTTCTTGCGTAAGAATAACGTACCAAACGTCTGGGTTAGAGAAAAGGAAACCCCAGACCCGCAACCCCAAAGTACATTCCAAAATAAAACAAGTAATTTTAATTTACAGTTTCGTTTGTTGACGAAGAGAAGAAGACAATACGCAATTAGTTAGCTGCGTTGTGACGAATGACCATGTTTGATAAGTAAGAAAATAGAGATCAAATCGTCTTTAAACACTACCAATCTAACGCTCTGGTAGCAGCGCTACTGCTACACTATTACTTTTTACGTCAAACACAAAACATGATACACAGGTCTACATTAGACTCTGGAAGTAATTAAATCTAAAAATATTTCTTTAGTTAAACGCCGCCGCAGTTAGCAAACGGTAGCCGTACATAAAAGCGCTCGCAAAATTACCTAATCACATTCCACCCGTGGCCTTGACGTCAAGTTCGCGTAATGGATGAAATATAAGGGCTAATTTTTCCCCATTGACATAGCAATAACGATGCGTACTTCCAACTTTTTTACAATTCTAAAAGAAAAATAACTACAAGTTAAACCGCAACAATTGTTAAAAATTGAAATACAAGTCATACTTAAAATTGACGCTTATCATGAATTAGGTAGTTTTCATTTCAGAGCGAAGATAAGGATTTGCTACTCGCACATATTACCGAACAACAAATATACATAAATAGTCTAAATAACTTAGATTAATACTTTAGTTACATTCTTATGTTAGTATAGATTCCGGCCGTGGAAGCCTTCGCTATTACACTTTAGTTAGGCATTAAAAATAGTGATATTTCGTTATGGCGCGCAAGGCTTCAAGACCCCCGATTGGCCCATTTGGATTGCGGTAGCGATGACGTTACGTCCCCCGGTTTGCTCACTGTTAAAATAAGGTAACCGTAAATACCTTGATAGCAATTCCAGTTGATTAGTAAAATTATACTCTTCGGAGTCGTTGAAACACAGCAGATCACAGCCACTTAATTTCTTCGTTTATCTTACTGCGTAACTTCATACCGAAGCAGCCATCGAAGACAGATTAAAATTGTATCAAAGGACTGCCATCACGCCTCATCTACAAGAATTATCATAACAAGTAGGCCCAAGAAAACCAAGACCAGAAAGCAGGACAGAAAAGAAACTAAAATAACAAGAATTCGTTGATAACTCACATCCCTTTTGACACGTGTAACTACTAACCTACAATATGAGCCGTGTAGAAAAATAGGTGTATGCGGTTAGCTATGCCTCGCCCCTCAGCATTATTTAGCTCGGATTCTACAAAAGAAAATTATCTAACAACTCAATGTAGATGGATGCCAAAATTTCATTCCCTTACCAATCCTTTTGGTTCGAAAAGTTAATCACGGCACGCTGTACGCGACCAAACCAAAATGTCGCAAGCCCGGAAATATATTCCCGCAAAGATGGAACACGCTTGCGTCAGTTGTTAGTACGTAAATCAAGTAAAATAATAATAATATTATACCTCAGTGGCGGCAAAGTTGCCTATCCTTCAGTCGAAATAATATCAAATTGGGAATTTACACGTTACATATTATACAGTGTGTTTTTCAAATGTTTGCAAAAATAAAAATTTAATATCTGAAGATTGTAGAAGACATAATTCTTGGCTTATTACGCATAGATTACAGAATTTTTAATAAATGCAATTGTAGCTTTAATGATGTGAGCAGTTGCATTGTCTTGCTAAAAAAAGATCAAATTAAAGTTTATCATGTAACCGCTCAAAAACTTAATTTACAATAGCAAGATAAGGTTTTGCGGTTACAATGTCGTAAAAAATATTGAGTCGACTATTATATTTTTTTCTTGACGTTGCATATATGTTCACACACAATGTTTCTGATGGATGTAGTGTGGTGTTTTTTAAAATTTCAAATCAAAACTGTTAACAAAACAATGATTTATTAACTATATGCATTAAACAAAATAAATAATAATTTAATAGGTCTATTTATTGTTTTATAAAATTATATATATATTTAAAAAAAAAATTACCAAAAGAAGCTTTATTGGTCGCACTCGCAAAATTTATTTTATTTTTGATTTTGTTGAAGTGACAAAAGTAATACAAATTTAAAAAAATTATTTGTATAAAATTACAATTTTTTTAATAAAACAATTTGTATCTTTAATAATTCTAAACAATTTATAATTAATTTTCTTAACTTCTAGAATAGCTGCTACATAAATTACATTGTAATAATATTTAAATTGTCGAGGTATAATATAACAGTAATTTATGGTAACTTGCTTTCTACCACTGATGCTGATTTGTTGTCAATATCAACATAAAGTGTTTATTTAATTCAAAGTTAACATAATCAAATTATGTTTAGTAAAAATACTAAATAAAGCATCATTTGAAGTTTAATCTTATGCATTAACCTATACTTAGTAATAATAATTAAATCTAAATTATAAAAAAAAATATTTAATTTGCATTTTAGGTTTATTTTAACTTTATTAAGTACATTTTGGGGAGTTACCAAAGAAAAGTTTAAAATGGAATGATAATGAAATTTTGTGTAAGAGTATTTCAGTAAAATTGAGCCTCTTCTGTGGTGTAATAATTTCCTATCTTTAAAAAGACGCAAATATGTTTAACTTTAAGGAGTGGTAGTAAATCTAATTCAGGATCTGGTTTCCTTACGAAGGTAATTTGATTTAGAGTCATTTATTGACTGTGTAATTTTATTAGTCGTGACCAGGGCGTGTAGCAGTATACATGTACGTCATTTAATTAGCAATAAACATTGTGAAATTTTGACGCGATGAATTTATTGTTTACAAAATTACGTTAGCATTTATAATGTATCTTCTAATTTATCTATACAATAACAAGTAATATCAATGCATTTTAAAATGTTTAACATTTTTTATTTTGTTCAAATTATTAACTAAAATTTTACATAATAAAAACATAACAGTTTTTATAATTTTTTTAAAAATTAAATTTATTATATTTAGGAATACTACTACTACAAGATGCATAGAATAGAAACGTTTGTTGAGTTTTAAAAGCTTAATAGCAACTGTTTATGTAATAGTTTAATATAAATACAGTAAAACCTCTGTTAACGGACACCTCTGACTAACGGTCACCTTTCTTTAACGGACAGTTTTTCATTTCCCAAACTTACTACATATAAAACTATACAGCAAACGCCGAACCCTCTATGGAACGAACGCGGACAGTAAAGTTTACACATTTTTTTCATATTGGAATGGAACTCTAAAATATCATTTTAATCAAATTGAAAAAATGTGGTTTTAAATGATTTAGATGAACATGAATTCTTGTTTATAATTACAATAGCTACAGGTATAAGCTAATTTTAATAACCTGTCAATCACTAAAAGCCGGGTTGTGATTTTTCTAGTTATTTGCAAAAACGTCTTAATGGCCAAAATTACGTTGCAAAGTCAATATTAGAAAAGCATTCTAAAAATATATATATTTATAATACTTTACAAATGTTACATTAATGTATAATCAACGCTTTTTGTTAATATTGCAAAATGTTTAAGGGCAGTTCTACAATCATAGTATGAATGTAAGTTTAGTTATACTTGCTTTAATTTTAAAATACTGACATATTTGGCTGTCAGTTTTATTTATACTAACTAATAACACAGCCAATAACAACAGAATTTTACAATTATACTAAGTATAACTTAACTGACATTTATGCGATTATTATAGAACCAGCCTTAAAATGCTTATAAAAGGTAGATAATACATTCTTTGTGTACTCAAAATACTTCAATTTCATGTGGCTGCAAACGCATTTAGTGTCTATAACAAAAATTTACACATTAACATAAAAGTAAAACAAACATTATTCATGTAATTACTTTATATTAATTGAAATAATTATAATAATCATCACAAAGGTTTACAATTAATCAAAAGTTTTTTTATTTTATAGATAGGAACCTTCGGAGTGGAGGAACGGCAACAATAACAACAACCTTTATCTGTTGTTAAAGCCTGAACAATAAAGGTTGTTTTTATTGTTGCCGTGCCTTCACACCGAAGGATCGTATCCATAAAATAAAAAAACTTTTGGCTAATTATGCATGTACCTCGTTGTGTAAAAACGAAAATTAGAACAACTAAGATTTTGAAACTTTGTACACACAAAATAATGCTGCATCAATATCAGAAAAAATTACATACCAAGATTAATTGGTTATTGTGCACGTTCAAATCTCCCATTTGGCCAACATCATATCAATTTGATAACCTTAAAACATAATAAAAAATGGATATTATGAAATACATAAAATGAACGTTTTAATGTACCACTGCTGTAGCTTTGGCTGTAACAAATAATATTACACTTCAGCAAAATTTCTTGTAACGAAAAACGTACCATCATAATAAATGCTGACATATACTAAAAGTATCTATTTGAATTTCACTAGAACGCTAATTAAAAAAACGATTAAAGTGATACACTAACAACACACTACACAGCATAGCGAGTAATAACATAGAAATTGTTGATTCGGTGAAGTTTAAAATATAATGCAATTATAATATACAAAATCGCCATCTTTTCACACAGATACTGTTACTTTGCGCAAACGCGGTTATTAGGTACTTAATTTCAATTTGCAAGAAAGTTTTTAGAAAAACGAAAAGGTTTAATATGTATGTATTTATAATATGTAACAAAATTTTATAGTTGTGTTTTTGTTGCAATATATAAAAGAAAAAAGTGTATAGGTGAAAGCAAGCAAAAGTATAATTTCTAATAAAGTAAAAACGTTTTTTATGTTACTAGATGTTTTAGAAAACTTTTTAAAAATATTCCAATATTAATGTTTAAATGAAATATTTTTAAAACGCAACAAAAATATCTTTTTGAAAAACATTTTTTATTTCGACTATTTTAAAACGTTGTAACGTTTTTAAAACATAAAAAAATGTTTCATTGCAGATTGGGTAATGCATTTTTCTTTATTTGTTTTTTTTTGTATTCAAGTAAAATGCATTTTTAAGTTGTAGTGTACGTACGATATTTAGTGACGATGTCTCCACAAGTGTAAATAACTTTCATTCAAAATATAGTTTTACGCAAATTAAATTCAACCCTTTCTTTAGCGGACACCTCTCAACAACGAACAATATTTCTTATCTCGTTGCTGTCCGTTATTGAGAGGTTTTATTGTAATGAAATTAAGAAATATGCACATTTTATTATTTGCGTTTATCTTTTTATCTAATTAAAAAACAATATCGTTTGTAGTTGTAATAGACTGTAGTCAATGGTAGAAAAAAAAGTGAAAAGAAAATTACTAACGTCTTAATACTATTTTTTCAGCTAAGAGAGTGACGAAAAACTTGGTTCTTCAGGATTGAGATTTACAGTTTATTACCTGTAATAGTAATTTGTATTATAAGTTTGTAATCAAGTGTTTTACTGCGTGAGGGCACTATATTAAAGCACGACTGCAAAGCGGGGGGCTGTAATCTACGTGCCCGAACGTAGTAAAACAGATTAAGCACGAAGAAAATTGTACATAATTTTTTACATTGCGGAAAAAAGTAAAAATAAAATAAAGTTTTATTTTATATGACGTTCTAGATTTTAGTTTATTTATCAAAAAGGTATTGTTAATTCAAATTAATTCAAATTAGCGTTAATACAACACGCTGTAAGTGTAAATTTTTTATTTTTGCAAATTACATTTTGAACATAATTTTTCCAAAAAATGAGTGATAGCAAAAATGAAATGGATTTCACTCTTTCTGAACTTTTTTTTTTATTAATTACTTAACCTTAATTTAGAGGTTACAAATCAAATTTTTCATTTAGTAATTTTTTTTATTGTTCTTAGCTGTCATAAATTTTAATTTTTCGCTATTGTAAACCGTCTTTGGCAGTTTTTACGCACTTGTCAACATAAACGTCAAATTATTTTTGAGAGATTTTGAGACTTTAGGGGCCTCCTAGACTCTGTTCGAGCAATAAAATGTTGTATTGAACTCGTTCCTGTCTAAATTGGACGCTTTTTTCCCTCGAGGACTTTTTAAACTCTCGTTTCACTTAGGTTTAAAAATGTCTTCTTAGGAAAAAAGGCGTCCAATTTACACAGGAACTCGTTAAATAAACTACTATTACGTTATAACAATCCAAGCAATTTTGGTTGCCTAACATATGTGTCACGTGAGATCCAATCATTTATGAAGTTTCTGTATATTTTCTACATAACTTTAAGCTCACGCAACATCGAAACAAATATTGCACGATTTGGAACACGTTTATGCGTAACAATAAACCAAGTTCAACAATTTAAACTTTGTTATTTAGCTAACTTAGTTAACTTATGGGTACTATTCATAAGTAAGTGGCATAGTAGAACGTTTTTATCAATAATGAAAGCCAATGATTTAATCTCACAAAAAAATAAAAAAAACAGTATATTTAAATTTTGCCATCCATTTTGATTAAATTTTGAGCAGTTTGGCGCGTTGCTTAGAAGTTTTCCGCAGCTAGACTCCTTTATGGAAAACTTATTCGTCTTGTAAGTTTTCTACATTACGAAAAACTTAAAAATTTAAACTCCAATTCTGCTAGTGTAGTTATATAAATAAAACAACATCTACGTCTAGTAACAAAAACTAATTATTTGTTCGTTATGTTCGTACGTTTATTTCTTAAGACAATGTCTAACGTAGATCAAAAGCATTAATTGTCAACATTGAGCTTAGAATCGATCTCTATCGATTGTCTTAAACTTGCATACACCACAGACGATGTCTGACAAATTTTGCACAGTTCGTTACCAGCCAAACTGTGCAGTGCAACACCACAGCCACAGATAATCATCTGATTAGGATAACGGATGCAAGCTAACGACAATTAATAATGCCATTTTTGTGATGTCACCTAAAAGTGTATTTGTATAACGGTTTACCACTGAAAAAAATTCTGTGGCGACCTTATTTCATAATTATTTTGGTTTTGTTTTAATTATGTAGAAAATGCATAAATGCACATTGCACATTCTATTTGCATGTTGCTGACGCACATTATTATTATTATTATTTTGCGATACATACTAAGTTTTTTTGATATAATTACACTATAAAGTAACATTATATTCAGTTCATTAAATTCTTCTAATCGAAAAATTCATTACGCAAATAGGCTCACGTTGCCAAAGTGGATATGAGGCGTGTGCAAGTAAAAAATTTAATTTAAAAAAAAAGATAAAACATACAAAAAGTATTTTACATACAAATCAGATCAAGTTAACAAGAATATACAACAAAAAATAATGAACTTCTAAAAAAAAAGAAATGTTTTTGGGACAGAAGATGTAATTAAATTAACTTATTGAATGGTAGTACACAGTCGATGGAAGGATAGCAAACTATAAAAACAATAAAACGGTAAATAAATTAACACAAAGCACAATGTAAATTAAGAGTAGAAAATTAACAGTACCATGAAATGTTATTGCCAAATTGATTAAAAGTCGTGGAATAACGTCACTGCAAAGAATAAGAAACCTAATGAACGTTTTTCTTACAAAATAAAAAACACCAAATGAGTACAAAATACCATACATCTTCTCGAGCTAATATTGCGACATATTTTTTATTTCTTGAATTTCCTTGATTTAGTTGCATTATTTCGTAGTTATGAATACCTTGCTGCTTTTGCAAACATTCACTAAAACGATAAATATTTGGAAATTGCAATCTACATGTTTCTTGAAAAGCACGTTGCTATCCTTTTTAGTGATTATTAGGGCGATCTTGTTTGTTAAGAGTGCACTGATAAACATTCTAAAACTGAGTTGAAAAACTTAGAATTTGACGTCCACGACGTAGTCTTTGACCAATATATGCATCATCGCAGTAATTGGCTATGGGTACAACCTTTTCAGGAGATCTTTTGCTTTTAACTAATTCAGCAAATGCATCGGTTACGTTATCTTCTGGAATAAATGCCAAAACGGAAATCATTCTAATCCAACGAGCAAACTCGTGATCATTTAGGTATTTTTGAGACCTTCAGTTTGAACTTTTTTTCCAGACGCATTGCAATAAATGAAAAAAGCATCCCGTCTTGAAAATACCTAGAAATTCCAATTTAAATGCTTAGATGGCAGCAAAATCAAAATCCGTCATAAGTTGAGTTGGTTGCAGTGCAGGTTTCAAACGTTTCAATTCTTGCAAAAAGTTTATATACGTAGCTTCTGTTTATTTAGTAAAAGAGCGTACACTAGAAGTACAACGGCATTGTATTTAGTAGCATGAAGTGTGTAAAGTTGTTGAAACATGGCTGATGCGGTACTTAATATACCATCTGTAAACCGTTTTTCAATTTGGCCCAAAAGATAAGGTTTTAGTTGAAAAAATCAACATTCTTCCTGAGATAACTTGATCTTCCGAATCATACAGTAGCAACTGTCGCACTTGACCATCTATCACAATTTGAGTAAACACTCGAAAAATCAGCAATTCTTGAATATTTCTTGGAAGCTTCATCTCGTCCGGCTCTACGAATAGGTCTTTTCAACGAATCCTTTTTTGGCCTAATAGCAGCAATATCTACGTGAGTTTCTGCTATGACGTTTGCAATAATCTGCTGTGGTCTCTCCTGCGTCGTCGTGACACGCTCCTTTGCGGTCGCAATCAAACGAATAGCTGCTGTTTTGGCAAATTGTGCTGCATGATTATAATGCGTAGCAGTTTTTACAACGTCACTATCTTTGCCGTCTCTTCATACTCGTTTTTTGCAACTTGATCGATGTTTGCACATCTATATCCCATGTTCTTCATTTTCGTTTTTTTAGAGAAAACCTAAATTTGGTTTTTACGAACAAGTTTTCGCTTGTTTTGGTTTGACAAAACGTACTCTGTTATTTGTAGATACAAATATCAAACAGAACTGAACTATACTAGTCGTAACGAAACACACAGCAGGTTAGTAGACAATATAATAACATCACTGACTTTGTCTAACATTTTTGAATATGATTTGCTCCATCCACCAGTAAAATCCCACTAATGGGAAATTCCTTGAGTACAATCTTCTAGAAAGCTATTAGCAAAATTGCAGGTAATACTTTTATAATTACCTCATTACAAATTTCTGTTGAAGTATATATACACGTTTTTCATATCAGTATATATGGAGGACTTTTTCAACTAAAAATAATTATTGTTGTTGTGTAGTTAAGTAGAGGAAATGTGAAAAGAATCGTTAAAGATTTCGAAAATCGTCAAGTTATTTAGTATTTGCGTGGTATTGCGTACAACTTTTAATTTTAAATTTATTCTGGCTGCACGTCAGAATACAGATATTGAAAGATTTCGTTTTCTTTATATGTATCTACTAAAAACTTCAAAACTGAAACACAAGCGCCAAACACAAAAAAAATTAAAAAAATTGTTGCAGAAATCGTAGTGCATCTGGAAACAGCTGAAACTGGTTAAACTTCGGAGCGAAACGGTTTCGGGGTGAAACGGTTGGAGGCAAAACGACGGAAGCAAAACGACCGTATCCCAGGGAAAACATCACAGAAAAGATTTAGAGAACAAGTAGGAGACGCTATTGCCAAAGACCAAAGCGGTTTTATGTTTGGTTGTTTGTGTACAGATAATATATCTACCATAAAGTAGGCAAACAAAATTAATAAAAATGAAAAACCGCATTGAAATCAATTGTAACAAATTACATAATTAAAATTATCTAGAAACTGTATAACTGTAGGCATTTATTAAACAAAAATAATTTTTATCTAAATAGCGCTACGAAATTGGAAACATGCTATAAAGCTAATGGGGATGCTAATTACTGAATCTCGTCTAATCACTCTTAGCTTTGTTGACGCACAAGCACTGTTTACACAAGATGTTATACGCAGAATATTAAAAATGGGGTTTAAAAACCAGTTTTAAAAATATTGAGTATCTTGTTATAAATTTAGATAAAACATTTTAAGTCTTGCTGATTAACGACGTTGTAACGTTTGGGTGTTTTTGTGTTAATAGCGATGATGATAAATGAATTGCTCCGGCTATTAGTTTTTAATAAAATAAAATGAGAACTCTTTCTCCCAAGACTTCTAGGTAAACCCTTTGATTTTGTACAAGAAATAAAGATTGTAAAACAAACAAATTTATATTAACAATAAAATACATACAAATTAAACGTTTACGTAAAAGGGCCCCAATACTCAAATAAAAGAAACAAACATAAGTTTACGAAAATACAAATCATATCTTAAAATCTAACCTTTTACACACGAAGAATCGCTGGCGGGTAATTTCGGCGTCCTTCTACACTTTTGGTGGCGTCGGTCGTCTTTCCAACGGCGGGTGGTTTCCTTCACACTTTTTTATTTGTCACTACTATTTCGCTGGTTGACTAACACTTCGCTGGGTAACTACTATTCGCTGGCTGAGACCGTAATGTTGCAGACCAGCTACTTCCGATTTTTCTTTTAGAACTCTCTTTTTTTACGTATCGGCTTCTTGGTACTTTTGGTTTACTTTTTCAATTTGTTGCAGCGCTCACTAATTTTCTGTTCATTTTGGTACAGCTTCGAAAGTTCACTAACTTTCACTTTTGGCCTCGCTTCGCCAATTTTCTCAGCGACTAACTTCTGTCGCTTATCACCCATACTTCGCCACTGCCTTTCCCCGACCCCTTCCTTTTTTGCTCTCCTTTTTTTCCCCGCATTTTAACTTTTTATTGTACTCAGCACTTTTAACTTCTCTTCGCTACAACACATTCTGACTCGCTTGAACTTTATACCTAATTCTAACTTACTTGACTATGGGTATAATAAAAAATATGTACATTTATTTTCTTTGACACGGCAATCAAAAGGCATTACGTTTCAACGTCTATATAAAATCAGAGATAAGGCAGCGAACACAAAATCACGTCTGGCAATGGGACCCACTTAACTCAACTTGGTGGGACATAAAATTGTTAGCATAGACAAAAAGATACTGTGTTAAGATTAGAACGTCTTCCTGGCTTCGACCGTGTTAATGTTCTATCCGAAGTTGACAATCTTTTACCCCCTTTTGTAAAGGGTTTTATCAGGGCGTGAAATAATCAAAAATTCAAAGAAGTATTGTCGCAGTGGGATGAACTCGACTCTAATTGAATTACGTTTGAAAAAAAGAGTGTCTTTGATAAACGAATAACAAACAAGAAACAAAGAAAAGATAGTTCAAAACCGTTGTCGCAATTAAGGTTATTAGAGTACTTGATAATATCTATGCATAGAATTCATCTATTTATATACATTTATCATTTTATGCATAGAAATCGACAAACAACCCAATAACTTCAATCGTGATAACGGTTTTGAACTATCCCCGATTGTCACTGCTTTATCAAAAACACGCCCCTTTTTGAAGGTAATCCGATCAGAATGAAGCTCATTTTACCGCAACCATACTTCTTGTATAAATACGTAGATAACATCTTTTTAAATGATTTTTATAGTTTAGAATCTAGCTTGGTTCACAAGTTGATTACCTAACTTTGTAGTGATTCTTTGTTAGATTATCGTTTACTTCTTTAAATCTTCAATTATTTTCACGCTTACAAAAGTGAGCAAAACGTTAGCAACTTGGGTTACAACATTAACAGGGTTCAAACCCGGAAGACGTTCTAATCTTAGTACAGTAGTTTCTTGTCTATACTAACAATTTCATGAACAGTTTTTTTTATGTTTAAATCAGAATAGTTTAAAGCAATGTAGCTGATTTCATTGTTACAATTTTTTTTTAATTTACTGTCGAAAAAGCTAAAGGTTTGTAATAATTAATATTTAAAAACAAAATCAATAACAAATACAAAGAAATTATTTTTTTAGTGGCATTATTTATGAAAAACCAAAACTTTGTTTCTTCTACTTAGATAAAACTATCTAGTCTCTATGATGGTGTTGAAGTTGTGCACATAGCCAACAAAATGTTACTGAGGATTTAGTAACTCTGAAAACCTAATTCAAATACTGTTCAAGTTTAGAAGATTATACATTTACATACTTGTGTCGTTACACTAAATAAATTCTTAAAATAATACACACACAAAAACATTTGTTGATATTAATTACTTTTGAAGACAATAAATTTTTTTATAAAAACTAAATTGTAAAACCTAGAAATGCAAAGGTAGCACAGTAATTTGTTTGTACCAAATGTAAAGTAATACTGTATCTGCAACTACATTCATTATAAGTTTTAATGAAAATTATATTTGCAAAGATCTAAAGATGTTTTGTAATGCATTAATTAAAATAATTTACTTAGTTAAAATAAATCAATGAAATTTGGAAACCTAAACGTTTTAGTTGTGCTTTCGTATGCCCACATTAAATGTACAAAACATATTTATTTAGCAAACCAATTAAACCTTACCTCTTTTACCCTAAGTATACAAATATAACTTATATTTTTGTTTGAAGCACTCAATAGTAATTTAATTATTGATTGTTTATTTAAACCTTGACTAAGTTATGATTGTTAACAATTGTTTAGTTAACGTTTTATAAGAAACGTTTGTTGAATGAATGACAGATTACAAAGTAAATTTCTAATTTATCATGTTTTGTATACTAAACCTTTGTTACAATGAAAAGAAATATTAGATTTTGTTATTATTGTTGATTTTATTTATTTTTCTACACAAATATTTAAAAATTGTATTTTTATTTAAAATTATACGTGGTTTGCCAAAGTAATAAAATAACCCTGATTGACTATCACAATGCATTAAATACAAGGTCAAAATTAGATATAATATATAATTAAAATTTTTTAACGATCACAATCACATATTTTTGCTTTAACACACTAACAATAGATCAAATGTAAGTATTAACAATAAGACAACGGTTATAGAGATGGTTAAAAGGTGATTTTTGTGGAAGTACAGTAGAGTGTTCTCTCACTGCTGAAGAGCCTGAAAAAGGCGAAACGGCCGTCCAGTATTCGCTAGCATTTTCGCATTTACAACGTTACTTTACAGTGTTTATACATTGTCTTTTTAGCCCGCAGTTTATTCAAAACTTATTTGAATTCAATTTTTAAATTGCACAATAGGGAGATGGAAAAAAGATTTTATAGATATTTGGCTCACAGTTTGGCTAACTTTCTTTGTAGATGGTCGGATTGTCAGCAACTAAAGTTCTTTGCGTCAGCCGTGCCCTAGCGCCATATTTTCTTTCGTATAGTGATTCGTATAAAGAAACTAACGTCTAGGCTAGAAAAAAGGAAATATCCTAGATCGAATGTACGTAAAACAATAAAACAATAGAGTTATCATAGACAGAAGTTTTGTTTATTTCCATATCAAAACTACACAATTGATTTTAAAAAAGAAGAGAGAGAAGATCCAAGGTAAAGTTTCACTTACAATGTAGTTGTTGGAACACTCCTAATATAAACTATATATAAAATCAACATGAGCTCACTGCTATTAATCCGTATCGTTGAAGAGTAAACAAAAAAATAGTAGAAACATATTGTACACCTAGATGCATTCGTCTCTAGTTTAATACCTTGTTATTAAAAATCAATATCTAACCGTAGTACTTGACGTCAATCGTAGGAGTGAGATATCTTAACGGTGTTTGAATTACTCTGTAAGTAATCACAAGCGTCGCACCGCTTTTAATTCCCTTACAGAAAAATTTTTACAGTTTGATAACAATTCACGTAATGATGATTGGTTAGCAAAACTGACACGAATAACGACTTGCTAAGCGATCCTTGACAATTATTTTATTTAAACTAGCAGCATGCACATTTGAATGTTTTTTATATCGTTATAAATTTTTTAACAATTTAAACAATGAAATTAGTGGACCCGCACAAAAGCGTGTGTTCACCGCATAACTTCAAATCGGTGAAAGCAAACTCGAATTAACAGAAAGTACATAAATACCTTACGGTATGATATGACGCCGTGCAGCTTCTCTCGGTGTTAGCATCTTCTTATCCTTAAGGATTACACCGGTTTTTGTTTTAGGTAATTGTGTCAAAAATTATTCGCACTTAGATAGACATATTAAAAATATAAACAGGAGCTACAATGAGCAACAAATAGTTTGCAAATTGCAACCACGTGTAAAACACGTAAATACTAACCTACAATGCAATCTCGAAACAGGTCATTTGAAAATATATTTTTGTCTCCTCTTCAACCCATCAACATGAAGAAAAGATTTACTAAAAGAAAAGTATTCATAAGACAAATGTCACTGGATGACAAGGATATTTTTTACCGATATTTTTGCGTCTTAACCATAGTTACACGCAGCGTACTTAAACCACAACATCAAAATAATTGTATTCGGCAAAAAATCGAACTAAAACTGCGCCGTCTGACGGCTCAAGACTTAACTAACTTGTATTCAAGCGTCGACGTTGGCAAAGTTGTCTAACCGGCAGTTGCAGAAAGAGCAAAAACTGATTTTTAATCGTTACAAATGATTGAAAAATTTAACGCTTTTTTAGGTTGTGTTGAAAATATTTATGTCATATCCTTCTGTTACATTCTGTTTTAACTTTTAGGGATATATGATTGCATGGAAATTTAGATTGTCATACTTATACAATTTATTATTTGTTCAATAAACTTAGTAATTAAATAGATAAATGTAAAGCAAGTTTAGTAATTACATATTTTTAAAGTAGCATTGTGATACAGTTTGTAATTTTTTTCAAAGTAAACTGTGATAATTTATAATCGTGCATAAAGCATTTTCATTTTTTTAAACATTTAAAGATTCTAGACGGATAAGGGGATCCTCCGGCTCCGGTCGGCGATTCGATTGAGACGTTTTTTATGTTTTTGTGTGTAGAAACTGTCTTCATTCCTGAAGTATCAGGCCGCAATACCCCCATTACACTTATCTATAGCATAAAAAAGGTTTTGTATATGTTTAATGTTCAAAAAATTAAAAAAAGTATTTAATATCATTATTTTCCGGTTTAAAATAAAAATTGATTCCACAACTCACTTTTAAACGCTTTTCAATACATATATATCAAATACTGAACTTGAGCAAAATCAAGATTTTATTAAAAATATGTTTATGAAACGTGTAAACCTTCTATAACTTATAGCTGTGTTGTAAAAAAGTTTAAAACATTCAGTAAAAAATATTAACAGTTATCATTTTAGTACATTTATATACTCATAAACAGAGCTAATGTAATAATAAGCTTGGCAGTAAAAAACTGATAATTTTTAAAATAAATTTCATGTTTATAAAAACTTAATTTAGATGCATAGACTACGTTTTCTGTAAACAATTTTTATGGAAAATTATATTTAATTTTTGACATCAAATAAATGTTCATACAAATTTTTGGTTTAATTAATCACCAACATGGGTAACAAATATCATTGGAAGAAAGCATTAGCTGATGAAAAACTGTTGGCTAAAATGTTTATAATTTCGGAAGAGCACTCAGAAGATTCTTATATAGGATATGATTCTGACGGAAACAATAATTTTGATACAATTTTTTAATCAACAGTAAGCACTCGCCACTTATCAAAATTTGTGAAGTTGTTATCTTTTTCTGGAAAATCAAATTTTAGTGCATCGACAAATTTGTAAACATTTAAACTGGCATAAACATTGAAACTTTAAATTGGAAATTTTCATTTTCTAAAGCTACAATTTTAGTTTTATAATAGTCAAGACGGTCGACTACATCTTTTTCTGTAGAAGTTTAGCTTCTTCATCACAGCTCCTTAACAACATGAATGTTGAAGGACATTTAACACGAGACTCCTGAACTGATTTTGTAATTTCTTTTGACGTATCTAAAGTAACGTTCAGTTACTGATTTATGATCTCAAAAAGTTAAGTAATTTCAATTTAGATACATACTGCTAATTACTAAAATACAAGATTTATAATTTTGTCCATCTTCGTATTTTACTTTATATTTTCTTGAATAATTAATAATATTTATATTAAAACGCTTAATATCGCTTATAGCTACAATGCTTTTTATATTGTCGTCGACAAATTTAACGTAGGCATACATTTTGCAGGTTATGTCAGACTAAAACATTTTAAACACATTTGAAAATACATGAATTTTTTTACCGTAGCTAATCATTATTAGAATAATCAAACTTCAAAATACAAAAATATATAATTAACAAATATACAAACCCTTGAAAATAAAATAAAGCAAACGCATGCGTGCTCAGATTTAACTTTGTTTGAAACTTTGGAGGCATTTGCATATAGAAAATAATTTTCTTATTCTTATTTGAAATTTCATATATACTATCTATTGGTTTTCTTTACAACTAAGGCATTCCATCAATTGCCTTTAGGTACAGTGCGACAAAGTAAACAAAAACCCCGAAAAATATGTGAATTAAAATCCAAGTTTTGAAGCGGTAAAAAATCCGACCAATCACAATTAAGAAATTAAAGCTGATACAATCCTTGACATAAGTTTGTATCGACTTGTCAATTGTGAATTTGCAAATCGCTGTTATTTTTGATTATTTCTTTCAGTACTTTAAAACAGTTTTTTTCAAGACTGTGTTTATCTTATTTGTGGAATTACAAAATAATAAACATGGATTTACAATCAACATGTGCACAATTGTGCATATAACCTTAAATTTAGAGATGGCTTTTAATCAGTTAATGCAATCGCATTAATTAATAATTATGTAAAGACAGTATAGCTATTTTGCTGTAGATTAAATTATTTACGTTTGCTTTTAGTTGTATTATGGCTGATAAATCAAAGAAGACGGTTCATTCTGAAGCCCGGAACATTATTAAGAACGTTGTTGAGTCCTTTGATAGACAGAAGGCGGATGGTGTATGGTCATTTCCATTAGAGAAAGCAACTGAGTTAGCTGCTGCTGCGACAGAAAAATCGGTTTCTTTTATTAAAAAAATTAAGTAATTTTGAATGTATAAATACAATTTGTAAATAATCATTGTTATTATAAGGGCTGAAACGACAACATCTGAAAGTGGCATCTTAAAATCTCGCTCGAAAAAAAAAGTGGTGGTTCTACAAAAATATCTTTTGACAGTATGGATTCTGGCATATTAAAACGAACTGTTCATGAAATTTACACGCTAGATAACAAAGTTCCTACGTTGAAAATGTTGGTTAACAAGATGCAGGAGAAAACTGGTTATTCTGGGAGTCAAGAAACACTACGACATCATCTACAATAAATCGGTTTTAAATTTAAAAAGTGTCACAATAACAGAAAATTATTAATTGAAAGAAATGAAATTGTTGCGTTTTCGTTATTTACGCAAATTACGACAGAACAATGACTTGGGTGCTAACAAGAAAGCAGTAACTTACTTGGATGAAACTTACATTCATTCCTCATATGGAGTCGGCAGTTGGTGGCAATCTGAAGAGGAACCAGGAGTTTACCGAGCTGACAGGGCTGGTCCACGGCATATTATAGTGCATGCAGGTGGTTTATATGGATTTGTCAATAATGGTCTTTTGATATTTAAATCGAAAAGTAAATCCGGAGATTATCACACAATATGAACCACTCAATTTTTTTTTAATTGGGTGCAAAAACAATTCCAAATTTACCTCCAAATGGCATTCTAGTAATGGATAAGCACCTTATCATAGCGTTCAAATTAATAAGCCACCTAATCAATCTACACGGAAACAAAATATTTGTGAATGTGAATGTGAACTTAATCCTATTGAGCTTATATAGAGTTTAGCAAAGCATAAAGTTGCGATGAATAATGTATCTCAACGTAACAGTGAAATTGAAAATTTAGTGAGAAATGCAGTTGCAGAGATAAATGTATCGGATTGGGAAAAATGTTGTGCACATGTTGAACATGTGGCTAATTAAATGTGGGAACGTGATGGATTACTTGATGAGACGGTAGAGACTATATCATTTCAAGTAAATACAGGTTCATCAGATAAAGAGGAAGAAAGTTTTGAATAAGAAGAGGACGAGCATTTTCTTTGATTTAGTGAATTATTTTAATATCAATTTAATTTTCTTATTTTGTTAAAAATGTTTGTCTTTATGCATTATTAAATTCTTGTAAAACTTTAAATAAATTAGATAACTATAAAATGTGTTATTTATTGTAGAAAATGCTTAGTTTTCAAATTCATCTGATTTGGATTTCAATAATTAGTGCCTACGTACAAGTTTTTTATTTTTATTAATTTTCTACTATTTTTTATTTATTAAATAAGAATAAATTTGTTCACAAAATTTTGAAACATCCCTCAAATTGGATTTAAATTTGCCGCGCGGATACTTTTTGTGTGGAATGTACCTGTCAAAAAACAGCAACTTCCGTAACGCCTCCTCAGAGCTTTTGTTTAATCGGTTGAGCTATACATGTAAATTACCAATAGACTATTTATATGTTTTCATCTTACTGCATATACATTTCAATAATGTCCTATAAAAGCCAATAGAAACATATAGGTTTTTTCTTGGTTTTCATGTGAATTTTATATGAAATAGGTTGGTTCGACCACCGAATGGCGACTTCTTCAATCAAATGGAAAACTAGGAAATGGTGACTAATTTTCTTTTACTTTTTAAACGTTTTGATAGTGTACTCATATATTCTTTACCGCAAAACTAAAAAGTTTTAACCGTTGACGCATTTATAATATAAATACTAATTGACTAATGAATTAATCGGCAAGTTTAGTACAAAAAAAGAGCCAGTGTATTTAAAAAAAGTTTTTTTGGGGGAGAATAAATGGATAAAAAGACAACCTTAAAGAGATACAAACAATTTGCAAATAGCGGTGTACAAAAAAAACAACAATGTGCGGAGAGACTTTGCTTGGAATGTTTTGTACACCAGAGTACAAACTGTTATATTTTGCGTTCAAAGATCACTAGTAAAACAGTTTACCAGCTGCTTACCAAAAACTGTTAATTAAAAAACCCAAATTAAATAACGTTCGCTATTTAAACGTTGTGTATAATATAAAATTAAATAATCGTGATGATTTAAATTAAAGAAAGATTAAAAAGTAGATTATATTAAAGAAAGAAACTATTTCCGCAATGTTTTCAATACTGAACCTGCTTGTAAATTTTTTTCAATGTGGTTTATTATTTTTTAGTATTTTAAAACAGAACAAAAATCTTTATTACTCTTTTTGAATGCAGGTACTATGAATGCGCTTATCCTGTAACCTTATTATGCTTAATGACAATTTTGAATTTAGTTTTTATGTAAATTTTATTAAAACTGAAGACTATTATGTTTAAACTGAATTTTATTAAGTTAATTACAAGTAAAAAACAAAATATAAAGTAATTCTTTATACGTTTTTTATATAAAGCCAAAATGTTTCAACCAATTTCTTAATAAAATTATTTTTGTATGCTTTGGAAATGTAAATAAAGAAATTAATGTTTGGCTACTTCTTTTCAAATCGAGATTCTAAATTTAAAATTACATTATTATGCGTATTATTTTTAAATATAAACTTGATAAATAAATAATTTTTGTGTTCATAATTAAATTTTCATAAAAATTGGTTTTTCAAAATTGTTTCCAAATCAATTTTGTTTGTTGAACAATCTTTTTGGTAGTTCTAAAATTCAATTCGTTATCTCAATTTTTAACTGTTGCTGCTGGCAATACGATCAAGAGATTTTGTTGTTCCTGTAATAATTTCTAAATTGTTTTGCCTTTTAACGCAATCTATCACAATGCTTGTTTTATGTGTTGGGTCAATTATATAAAAAGCGACGTTTCGATTTTAATTAAATTCATCGTCATGCTTACAAAACATTTTTAAATTTGATTTCTATTCATTTTAAAACTGTTTTACAATTACCTGTTAATTAAATTAATAAATTTTAACATTACTATGGTTTATATATAAACATATAAAGCACTAACCAATTAAATTAATATTTAAAACATATCTATATTAAAATTATTAAACTATAAAATAACGCCACACACATTCTAAAATAGTTTTATACTAACAGGTTTACACACAAAAATTATTATTAACAGCATATCAACATTATTTGTCTTTTATCCAATGAGTTTACACATATACTAATTTATTATAACTGGAATTCAATTTAATTAAATTTGAACAAATGTTACTTAATTTATACGTAATTTATACGTATCTTCTCAGGCGTTTAAGTATTTTCAATTAATTGTATGTTTAACATTTCTTATATCGTCTTTTTTTATAATAATTTTTTTTACATAATATAGTTAGATTTTCTATATTCATTTCATGGTTTTTTTGAATTTTTAATCTTTATTTTTTGTGTATAATTGTTTTAAACGTTTATTTAATTTAAAACTTATTGTGTTTAAAGATCTCTTAAGATACTTTTAAGTTTGTAAGATAAAACGTTTTTATAAGTGAGTGTATAATATTTAACATTAACATTCATATTATTGTATTTGTAAATTTTAAATCAAATCACCCAATATATTATAAATCAACACAATTAACGAAGTTGCAAATAAAGTACTTAAGACTGAATAGTAAATGTAAACAATAATATAAATGATAATGTTAATTATTATACACTCACTTATATAAACGATTTAGCTTACAAACTTAAAAGTATCTTCAGAGATTTTTTATTAATACAAAAATTAAAATATAAACGCAAAGCTGTAAAAGCTTGAAACCTAACAATGATTGTTTTGGGTTAATGGTGTATTTAATTTTTAAAAAAATTAAAAGCGTACAAGCTTTTAAACGTGATCTGCATTTTTTGCCAAGTGACACATATAATAAAATAATGAAATTTCAAAAGCTACTAGATGAAAAATTACGCCATTAACTCAAAATCAATATTATTCTTAAAACATTGTTTATTAAATTGGCTACTTTACGATTGTCTTTTGACTTTAGTTACCGTTTTCTTTAGATACGTATTCTCTATTTCGATTTTGGTATATCGGTTTGAGATGGATAGAATTAACGTGTGTGCACGTTGTGTAACAAAAAATACCAAACAAAACAATTTTTTACGTAATACTTTGTAAAAATATTATTATTACATTTAAAAATGTGTGTTAGCAGATTTGATTCAGTTTTCAAATTTAAGTGATGACAAAAAATACAAAACTAAAAGAAAAACTATAAAGAAGACAAATGCTAATTTATATGGTGCGCCATTTCTACATTTAATATTAAAATTAAGAATGCATCATATGAAATTATTTGCTATTAAGTTCTTTTTAGTTGTTACTTATTTCTATGATATTATATTTTTCATGCTAATTGTATTTACCTTTGTCTAAAAGCTACACGAGCACGTTACATTTCTTTAGATCATAATATAAAAAATCATAATTTTAATTTGTTTTATTAAAATAACAACATTTTTGTGATTCCTGTTTATATGAGAAATTATTTTATTGATGCTGTTGTACTCATATTTCATTTACAATTTAAGATTACACAGTATCTTTCTTGTTATAATATTTTTATGAATATTGTTTTTGTGTTTCTTTCCCATTACGTTAAATTTATTTTATGGTTATTTTCGATAACATCCAATTGTTATGTAGAATATTTTTTTTTATTATGTTTAATTTTTATTATGATGAATTTTTATTGTTTTTTTTATATTGTATTTGATAAAAAAATAACTTGGCAACAGCGCAACAAACAGCTAATGTACGCTTGCGTCTGTGGCTTGCGACTTCCGCTATATCTATAACGTTTGCGCAATTTCCGCTTTTTCTTTGTTTTAGATTTATAACAATTAATGAAAGAATAAATACTTTGATCAAAAACTAAACAGTTGAAACTCGAAAGCAAAGATTAGGTTAGTTCGAAAGCGTATATCTGTCAGCTATTTCTTGCGCTGGTGCCAAGTCATTTATTATTATCAAATACATAATAGCAAAAAAACATAATCAAAATTTATCATAATAAAAATTATTCATAATAAAAAAGAACATAATGTAATAGTTTAATTAAAAAAATTAACAAAATGGAAATCATTATGCATAACAACAGAATGTCATGAAAAATAATCATAAAGTAAATTAAACTTCATGAAAATAGAAGCTTGATAAAAATATACATAAGGAATATCATGTATTAACTTAAGGCACAAAATAAATTTGAGAACGCACTACTAATAAATATTTCACAAATAAATTAGATATAATGAAAATGTAGATATTTTAATGAAATACTTCAATATTATACTCTATTATTAATATGTATTAGAAAAATATTATATCCTACTTATATTTAAAAAGAGCAACAACAGTGGTTTAATATAATAACAATATCATATTAAATGCACAAAATAACTTGAAACTTAAACGAATTACTTCAAATATAAATTATGTATCATAAAATCTATTTCCAATGATTGTGAATTTTTATGACTATAATATTTATCTAGAAACTATTCTAGTCAATACTTTTTAATTCTACTTAATTTTCTTGCAACTAATTTTTATGTAGAACAATTTTTATTTTAAACTAAAAAATTTCAACCTTTAAACAATTTAAAAAAAAAGGAAAACTAATAAATAACTTAATTTTAAAATGTTTCATAGAAACGCTCCGACAGTTAGTTTCCGGTTGCTTGTTTTTAAAAAACGTAAGTATTGTTTATATTTTTCTGGTTTAAAACGATTATAGTTATTTACTATTGAAGGTATTTCTTATGAAGTTTACAGATATTATATACAGTTTAAATTATGTTTAGTTTTGTTGTAACTGATTTTTAAGATGATCAATTTAAGCGGTGTTCCATTATGATTATGTCTACTTTTCAATGTACGTAATTTCTATTAAGATAATTTTCATTATGTATTTACATAATTTTAAATAATTTGGCATCACTGTTAATAAAAATCACAGCCAATCGTGTTTCTCCTTACACGAACTACCGCATTATATGCACCACTGACACTACAGGAAAGCTTGCCGTCGTCACATTATTTTTTATTATCAAATACATAATAATATAGTACATAAGTAAAATGAACATAATAAAAATGAATCATAATGAAGTTTAACATAATTGAAAGGACATATCATAAAAATTAGTTTGAATGGAAACAAACATAAGGATAATTAAACGTAATTAAAATTGTGTAAACTAATATTAGCCTTCTCAAAAACACCATAGTCCAAAAATTATATTTTAGAGACTTAATTTAACTTATTATACTGTATCAGAAATATAAGTTTGCATGTAAGTAAGCATCACTAAAATTAGGTTATTTTAATAAAACACATTAATATTATGATTTTTTATATTATGATTCAAAGAAATTTTAAGTGCTCCTACAGCTTTTAAAGAAATGAAAATAAAATTTACTTGGATTAAAAATTGATACCATAGAAATAAGCAACAACAAACAAGAACTTAATAGCAAATAATTTTTCATGATACATTCGTAATTTTAATATTAACTGTAGAAATGGCGCAGCATAAATTTAATATTATTATTATTTATATATTATCAATGTTTTATAATTTTTTCTGATTCATATAATATAATATTTGTTTAATATGGGATTAAAAATTAATTCAGAAAAATCTACAATTACCTCAAACCTATTTTAGCGTAAACGTCAAAAAATACTATTTATAAAGGCGTATCAGCTTAACAAATCTTTTGTAACGGTGTTGAAACTTAGCAATATTTAAAATAGGATTGACTCTTTTTTAAACTTACTTGAACTTAAAAAATGTGTGTAATCAGATTTTTTTAAGTAGAAAAATTAATTTAAATTAAATTTGATTTATTTTTGTATTTAATTTAATATAAATGCAATAAATTATAATAATATCTATTAATATTTTAAATAATATAATTGATATAATTCGCGACTTGGACTGTGCATGCAAATGAATTTTGTCATCTTGGCGGTGTTACAAATCATGGTACTTTTTGGCAACACGTCTTTATATTTTTATTTATTCTAATTCTTTAATAAGTTTATTGTTTGTATTGTTCTAATTTTTTTCTTAATATAGGTTAGATATTAACTCAAGCGATATGTTTTACTGCACATTTATTTGTGTCATACGATCGGAAAGAGAATTCTACTGATTTATTTAGTGTATAAGATGTAATTCATATAATTTATTGATTTAAATAATTTTTTATTTGACATTTAACAAAAATTAGCAGTTTACATTCGCAAAAAATGTATCTTATGTAATACTAAACTAATAGTGCCATTATTACTGTATCGCCCGCAATTTCTTTACATTTACCAATTTGCTCAAGATAAGTACTACTACTAAAGTTTTATTTTTGTTTACAATTATTCTTGCACACATTCTTGAGATAGATGCTAAAAAATTTATTTTAAACCTATTTAAATTGATATAAACCTTATCTTTTTTGAGAAATCTTTTATTTCTTGTTTTCTTTTTAGTATCTGTCATTATTAATTATTACGATAGTTAATAATTGACACACGTAACCAATAACTGCAAAAATTGTTCAAATGTTTCGCCGATACAAACGCAATTTTATAAAATTTTAACTCTATTTTAAGTACCGAAGGTTTACAAACCGTTTATGAATGAGCGAAAATTAAAACGTAAGCTTTAAAACAAGTTTTAAATGTATATTAAAATAATTTAATGAATACAGCTGTACATTTTTTAATATTTAAACATATCGCACCTTTTGCTATTTTATTATATAATACATTATTTGATAAAAATTGTGAAATAAGACGAAGTTGCCTAACTATATTATGTAATTATACTATTTCTCGTTTCTGTAGAACAACTAAATAGCACTACAGCAATTTGAAAACTGCTTCTGTTTTTATTTTGTAATTATCGCTTAATTAGAGCTTATTTGTCGTTAAATATTATTTTTGCTAGTTTTTGATGAATTCAATTTGTTGGCAATTTTTTTGGCGTTGTTGCCAAAAACTGTTGTTATCTTATACTTACGGCATTAAATTTTTGTAATGAATTTAATACTATTTTCTAATTTTTTAATCGTTTTTTTTAAGTTAGGTTTTGATACTGTTTGAGTTGTTAATGATCAAAACTTCTGACATTTTTAAAGAATAAATCAAAATAATTGATAATATTGTAACGAGTTTTTAAATCTAATTGAATGATAAACTAAATATTTACACAACTTAATTTAACTATTTTTAACTAACACTTTTGTTTATATACATTATAGTTAGTCAATGCGAAAGCTTTATATGGAAACAAATTTTTATTCACGTTATATAGCGATAGTAAAAAAAGGTAATAATTAAATGCAAAGCCTCAAATCGTTTTTGATTATTAAAAGTACGTTACTTACACACGCTAGTTCCGACATACGTGCAAGCCCGCTTATTGGAATCACAGGTAATGTTATCAATCGGGTAATGTTACATAGAAGAAACACCGTTTATAGTAATTATAATTTCGATTCATGTTCTCAAGTTTGTTTCTATATATGAACAATAACCTATCCGATATGAAGTTTTTAGCAGAATTTTCACAATACACTTGTTTGTTGTTTAGAGTAAAATATTTTATCACTGTGCCATAAAAATAGTTCTTTTGCATATTTCAACTTTATTTTTCCAGTGTTATTTATTTATTCAAGTATTTTGACTGATCTGCGTAACGTTACATCATTTAAACATATGTAAACACCTCATCTTTGAGAATTAACTTGGAAAACATGTACGTTCTTAGAATAACAACTTAAATTAACTACGTCTTATGTGATAACGTTATTTTGTATTTATTTTCAGGGTCAGCAAATTTCTGACAAGAATTGTGTAGTTCTTAGAACAGTGAAATAAACATCTTAACGTATTTAATTTCTTTTTTTGAACGGTGTCAATAAAGTATTTAATCCTGCAGATTCTTTGGTTAAAAAACTTGTTTTTTTAAACGTTTTATAAAAATTTTTAATTCGACATTTTTTGTTTGCATTGATGCTATGATTTTATTTTCTAAATTAACAACTTGCTAATCACATACACGCTGTATGTATTTATGTTTATTTTTTTCTGAATGTTGTTATTGGATATTGTTATCATTCGTTTATTTTTATCAAAAACTTCAAGTTCTAACGTGATTCTATTAAGCGGCGTGCACTGTATAATCAAAAACGAAAGCATTCGGTCAGAAAAGATACGATCAATGCCTACAATATACTATACCCTAGATAGGTTTTTATTATGTCAACAAACAGGAAGATTGTACTTCTTAAAAAGGACTATCCTCAACTTAACACGCCCACTCAAATTCATAAACATTTTTAGTCACTTCGTTATTAATATATTTTTTATAACTTTTATCAGCATGTGTATTCATTAATTAGTTTACTTTAATTTGTTTAATATTAAATTTTCTAAATTTGTTAATTTATTTTATTGTTTTGATTGCTGTAATACTATAAACAAATATATACAAATTAAAAACTGTGCGTTCAATTATAAAATTGTGTTCTATTAGAGGAATGATTATTGATGAGAAATAATAAACCTCCTAAGATGTTTGATAGGAACGGTGTTAAACCCTTCTAGTAAGTAAGAAACACTACTTGGGCAACGTTTTGTGGACTAATCAAAACATAATTAATACAAGCATAAATACAACATTGTTAGAACTAGTATTTAAACTAATATCAAATTATAAAATTTGTTTTGGTATTTTAGAATAACTAAAACCAGTCGGATGTAAGTAAAACGAAAAACATACTTACAAAAAACTCAAAACCAAGTAGCGATGATTTGCCAAAAACACAGTCAACGGTAAAAAGTAATATATAACAAAAAACATTAATTATCTAAATGTTTGAAAACATAAACAGTAGTTACAGCAACTCATAAACATCACAAATACCAAAAGCCAATTATACAAAAATGTTGGCACTGAAAGTAACGAATGAAAAATTGATCATGACATTTTATTGATAAGATTATTAATATACAGTACTTAGGTTATTAGCATCTGTATTGAAATTCATGAAAATCATCTCAGATATTAATCTTTTATTGTATTTGGGTTTCACATCTAAGACGATGGGGTTACTAAAATCGAAACTGTGGCCATTATTAATACGATGCAAAGCCAGAGCCAATTGTGCTTTTTTGTTTTTGCAATCATATTGATGATTTTTAACCCGATTAATAGTTTTTTGTTTAGTTTGTTTTATATAACATTTATTGCATCCCATGCACTCGATTCTGTATATAACATTGTGCTTGTCATATAATTCTGTTTTATCTTTTGTTTTGGAATAAATGGTGTTGTTATTATAGGTCGCTATTTTCAATTCGTATTTTTAAAAATTTGAATGAGTTCTGTAGTTAACCCGGGCACGTTTATAGTTTTAGTATACTCAAAGTTAGAAGTAGTATTAGTTTGGGTCAATAGTGATGGCATGTTATTTGTATGGAATAATATTTTGTTTATTAGATTCTTAGGATAATTGTATTTTTTAGGATGTTTAAGTTTTTTGTATAAAATTGTAGACTATTTAAACTAATAATTTTGTCTTTCATAGATTTGGTTATGTTCATTTTTTGATAGTGTGCATGTTTTGAAAAATAATTAATGTATGGTTGTATGCTATCGGTTTTGTGTACTAATCCGTTAATATAGAATTGTTCTGTTTAATTAACCTAATATTTAAAAACGGTAAAGTGATAGTCGAAAGTAATGGTTTTTTACCGTATTTAGATATTATACATAGTTGATCAACGCAGTAAATATTGCCAAATTGATCTGCAAGATTAACCTTTTCTATACTTAAACTACTGTATTAACTATTTTTGGAAATTTAATTTCATTATGTGATCCATTCTTGTTTCTTTGTTGCTTTCTATAATAATTAGAATCAAAATGCAACATTTTCTTATCTTTCCAAGTCAATTATCTCATCTTTGTCAATAATCTTTGCCTTGTTTTCTTATATTTTACATAATCAGGTAAATGTTTCCAAGTCTTTTAGATAGTACTGCATACTACAGTTGAGCTGAATAAACAAAGTCTCTGGAGAGGCGTGGCTGGTGTCACTCTAATCTTAAAGGTACACTCAAATTAAAAAGTATTTTAGTGGGAAATTCAAATTATTCATAGGTTACCTGTGTAAATAATCATTAGAGCTTGTTGAAGTTTGAGGTTATTTCAGATAAACACTTTATGACTTAATGATTATTAAAATAAATTGTAATTACACATTTACTTTTCTAAAAGATGAAGTATGGCATTACAAAATATTACATATTTCTAAAAGTAATTCTAAAAATTACTTATTTACATCAAAAAATACAATCATAAACAAAATAAAGCAGTTCAATCACTGTCACTTTCGTCTTCTCCACTACAACTTTCATCGTCGGATGATCCTGTGTTCACCATAAACGACAGGTTTTCTACCGTTACATCCAGCAATCCATCACGTTGCCACATTTCTTGCACCAAGTGATTTACATGTCGACAATGTTTGTCCCAGTCCGATGCAGTTACATCAGAAAATGCCTTTCTCACTAAGGCTTCGATCTCTAAACTACTCTGTGTAACATTATTCATAGCGATCTTATGTTTCACTAAACTCTATATCAACTCGATTGGATTTAGGTCGCAGTGGTACGGTGGCAGACGTAACACTGTATGCCCGTGTTTTTTAAGAAGTTCGTCTACGTAATATGTTTTCGTATAACTAAATTGCTTTACTAACATTATTAGTTCTGCTTTACGCATTTCATTTGTTGTTGTTACTCCATTATTTTCGAGCCATTGTCAAATGCTTTCCTTACGTTCTGCTTGTGTTGGAAGTTTATTAATTTGTACACTGTGATAAGGTGCATTATCCATGACAACAATACCATTAGGAGGCAAGTTTGAAATTAATTGTTTTTCCATCCACTGCATAAAGTTGGTATGGTTCATGTCGTCGTGATAATCACCGGACTTAGTTTTGGATTTAAAGATTAAAAGGCCATTATTAACAAATCCGTATGATCCACCTGCATGCACAATAATGTACCTTTGACCTGCTCTGTCTGGATGATAAACACCAGCCTCTTCTTCAGATTGCCAGCCCTTACTAACACCGTATGATGGATGAATGTAGGTCTCATTTAAATATGTTATTGGATTTTTGTTTTCGCTTAAAGCATCATTTTCTCGCAACTTGCGTAAATAACGAGAACACCAAGCAATAATATCATCACGTTCCATCAATAATTTTCTTTTATTGTGGCATTTCTTATATTTAAAACCAATTTGTAACAAATACTTTCTTAGTGTATCTGCTCCCCCCTTGTAATTAATCTTTTCTTCATGGACAGTTCTTTTTAAAATGCTTAAGTCGCAATTATCCAACGTTATTTTATTTGCACCACCACTTCTTTTTTTCTTCGAGGGAGATCTTAAAATACCATCACTGGTCGTCTTCGCTTCACTCCGGATTTTTTTAATAAAGGTGGTTGATTTGCCCGTTGCAGCAGCAGCTAGTTCTGTTGCCTTCTCTAGAGGGAAAGTCCATACGCCCGCAGCTTTCTGTTTATCGAAAAACTCCACAACATTTTTAATAATGTTTCTGGCTTCGGAATGAATGGTTTTCTTCGACTTAGATTCCATGTTGGTAAATAACAGCTGAAACAATACAGAAAGTAAGTAATGTAAAAATCTCCATAGAAATTAGTTATTGTTTGTAGAATAAATACTGAAATTAAATACAGATCTTTAAATAATGAATACAAAGTAATAACTGATGTTGAGGTTATGCTACAAAAATTTGGGTTATACTTAAAACAAAATTTATAAATACACATACCTTGTTCACAAATAATGGCGTTTAAAAGAGTCTTTATAAATACTAGTTGAATAACGACGAATTTTTAAGTAAAACAGCAGGTAACGATGTAAACAAACACGATGCAATCAAGGAATTTTGATTGTAATTTAATTTTTCAAGCGGACGGTACTTTCTAATTGTGATTGGTTGAAACATTTACCGCTTTCAATTTTTAAAGTTAGTTGACATATTTTTCGCGGACTTTGTTTGCTTCGGCGCTCTGTAAAGTGTTTTCCATTAGAAGTTTTTATAGCGGTGGTATTAATGTGAAGCAGTTATAAAAAAATAACTAGCAATCTTTTATCATAACGCTAACTTTTAAATTTTTTTAAATTTTTTATTTATGTTTTGACATTTATACATTGAAAGTAAGTATATATTTATTCTGATCTGCAATGGACCAAGTTTTATAACCTGTTTCATATAGTTGTATAGCGTAAACAAGCTGCGAACTAGCAACAGAATTCTTGATTTTATGTTTGAATTTAGTGTACCATTACTGCATTATGTAAACTAATTATTTAGAGTCACTATTACTGATTGAATCTTGTAAACTTTGTCTTTATGTGATCTCGGTATTGACTCATTATTAATGAGATATAAATTTTGTAATACCTTTTTAAACCTGTATCTTGGTATTAATTTTGCTACGTACCAAATCATTATCATGAGATTATAATCTAGTAGTGTTTCTAACTTGGGAAATACGCCATATCCTACAAACAAATTTATCCTTAAAAAAGCCAATAATTCAGATTTTTTCAAATTTAACACTGTCATTTTGCACTGCACATAAGTTACTTTGGTAAACTATATTTTCTAGGTTATTAATAAGAAAATTGCAAGTGGCAAACGTAATAATGTTAAAGCCATCACCGAGATTGTATGGCATTTCTGCGTCAGGTATCTTTTAATTCTACTATTTTTTGAATCATCTCCTTCTCAACTGTTTTAATCTTCTCTACATATTTATTGCTTTTTTAATTTTATTTCTTGCGTCAACATTAGTCAGATTATAAATAGCATCCTCTTTGTTTTCTGCTTCCTGTAATAATGCAGCTTGCAACAATTAAAATTAGAACTAATTATTTATATTCTTAACAAAATATATATGCTTTTTTTGTAGTCTTTCCTATGACAAACATTTTTTTTAGAAAGATGGATTAATGACATTATGCATTGAGTTAATTCATGTAAAAACAAATAAATGCATAATTTAAATAAATGTAGTATAAAATATTAACTAAATTAATAATCGATATTTATTTAATTGAAAGTACGAACAATTCTATTATTAATGCAGTCAGAAACGCATCTGATTATTTATACACATCAATTATTAAATGGAATAAGTGAATTAATTAAATCTACTAATTATACAGATATAATTAGAGATTTGTAATAGAATAAGCTGCTAATAATAGAATACTACATAATAGTCCAAATATAAAATTTGGAAATATTTTTGAGATTATTATATTGTACAATTTTATTTACAATTGTTAGCTTTAATATACATACAGTTTACAGATTAGATTTCATGCAAGCAATCAATAGCATTTTAAAGATAGAAAAATTATTAGTCTTTTTATGAGTTGAATTCATTGAAGTTAGTTAAACATTCACTTGATTTAATAAATAGTACAAAAACCTTTAAAAATGTACACACAACTACAATTTTGAATATGTATGTTTTAAGTACCAGTTGAAACTTAACCAACAGTGACGATACTTCTGCTTTATATGCGGAGAGTATTTTTTAAGTCACTTCTATCGAGTTTAGAATTTAGTTTGATTCACAAGTTGATTACCTAACTCTGTAGTGGTTCTTTGTTAGATAGTAGTTTGCTTTTTCAAGTTTATCGTATTATTTCTTACCTTTTTAGAGTTTAGAATCTGGCTTGGTTTACCTAACTTTTGAGAAGTCCTTAGTTAGAGTTTGGTTGTTTGTTTGAGTTCCTTCTTTTCTTTTACGCCCTAATAAAACTCCTTACGAAAGTGGACAAAACGTTGGCAATTTCGGTTACAACAATGACACGGTCCATACCCGAAAAAGGTTCTCATTTTAGAATAGACTCCGGTCGTGGAAACCTTCGCTATTACATTAACAATCTCTGCAGTGAGAAATTTTTTTCTGAAACCTCGGTATTTTCCTCGTCAAACTTTTGTGCACTTTAATTTTTGTTAGTCGCCGTCGTAACCATAACATTATTCCTGCATTTTTTTAAATCAAGTTCTACATTCAGACACCTAGCGTTAATACGCGAACGGATTAAGCAGACCAGACTATATCCCCGGATGATGGGAATCTTTTTTACAACATTACTTACCAGTAGTCTGATACCACTCTACGACTAAGCACTCGAGCTTATCTTAAAAAGTTTTAATTACTGGAATTTAAATATCATAAAGTTTCATCTATTACTAACTTCTTAAAGACAGTTGTCAATTCATTTAGTTTGACCCACACCTGAAAACAGGAATCAGTGCTATCTAAAGGTTTAAATTTTGCTGTTGCTCTCAAATGTATTCTTAAAAAAGATATTTTATGTGCTGTTGAGTTTTCCATAAGACATCTTCTTTGCCACATGTCAAATCCCATTCGTATTTACACTGGCAAAATCTTTAAAACATCTAAAGTTCATAAATCCAACATTTCCAGGACAGAAAATTTAGCCCTAAAAAGTCTTTGTAGGAACACCAGTATAACTGCTCTTCTAACCAACAAAGGCAACCCTACTTTTGAACCAAATTGATTATGCTGCAAAAATCCATTCTATTTTGTGTGAGGAAACGTATGTTCTTCTAACTCGTAATCCTACATCAAGGATTAAACGTGAGATCAGCAAAATCATCAAATCTTACAATCTACCTCCATAAACTAAACGTCGACTTACCCTTTCAGATTCAAAACCACCTCGCTTATACGTACCCAAAATTTATAAACAAGGTATTCTCTTTTGACTTATCGTTAGTACTATTCAATCTCTTACCTACAAGCTAGTCAAGTTTTCTGCCAACATTCTTTGAAAATTTACAAAAAAAATCTTTTCTCGCATTTTCAACTATCTACATTTTATTCAACGTTTAGAAACTATAAAGCCTGAACACCAAAATCTTTTTGTAAGTTTGGATGTCACTTTACTTTTTACCAAAGTTCTTATTAAGGATTTGTTTATTATCGTAAAATAGATTTTATCTTAAGAATTAAGTTTAGCTGTTTTATTAATCAGTGTTTATCATTCATTTACTTCTAATTTAATAACAAGTTTTACGAACAAGTTTCTGGTGCTGCTATGGGTTCTCTTCTATCACCTGTCGCAAATAAAATTTTTATGAAATCTTTTTAAGCAGTTGCTATGGAATCATAAATTTAAAAATTATAGTTGGGTTTAGGTATGTCGACAATTTTTTTATTGTTTGGTCTCAAGATGATTTCGAATTGTTTAAACTTTTTAATTATTTAAACAATCAATACCTAGACATTAAAAAATTAAAACTGATGGTTATCTCCTATTTTTCGACGTTCTTGTGATCTGTAAGCTCGACCGACTTCTGGGCCATTCTGTTTATCGCAAACCCACCCATACGTACAGATACTTTCATCCTGCACAGAAACGTTTTGTTATTGAAACTCTATTATCTTACCTTACCTTGTGAACAATGGTTATATGAAGCGAGATATTCAAAAAGTTATTAATCGTCGTCTACATCGACATGCTCTATTACCTAAGAACATTTCTATTTTTGATCTAATCCAAAATTGGCCCTACATTAAAAAAACTGCATAAATGCATAATACAAAAATTACAAATTTAAGTTTCATGCCTTAAATGGTAAATATAAAATATTAATAAAACATTGTGTTGAAAAAATATTTATTGAAATTATAACTTTTTTATAAAACAAAAGTTTTTTTTATGATTTGTATGAACTTGATGGGATGTTATAAGTGCATTTATGTCCGTCTCAAGGTTTGTAAGTATCAACCACAAATTGCTGCGTGTACTAATTTTGAGTCGGTTTTTTTTTGTGATGAGGCTCATAACGGCACTGAATCCACGTTCTACTAAATAGAATGACGGAAAAGCAATCAACAGTTTCTGTACAATAACCCATTATACTGGATCTGAAATTGGGATCTCATTTTGTAACCAAAGTTTTCGTATCCTTGTTTAAACATTAGTTTCAATTCTTCTTTTATAAATGATTCAATAAGTTGATCTTGTATTCAACATTGTGTCGTCTACATTTTTTCCGCTCATTTATCTGAAAAAAAGACCCAAAAAGATATAAAAAATGTACATATCCAAGTTTTTAATTGCAACAAACCGCTGTTAATTATACTATTTTTTTTAATGAAATGCTGCAATGTAACGCTCCTTAGAATTAAATATTTAAGATGCAAAAATAACATTTTATGTAAATGTCACATATTGTGTAGGTACTCTTTTTGTACCAATTAATTCTTCTAGAAAAATAAATAATTTAAAAATTAATTTACATCCGAATATAATAATACAGTAACATACAGTAATGTTAGAAAAATTTACAATTCTTTCTTCAGTTTTTAATGAAAAGAAATCCTTAATGGATGTGCTGATAACTGTGATATGTATTTTTTAAGCAATTTAACTATGTCTCTTAAATAAATTTAAATTAAAAAGAAATATCAATTTTGTTCAAATATACTTACGTAACAAAAGTACATTATCTGCGTTACAATTCAAAAAATTATACTTCTTTTTTCTAAGACTAGGAAAATTTGTTGTATGTACTTAAAATCGCTTATAACACAGAACTAAATTGTAGATTAGATGTACGATTCTTTTATAATTTATATTATGGACTATTTTATGTCTATATTTATACTTTACTTAGAACGTAATAATTGCTAATAAATTCTTCATTGATACTTATTTTAGCTTTTATATTAATAAAAATTAGTCTCAATTTTTTTATTTTATATTAAACCTTGCGCGAACCCCCTGACGTTCAAGCATCTCAAAATCAATTTTAATTTTTGACGGACTTTATGAATGATCTCGGGAAGCTCTGAGGACCCGTAGGGACTACTTTGAAAATTACTGGTCTAGAATATCTTCAAGAATTTCTATAAAATTTTTTTTGCTTCCATCGTGCCAATTTCTTTCGAATAATTTTACTTCATAAACAACTATTGCTATTTTAAATGCACAAATTAGTAGTGAATTTAATTTAAATTAAAGAAAAATGCAAGTTTTACAAATCATCGATAATATTAACGTATTTATGGTATGTTAAAAAATACTCACACAAGGCCGATATGTAAAATCTTGAGTGATTTGTTACATATGTTTTATGACGTTAATAACCATATTGTTTTTTGAATGTATTTTTTGTCTTTAGCGTCAATTGTTAAATAATTAATCCAACATAACAATATGAGCTAAAACAAAAGCTTTTTTAAAATAGAACAGGGATAGCTAGATTTTTGCCGGTACATTTTTTCTACCGTATCTTTACATTTCTTGTTAGATTAGTTATTAACAGGTCTTTACGTAATATTGAAGGTAACTTATTTTGATGTAATAATTAAATCCAGTTATTTTTAAATTATTAAAATTTTTTGTTGACGTAATGGTTTTTTAAGATTTACCTGGATCTCCCCAATTTTCAATTTTTAGTTTATTAATTCCAAATTCGACTTATGACATAATATAGCACTTTTAATAAACAATCATAACTTTAATTATAATATATAAAAAATGGAATAGTATATTATATATCAAGGTTGAGAAGTGTGTGATTATAACCTAAGCAATAGATTATATATTTAACTAAGGACGTTTAGTAGCTTTTTTGTAACTTGTGCTAGATATTACACATCCCAAGTAGCAAAGTAGTTTTATAATTCTTATGTTTTTGCTCTCTAAATGTAAAATGGTTCTATTAAAGTTGTCTGGAAGAGTATTTTGTTATCTATTCAAAATCGTTATTTAAATCGATGTTTAGAACGTTCTTACAACAAAATTATAAAACTGTTTATGAGATAAGTATAAAAGTGTTTTGTAAACGTTTATATAATATTTGTCATAAGAGAATACTCCTTACAAATATTAATTGATTTATAATAGCTATGTAGCTTTGTCATTTACACTTTAGAACTGTTTTATACAACTATTTTAATAAAGTATACGACTACGTTATATAATTGTTGTATTAGTAATATTATATAACAATTTTGCTTTCTGGATCAGATTACTCACAACGGAAGTTTCAATATAACTGTTAATTAAAAGGACACAAAGTCTCAGTTATAAAAATAAGAGAAAAGCAGTTATAGATCAACACTACTATTAAAGCGCAAAATTATTGTGTTAAATATAGTTATAAAACAATTCGGATATACTGACGTAATAGAAAACCACCTGATGTGCCGGCATATCTACAACCGTTTTTTATTATTGAATACGCGATTAAAAATTCATCAAAACATAATCACATTCGTAAAATACGATGCTGTCGTGTTAACTTTTACATAAACTAACGTAATTAAATTTGAACGTTTTATACGTTTTCTATTGTAGGCAATTATAGTTGTCAGGAAATAAAGATGCAATGAACACAATTTTATTCACATGTAGTGTCATAATCCGAAGATATACATAATATAAAAAAACCACATAAAACGTAATTTAAATAAACTACATTATTCTTAAGGTACATTTATTTTTATTTTTATCATTTCCTACCTTACTTGTTTTAAGACGTTGTCACGTATTGTGCGGGGTTGCCAGCTTGTGCATAAAATGTTATAACAATTTATTTGCCTACACTATATGCATCATAATTGTTGTATAAGAGTAAATTTGATAGTAAAAATGTTCTATTAAGAAGGGACCATTTTGAAAATGTATTTGCGTATATTTACATGACCGCCATTCTCGAGGAACATAAAATTAACTTATATTTCACTACACTATCTACTATTGTGGTTTTATGATAAAAAATTGAAATATAAACTTTTTGTTTTTTATCTGATTTTTAAATTTTGTTTAAATACTCATTAAACTTGCGGCGCACTTAAAATTTGCGACCTATCTACTTCATAATTGACAGTAAATTTTCCTTCGTAGCAAAAAACGACGTCCGTGTAGATCTATCTCATTAAATTTTGTGTAAATAATATATACTTGTATACGTTGCCATTTTTCATGAATTAGCCATCAGTTTTAGTTTAAGTAAATAATAGAAATAATTAAGTTTCGAAAAGTAGTACTTAATAACTGTTTGATTTTATTGAAGCTACTCTACACTACAAAAATGTTTTGTAACTTCATCAAAACTTATTGCACTAAAGAGTCAACCAACTATAAAATATTTATGAAACCGTTTTGTAATTGATATATAACGTTTACGTAACTATCCCATAACAGTGTTAAGGCTTTATAAAACACGTTAAAAAACAAATATGTTTTATAAATATGTGCCTATTTTGCATTTATAGCTACTGTAAGAACGTTTTGGTTACGTTCTTAGGACAAAAAGTGTTTTATAAATTTTGTTTTGTAAACGTTCTCTCAAACGTTATAAAATATAAAATTGTTACTTGGGATCCGATTGTGTCAGTGCAAGTGAGTCTTGGAAAAATATGTTTTCGAATTGATTCTGATACTTTATGACATTCTCTACAATTCTCTGAATTAATTGTGTTGTAGCAAATAGATTTTTTAAATTATTTATTCTTATGATTTTGTAGACATTACAATACAAAATATTTTTAAAGAAAATGCTGCATTGTAACATTTCATTCATTTACGTTTACATTGGTTGACGTTTATACCAGTTTAGTAAAATTGTATTAGTTAGGTTTACAAATTAAATATATTAATTCTTATAATTTTTTTATTAACACATGATTTACTTTATAATATATCTTTTCAAGTATTTGTTTATGCGTTACTTTGTAATTAAATTTGATTTGTTTATTATACTATTTACATATATAGTGACATAAGACATGAGCGAATATTTTGGTAATGGATAATATAAAAACTTAAAAAAACGATACAAATATACTTTAACATTTAAGAATAAAACGTAAATAAAATTAAAAGTTTTGTATTAAACATTTTTTTAGATTTCGATAGAATTAGAACGTTGCTAGGTAATAAATATTTACTGATGTAGAAACAAGAAAATTAATGAAAAACTGTCAGATTTAAGAACACTTTGTAAAAGTCTGATTTTAAATTTGCAATAAACTTAACAAATTTATCCAAGTTGTAAGCTAAGATAAAAAATTTGCGTTATTAAAAAAACAAACATGTTTAATGCAGTGAGTTAAAATTTAGATATTATTAAAACTTCTTGTATTTAAGATATTAAAAACAAGAATTTGAAGAATTATAAATTAGAAATTGCTTATTATTTGCCGTAAGAATTTATTGTTATTATCGACTAAAATTTAAATTCACGTCCACAAATATTAGTTTTTGTATTATTTTACAATGACATAATTATTATATAGTTTTACTGTAACTATTAATAAAATTCTTAAAACTTGCATGATTAAAACAAATAAAATTTTATATTTTAATTTTTCTGTTAGACGAAAATTAAATGTAATATATCTTGTAATAAACGTTGTTTAGGTATAATTTTATGTAGGTAGATAATCAGAAAACATGAAATATATATCTTATTAAAAAACAAAATTGATAAATACTTATTTTTATTGCATAACTTTTTTATTTCTAAAAATAATATCTGGTTATTGTCGTACCCTTAAATGTTTATAAAAAGATAAATATATTGTTAATGATACATAAGTTAAATAATATAATCAACAATTAATAAAATAAATATTTTTTCAGTTGTTTTCATTTGTAGAATGATTATATTACAAACGAAGGATACAATAGTAATATAATTTTAGTTGTTTATGATTAATATATATAGTATATTTAATATACTTTATTTTGCAATTTTCTTGTTTAAAGTAATTTAATTGTTTGCAACGTTTTTATATAACCATTTATTAAAAGCGTTAAAGTTAATACAAAAATGTTTAATATCTTTAATAAAATTTGATTAAACAACAATTTTATTCTGACGTATTTCCTAAAAAAGCTTTTCCAGAAATTCTAATTTTAAACCTGTAATGTATAAATGATCTTTTAAATAATATAATGGATTTATATTTTGTTGGTTAAAACAAATTAACATAAAATAATTATTAATAGTAATATTTAATAATAACAATACATTTTTTTAATGTTAAACCAATATAAATAAATTTAAATAAAACTGAATTAACAATAATTATTTGTTTTTGTTTTGTTAAATTGTTTGTATTTAAAAACGTGTTAAAAAATGTTTTATTGGTTGTATAATGTTATTGTCAGAACATAAGTCAACGGATGACAAAAATTTAATAAGTGAAACTATGAAACGTGTTAATGAAATTTTAATCAATTTTGTATTGGTTTAAGCTTTATTTATTAAATATATTTTTATCTACAATTACCTTCTAATTGGATTTTTACCCGTACTATAAAGCATTGTTTGTTGTATTATTACCTATTAGTAAAATAATAAAAATACAATATTATTAGATATTTTGTTTTTCCTATTTTACTTCGTTTTTATTATTTACAGAAAAAACACTATCATTTTCTTAAATTTTTAAAAGAGTATGTGCTATAAATATGTATCGTATACAGTAGTAGGTATATAAACAAATTCATTAGAAAGAATTAGTTTGCAAATATATACCAGACACAAATCAAATATGTATTATATATTAAGTACATTATATCATTTTTTAAATAAAATAAAATGAAAAACAAAATTTTATAAATTTATTTTATTAATACGAATATGATTTATTTACAATATATTTTTTATTTTTTATATGATTTACACTAATCTCCAATATGCTAATGATCAATAATTTAAAGCCTCATATATATTTTCTTGTAACTTGATGACAAGCGACTAACTTAGTATGATTCGGTGAGTGGATCGTAGGTTTCAGTCTACTAATCATAAAACAATTTAAAAAAAACGCCAAAACGGTGGTAGCTAGTGATGAGATATTATTAAATCTATCAAACACTGAAACAGAACACATGACAAAACACTGGTTATAAGGACCAATATTAGTTTTTAACAAAAGAAAAAGAGGTTAAAAAACTGTAAGCAAAGCAGAATGACATATATAGTAACAATGGATAGTTCCATAAAAATCACAGATATAACGTTGATACAAGTTCTGGAGGGTAAGCAACACTCCACAAATACAGTTCACGTAGTACAGTATAACAAAATTAGGACATACGTAATCTCAAAGTTAAACGTCAATTTAATGCAAAACTAGTAAATTTGCAACCCAAAGCAAATCGCATTTAGCGTAAATTAAAACCGTACAAACAAAAATTGTGATAATATCTACATTTAAGTCGCACGTATTTTACGTTCGACAAATACACAAATTAATAGCAAGAAAATAAAGAAACTCACAATTTTTCCAAGACATGCGAATAACTATCTATATGCTTCAATCATCCCCTAAAATCGTTAAAAAAATAAAGTAATAATTAGATATAGGATCGTATCACAAATAAGCTTGTCGACAAACAATGAATTGTAATAAAATGCGTCAAGCGTCCGAGTGGTTTTTACTATTCCTATTACAGGTGTGCCTCCAAGGTTATTCAAACATCGCATAAGATATAACAACGACTTGTCTTCTGATTATGTTTTGGAAGTGGTTTAATTAATTAATAGCCTCCTTCAGTAAGTACTTCTAATTGTAGTTTCCAGCGGAAGGTAATGGATTGACATGAATGATTCCAAATTAGTCAATACGTGGCGGGATTTCAAAGCGCTATCACAATTACGGAAAACTCAAAGTAAATCACATAAATATGAATTAATAATTATCTCAGGAAAGCTTTCACAAAAGTAGTGAAAATATTACACCCATTTATAACAGAGATGAGTGTGTAATTAACTACTTTGCTGGGCACTTACGTTAGATCATATGCGAAACGTACCACAATCACAATCCTCTTGAAAAAATCTATCTGTCGAGAATCAACTACTTGACAGCGTATTCTTATGAATGTTATAATGTTTTTGTTCATAACAATTCCGAAACATAAAGTTCCTCGCTGCAATCTATTGCGGTTTACACGCTTTCGGTTTAAGTAACTTTGTATTCTCTAATACACAGAGTATTTACAAGTTTTGAACAAATTAAAAAATTATATTTTTTTTAGATAAAGATTTGATAAAAATTCAATTCTGAGTACCAATAGATAGAAGCAAACTATTGCCTTTGGCGGATTTGATTATTGGAATTTGCCCTTCATTATTTTATTTGACGCCAGTTGATTACTAGTAAGCAACTCACTTTTTTTACTTTTGACATGATCAGAAACCGTTTGACTTTTGACTGAAGATAAGTGTAAACCGTAGTGGAAGTTCAGCCGCTGCCAGTGGACGCCACCCACGTGAATAATCAATTTCAACGCTTCTACTTCAGCACACTGTTAAACACGAATTTATATCTAAGTAACGACAATAGGTCAATTAATTTAAGATAACATATGTGTAATTTAACCAATGACAAGAAGACAAACAATTAAATTTTATATTTTTTTAAAACTTCATAATTATATCTTTTGTAAAGTGTGAAGGAGTTCATTTATTTTTATTCTTATTATTATTATTATTATTATTATTATTATTACTATTTTTTTAATATACATCAAAGTTAACTAATGTAGATAGTAAAAGTCATCCGTTTCAGTTCGGACATAACTGGATGGCGCTCAACAACAATTACGGTAATTGAATTAACCATACTCTTATCTAATAAAAACCACGACAGCCTGTACGACGTATAGCTGCCGCGAGGTGTCAACAAACACGTTACAATGTAGCGAAAAGTGGGCGAAACTTATACGCAACGAAAATCACACTTGAACACTTAATATACCACATCAAAATACAAAAACGCTTTTATGTGCAATTATGACAGGGTAAATGGAAATTTATAAAAATTATAGAAATTTTGTAATACATTAGAATAAATAAAAAAGTTTGTAACATAATCAACTATCAAATTAAACAAAAAAACTTTAAGAGCAAAGAGAAAAAGATGGAATTAGCTTAAAAATAAAATTAAAAATGATTGTAAAATAGTATATTAAAAATTTCTTTAATAAAAAATTTAAGAAACCGTTATAACACATGTTAAATACATAAACACAAATGTATTAAATAACAACAACAAAATAAAAAACGTGATTTTTGCATTAATGATTACATTTAAATTAATTTTATTTATTATTTTCATTTTTTAACAAAATAAGTTTTGAATTTATTTGACAACATTTTTTTACAACTAAAATAATAAATTTACGGTAATGTACCTAGATATAGTGCGTGTAATATCCTTCGTTATAATAAACAAGTTATAAAATAATATATAAACTTGTCACATTTGCAAATTGAAATTTAGTGGATAACAGGGAGCTCTTTTCTGTTTGAACACACTTTAAAAAATAAATTTATATAAAAATAAATCAAAAATGTTGTGTAATCAATTTTATTTTTGATATTTATGTACAAATTTATTTAATTAATAAAATTGTGTTTATTATCTAATCTTTTTGTTATATTTTTGATTTAAATTTATAATTGTTTTTTTGGTCTTTGTTTAACGTACACTTAAACAAATTATAAAGTTAGTGTTATATACAACGGAAGTACATCCGGGTTTTAATAGAAAAGCTACAAACGAACCTTACACATTACTTCTATACTAAAAACTTAAGACTCACTTCTTAACTATACGTTTGAGTTAACGTATAAAATTAAAAAAATTAAATAGTATTTAGTTTTATGAATAGTTATTAAATTCATACCTAATTTAATAGTAAACATTTTTTTTAAAGTATTATTTCAAACTTCATTGTTTATTTAAAACACGTTGATTGAAACATACCAAAAAAATGTTAAACAATAAATTAGATATTTGTGTATATATCATTATCGATAAAAAATTATTTTATTACAAATAAATACGTTGACCAGTTTAAGATATTTGTTTTTGGTAAACATTCTGTATCCTCCTCTGCGTAAATTAACTAATATAAACTTCTTCGCTTAGGAGGTGCATGCGAAACCACTTTAGTCTATTTTTGTGGCAAAGTTTCGTGCTACCAACGAGCACTTCATCAGGCCACTGCAATTTATTGAAACCCTTAAGCCAACACAATATAGGAACAACAACAAAATTAATTAACAAATAATTTTACAATATAAAATTTACAAAAGTTGAAGTAAAACAATCCATCGACCAAGGACATAGATAACTTTACAATTTACATTTGCTTAATAAATTATAAAACATAAATACATAAGTCAATAATTAAAATTCTGAAATAACAAAGCATATAAACGTTGATCAAACACTTGACAAGTAATGCATAATCAAAAATTATTTAATGTCAAAAGAAATATAAGAATTGTAAGATAAAACAGAAAAACTGAACAGCGATATATTTGAACCTATATAGTTATCTTACAATTTTTGATATTAAATCATAAATACTACTTAAATTGTTGGTATTATTGTTAACATTGATATTATTTTTATGTTCTTCACATCTAAAATCGTGGGATTATTGCAATTTATATAGTGTATTGCTAAAGCTGTATCGCCAGTTTTTGTTGGCAATCATAAATATGACTACAATATGAATGAAGATGTCTACAATGTAGACATTCCAGATGCACCACTAATCCTGAAGATCGTGCATTTTTACTTTTCGGGACCGTTTTTTGTCGACTAGAGAAATTGGTAATAGCTAACTAACAGATCTCTATACGTTCTGGTTATCAAAAAGTTTGATTTTTTGGGTTTATTTGCTATAGCAATTATTCGAGGAACACTAACTGCAGTTGGTTACATCAATAACGTGCTGGAACCAGTGTAAGTTCTATATTTTTAACAATCCCATTTTTCAGCTAGATAATGCTCGGCCACATACCGCCAGGGTTACTATAGAGTTTCTAAAAAATGTTAATGTTGGTCTTTATTTATGGCTTTTTCGTTTGCTACAATTATTATCAATCAAACGTGTGAGATATAATAGGGCGCAAGATCAATAATTTACAAAGTTTGTAGATGTTTTTAAACAACGGACTTTAGAAATTTGGGAGTCGATACTACTATCTACTTATGATTTACTTATTTTAAGTATTCTTTATAGACTAGCTGCATTTGTAAGGAGAACCAACGAATTATTAGTATTTTAACATTGTTCCAATAATTGTATACTGGTGAAATTTTTATCGTTTATAAGTACGAATAAATAACATGTTTTACGAAAATTTTATTAAATTTATCAACGTTTACTAGGTGTTCATTTACTAATGGCTGTCAGTACATATTTCCTAATGTTTACTAATAGATTCACAAGTATTTTTTTGTTTTTATTTAAGTTTATTTAATGTATATATGTATAAATAATTATCCATCATTTAATTGTTTAGTATAATATTTATACTTCTTATTTTAATCCATTCAGAACTAATGCAGTTTATTAAACACTATCAAAAAATTTTACGAATGGTAACTGAGGAGCAAAAACCGATAAATCCATTTTTGACGTATATGAGTTATACATTAAAGATCGTATTATCCATTATAAAGTTTTTAACACAAAATGAGATGTTCAATTATAATTGTAAATAATTTAATGCCTTTCCCATATATTTCTTTTTTATTTATTAATTATTTGCGGCTACAAGCTTCCACCTAACGGTCATCATCAGGCCTAATTAATAAATAATTTTATTTATGTAGTCATTGTGACATAAACTGTATAATTTAAATTTATTTATTTATTTATTAATTAGGCTTGATGATGATCGTTAGGATAAAACTTATACCCGCAAATAATTATTAAATAGAAGAAATATATGGGAAAGGCATTAAATTATTTACAATTAGAGTTATACATTGATTCTCAATAACTTGAACCTGGTCTATCTATATGCAATCTCAAATTTGAGCAAAACCGAATAATTTTTGTTCAAAATCTTAAGAAAATTTTAGTAGTTTATACCAAATCAGTTACAGTACACCCAAATAAATCCAAAAAAAATTCAGAACCCTCCGGCGGGCGCTAAAGATAATCTTGGGAGCGGGCGCGTTACGGCATATCGTGCCGCTTACAACAAAAGAACAGTAATATTACGAAATATTGACATTTATTAAAAAAGAAAATAAACAATTATTTCTTAAAAAACTTAAAATATACTTTTTCATAAAAATAACGTTTAGTTTAGTCTTATTCCATCGCTACCAAGCAATTGTGGCATTGCACAGTCTTAGTACTATGGTTTCTGCACATAAACTTATTGCAGGAATTGCATAACACAATAGTTTTTTTGTCTTTGTGGGCAGTACAGGTATGACATTGGCTAGTTTTTTGTACGCTACTTTGAAAGAAATCCCATTATTACTTAGACCCTGTAGCGGCTGGTGGTCAATCATACAAAAGGGTCATTTAAAAAAACTCGATTATCGCAAAAAGTTTAAAAAGTATTCTTGCAGTAACGCAATTATTTAAGATCAATTACATTTAAGATAAGATAGTAGCATAATTCATACAATTTTTTATGTGATGATTCGCTGTTAACAAGTGATTTTTACTTATCTTTTAAATGCTATAAATCAGTAACCATATTCTTACACCATAATGATTAATGTATAATGTGAAAACAGTACTTAAACATATAAAACAGTAAAATCTATTATTTATTTCAGATTCACAAATTCAATCTAACGAATCATATATAGATTCTTTAAAATTACTGTAGACTTCTTTAATTTTATGTTTACTGATCTGTCGAATTTGAAGTAAAGGCCCAAGCGATCGTTGAATTTAAATTCTAAACGTCTTTCAAAATTTAAACTTTTATTAGCGATTATTTTTTTATGTCTTGTATTACCGCTATTATACAACCAAAACGACAATATGTACTTAAAAACAATTAACTTTTTTTTAACATGTGGAAGTCATTGACATCCGTTACAAAAGAATATTATTATTATAACAACTAAACAATCGAGTGCAAAGTTTGTCGTATGTGATAAGAAATGTGCATTCTAGCATCTTTGTTTTACAAGGAGATAATAAAAAATGACGTAAGCATTGCACTGAGTACTCGAAATGGGACCCGGCTGACAACCGCAGAAAGAATTTAGGCATTAAGTTATCTTTTTCTAATTCGCATAATATTGTATTATCCCTGTTTCACTCTTAGCTACATTATATAATACACACGGACTATAAAACTCAACAGCCTCGGGTATAAATTCGTAAGTTTGCTGTTGCGCTTACAACGAAAATTCAAACGCTGATAATTTGGTTTAAATGCAAATTTTGTGTAATTTTTAAAGTAAATAAAATACATTACTTATTTATTTTTTAGAGAGTCATTGTCCGAATGACCTAATAGTGTTTCAGAGGGTTCTGGAATTACTATAAAAGAAGACCTCACAGTTAATCACATAAAAATAGTTAAGGCAGCTCAAGAAAAGTACGATATTCAAAATACGTGGACCAAGGACGGCAAAGTTTATGTGAGTGCTACAAATAACATTAAATGGATAAGCTCTATTAATAATTTAATATAACATTTTAGAACTTTCTACTGTATACTAAAAGATACTAATTTATTAGTTTAAAATTATTGATTGCGTTTGTAAATAGTTATATGCGTATTTTGATAAACTGTAACCGTTGGTAAATCCTTGTTATTTAAGCTTAAAAAAGAGTATTTTATTTAATTATACTTATGTACTGTTTAATTTGAAATTATTTTGACTAGTTTGGAACGTTTGCATTTACGTATCTATTTTTTTTCTAATTATTAAAGCATTGTTAGATATAATTGTTGTTTTTTAATATCCTTGATGGAAGATACTTTAGCAGATATTCCAACACTTACAAATGTGTTTCTTGAAAATGTGGTCAAATGTAATAAATTTAGTCAATTATTCAAAAGTAAAATATTTGGACAATGTTACTATTTTTCAAACTAATATTAGAAGTGTGGGTTGTAATTTTGCTCAATTAGAATCGTTACTTGGCTTTGTTAACAAATAAATTTGAAATTATAAATTTAACTAAAACCTGGATTTGTTAAGAGAAGATTTTCTTGGTGAAGATAGATATAATTGCTCTTATAACAACAGCAAACTGAATAAGTATGATGGTGTATTGGTATCTATAAAATCTACAATTGCGCATAATAACGAAGTAGTTATTATAAATGATATTATTTTTACGAGAACAATTTTAAAACTGAAAAGATGTACAATTGCGTTAACATCTGTACTGTTAAGTTTAAGTTTGAATAGTGTTCTACCACGTTTAATAAAGGACTTAGATACTCAATTTTACAATATCCTTGACCGTAAAAAATGACTAACCTTTTTATTAATGAAAAATTGGCATTTCTTAAAAAATTTAAATATAGATGATGCTTTTACAAAATTTATAAATCACTTAAACTATTCCATTAAAAAAGCAACAATTCGTAAAAAAATTAAAACAAAAAAATACAAAAACAGAAAACCTTGGGTAACTAAAAAAGTTATTGAAGAAATTTGTAACAGAGACTATCTATACAAGACAAAGATAAAAATAATGTGTAAACACGCAACAATTGTAAAGTTTATAGAACAAAGTTGACTAATTTAATTCGTAAGACTAAAACGGATTACTTTAAACAAAAATTTTAGAAATGCGAATCAGTAAACGATATTTGAACTTTATCAAAAAAAGCTCTAAATTTAAAACAAAAAAGTTCTTTGATAAATCAATTGATAATTAAGAATGGAGAAAGTGTAAGTGAACATGTAGATATAGCTAATGAATTTAATACTTACTGAAACGTTCGAGAAGTTATTTGCAAATTCAAGAGCCTTCTAGAAGCTGGTATCCATCTTCTAGAAGATATACCAAAAGATAGGAAACACTCGAGAAGAATTTCCAAATGTGTATAAATACCGAAGGAAGAAATCGTAGGTCAGTTATTGCCGTAATGCGAATACAGCAGTATTAAGAAGATTATTCAAGTTGAAATAAATAAGTCGTTAGCACGTGTGTGTACATAAATATACAGAGAATAATTTTGTACGTGATTTTAGTGTAAACAAGTGTGTGTAGCTATCCGCGGACTTTATCTTATCTTAATTAGTGTAAGTGTTTTTATTAAATATTATTAGATTTCATTAGTTTGGTTAATTTACAAGTGTACATATTTCTACTATAAGTAAACATATTTTTAGTCGTTTAAATAAATTAGTTTTAATAATAAAATCGTTACATTACTTTATAACAATTGGAGAATCACTAGTTAACAATTTAAAACAAGATAAAAAGTATAAAATGCCTATATATTCTTTAGTATCATCTTTTTTATGGACACCGATAAAAACACAAAATATTTTTAAAGAGATAAAAATATTAGGCTTTAGAAGAATTTTTCTGCATTTTTTTAAGTTTCTTATCAGAACGACAACAGGTTCCTGTAGCAAGATCATTAAGTGAAACTAAAAGTATAAATTGCGGCGTTCTTTATAGTTCTGTACTAGAACTACTTCTTTTTATTATTTATACTAACGATCTTTTAAACATTAATACTTATTCTTCACAAATTATTTCTTTTGCTGATGATACTGTTTTATATGTTATTGGTAAAACATGGAAAGAAGTCTATGATAGAGCTGCATTGTGTGTGCCACAAATTAAATACTCGTTGGATAATAACATTCTTTTTCTAAACTATAGTAAAACATGTATCATGACATTAAAGAAAAATCAACTTCTCGAAATATGTTCGTTGTTGTTTCACGACTGAAACTGTGTAGAAACTCCTTATGCAATATTTATATATCAAAAACCAAATCAATTAACTATCTGGGAATTACTATTGACTGTAATTTAAAATGGAACCGCCACGTTCAATACACAAAACTTAAAATTAGAAAATTTATTTATTTGTTCGGAAATCTTAGAGATATTCTTGATTTTCATTTGCTTAAAATTATATATTATGAAATCGTTTAATTGGTAATTTTGTACGGTATTTTAGTATGGGTTGCAGCAGCGAGTTCGTATATTCATTCACTAGAAACTTATCTAAAAAACCTTACTGATATCTCAGTAAACTATTGTTTGAAGAAGCACACGTATTTAATTTAAAGCAATTGTATTTTTGCTGTAGCTATTTATATTTTTAAACACCACAATCACTAAAGAATACTGCATTTTCGAATTCATCAATATACAACTAGAAGCAACATACGACAAATATCATATAATAGCATAGCTAAACTAACAATTGGGTAAACTAACTTTTTATATTATATACCAAAAGTATATAACTGTTTACACACTAATACAAATTCAAATTGTTAATATTATTCTTACTGTACTTTTAAAAAACACTTTAAAAAATGTTTGCATGAGAACGATTCAAGTATATGTGACAATGTTTTTAAGAAACAATGATATTTTGTTGCAAACATTTTTTTTTAACGAGATCGCAGGCAAGGGGAGAAGCGTCATTGGCTACTTTACTTTATATGTAATCTCATTTATTGCATTACACAGCATTTGCTTATTGTTTTTTTTGTTCTCTTCCTTATGTAACTTAAAAAGTAATTGTAAACAAAAAAAGAAGAATAAAAAAACCTTTTGATTTGATTTGTTGATTATATGCTTTAGGAGAGTTTATATTGTATTGTATTGTTCGCATCTTTAGGTGTTCCTGAATCAAAACAAAACCTAGTTTAATTAAAAATGTTCGTCTTCTTAGATGATCTTCTGAAGACTAGTTACATCTCAATATAATTTCAAAATTATACCAGCAATATTAAGTATACAAAAAAATAGAGCAAGAAGCCATCTTCTAGCTATCCTTTAAATTGTGTAAGAAACACAATTTTGATCAACAGTGTCGATACATGATTTTTTTTATTAAAGTCTAAAATAATTTGTGGTTTTCGTGTTGCATTAGTTTTGCTTCTATCGGCTATTGTAGATAACAAAATCACAGCCTTGTTCCTTTTAATCACATAGGACACGAAAGTCATGTCGCCTTAAAATCAAAATAGTGATGATCCTACAGTAGGTGATTAAACTGGGAGTAATTCAAGTAGAATATTTTGGTTTTTTACTGTCCCAATCAGCGTAATTTTATTGTGTAACAATTATCAGTCGTTAAATTTCTGTCCAATTTCTTTGTAGCGTCAACTAATCGCTGCACTATATCGAATGATTTGTTTGATGACTTATATAGTCCATTCCGTTAAGTTTTACAATAAAGTTTCTTGTGTAAAATGCTTTGCTATCACAAAGAGCGTATGCTTTTATGTCATACTTAGCAGCTTTTTGTGGCATATGTTGTACGAATCCACATCTGCCTCTAAAAGAATGGAGCATTTTATCGATTGTCGCACACTCTCCTAAATTATAATTATTTTATCCACAAAACTATTGTAAATATTTGTAATTGCAGCAAGCTTGTCAATATTCTCGCATTTTTTCTTAATGTAACATTGCCAAAGCTGAGAGCACGAAAAAGAAATAGAAATCTTTTATAGCTAAACACCGTTTTTAATAAAACTATCTCTGTTCTATCTTTTGACTATAATTCTTGAATGTTGGTACGATTTCTTTTTTTTTACTGCTATAACACCCTTCGTCGATATTTTCATCTTCCCCTTTAGTGTCTTCATCAAAATCTGCGACTTTCTCTTTAATATCTAACCAGTCATCAATATTTTTTGCTGTCTTTTCTAACTCTTTTTGACTTTAATATTGTGTTCCAGACCTAAAAATTTAAAAAACGTCATGGAAATAATAAGGGGGAAAATGAGATTATGCTAATAACAGATAATTTGACAAAAAAGCAAAAACATGTTTTTACTTACATCATCAGGCGCGCTGCGGTACGTAATTCCGCGATCGAGCACTTCACACTTCAAAGTCTCGACATTCACTAACGCAAAACTAGAACGTAGTAACTACACCTTTCCCCGCTACTTACTACGGTCACTTGTACACTAAATAGGCAGTACGCTACATTCAATAATAATTAAAGAATAAGCAAATAATTCAAAATGCGGCACCTAGTGTCCCCCAAAGGGATAAAAACGTATTAAAGTGCTCTGCAATCAGTCCGCTTCAAAGTGCAGTTTATTGGTATATGACATAACTTATGTAATGTTAGTAAATGATTTCTTATTATTTTATGCTAGATTGTAGGTTTGTAATTTGTTCGGTTTTTTAAATTATGAACAATGAAAACAGCATCTCTGCGAGGGAAGGGAATCGAGGTTCAAATAAGGAGCAGAAAAGAGAGACAAAAAAGCAAAAACAAAAATTAAAAAGGAAAATAGTATTTGTTGTTTTAAATGTAAAACGGTTGGTAATAAATCTATTGTATTAAATAGATATGAGATTAATGATGGAACCCTGGAAAAATTTTAAAAACTCTGCAATCATGAAAATAGCATTTTTTTGAGAACACACGGCAAAAGTTTTATCAGGAAAATAATTAAATAAATCAAGACCTTTATTGTGTTTTTTTATATCGATAACCAGAAAAAGATCTATCACAAAAAATCCTAAAAAATTCTCAGCATATTATTTTCTTCCGACTAATTACTAAAGAATAAAACAAAAGTTCACGTTTGTCAAATGTGTAAATTTAAAGCATTAAATTAAAAAACAAAAAGATCCAAATATGAGAAAAACCTTAAACGCAGAATTTCAGTAGAAGTAGAATCTGTTCTACTAAATTATCTAAATTCTAAGAAATTAGTTTTTTTTTTGGTATTTTCAGTGTTATTGAACCAGATTTTTGTTTTTTTTTAATTTCAAAAATACAATTTATTAACTACGCCTTAGGTTTTAATGTAAACACTATTTCTCAAAAAAAATAATAAACTTTGAAAATCATAATACGTTTACCATTAAAAATCGATAAATCCATAAATACTTTCAGAAATTTAAAAATTGGTTTATTGATTTTATATGCTCAATTATTTAATTTTTAATTGGCAAAGTCGTATAGAGAATTTTTGTTTTGTTTAATTTTACATTTTCTTAAAAACACTTTTTTTTGTGTCTTATATTTTAATACCGTAGATTATAATACAATAGATATAATTATAACAATAGATATTTGACTTAAAACTGAATTTAAACATTGTTTTTAAAATACTCGTTTGCATACTATATTAAATATAACGTTAAAGGCTTCAATAATTTGACAAACAATTAAATTTAGGGAACAAGGTAAAAGCTAATAGATTTAATTACAGCACAGGCTATTAGTAATTATTAAAGTTTGAAGGTTAAAAAGCGCTAATAAGAAAACTTTACATGAATTAATAACTGAACTCTATAAAGTTTGAATCGGTATACAAAAAAAAATATTTAAACATGTTGCCATGAAGTTTTATTTGCAATATTATTTTTTTATACTGTAATTTGCTACTGTTTTACTAAAAATTTAAAATAATTTAATTTTAATTAACTTGCAATAAAAAAATGTTATAATTACTTTTATTTCGGCTGAAACAATAAGGATTTACATGGTAAATATTGTACTTTATGTTAACTTTTTTTTCATTGAATAGACTAGTTTTAAAAACCTCAGTAAAATGTTTAATTTGTTTTTTTTTGAGTTAATAATATTTACATTATTATAAAATAACACGCATTTTCTTTAAAAATTACGGTAAAAAGCGTTGGTGAAACAATTTGTTGTCAGTAAACATAATGAAATTTTATCCAAATTAATTTGTTTAGTTTAATTATATGTTAATAATTTTATCTTTTAACGGATAAAATTTTTTTTTATAAATATACATTGCTGAAAAATGAAAAATGTATTAATAAAAATAAAAAAATAGCACTTTATTATATTTAATAAAATGTAGTAAAATTTTAGTTTGTGACACTTTTTTTTATTTTATTTAAACCAATTATAATAATAAATAGAAATTATTTTTCAACAAAGGAAATTGTTTAAAAATTTTAATTGCTTTAGTTTTTAAACGAATGCGGAAATAAAAAAATGCAAAAACTGGTCAATTTTTTGTAAAGTCAACCTTCTTACTTCTAGTAAGTACTCTCAATTTTTTAAAAAAAACACGATTCTACTTTTGCTACGTCATTTCTTAAGAAATTTATCAAGAAATTTTAAAGGTTTGCTTAGCTTATAATTTTTCCAAATTAATGTATTTTTATTTTTAAATATGTAATAAAAATTAAAATTTAACACAAGAAGTACTTACTTAAAACGAAATTTATGGTTTATCTTTTTATTTCAAATATATGTAATTTACAATAGCCATTCAAAATTATTTCAACAAAAAAGAAATGTTATAGAAGAAGTATTGGAATTAATTTTCGATATTGTCGAGACAATGGTAGAGTCTGCTCTCCAGTTAGTCTTTTGGCGAACATTTTTAAAAGTTTCATTTGTGAAGGCGCGATATGCTTTCTACGCCACAGTTTTTTAATCGATTCCGATTGAGTTTAAAAAACTCCTCAATGACCTACCTGAATATGGTCATTTAATCATTGTCTAACTGGTTGTGCGTAATGATGAGAAACTTCATCTTGCTAGAAATAGAGTAAAGTTTTATTTAAAAGATTACTTTCTATGTCCTTCTGTCTACAAGTATTAACGGTTTCATCACATTTTCTAACAATTCAAGATAAAGTGTGCCAGTCAAATTTCCATCTATGAAGACAGGATTAATGACCAAATAATAAATTTTCTATAAAAATATCATGCTTCGTTTTACTATAAGTTACTATAAAAATGTCTATATTAAGTTTACCTACATTAAAAGCGCCTGTTAATCTCATGTTGGCTGATCCGGAAATTAGCAACAATGGAGACATAGATATATCACTGGGCGCAGATGTAGTTTGGGACACCTTTGATACTGGCCGACTGTGATTAGGTAAAAATAAACGTACATTAAAACTGAGCTAGGGTGGTAAAATGGAACAGGTTAACAGCCAAATTTTATCAATTATGTGAAAATGATTTTGTTAAAACACATTCGAAAAACTCTAATACATAATAATAATAATAAGATGTATAAAGGATTGTGAGTCATTAGAGCATACGCAACAAATGAAAAATACGGAAAATGATAAAAATAACAGTTATTTTATACCTTATCATGCGGTTTTTAAAAGAGGTAAAATACGGGTAGTATTTGATGTGTTTGCCGGAGAAAATTAAAACCTACTAAACGTGTAGTTTTATTGTATGTTTCAAGACTGATTACAATTTTATTTAAATCAATAATTCAGCAATTATAGCAAGCAAGTTTAAATTGCGATCAACCTATTTTAAAATCAATATTATTAAATTAGAAGAAAATTAAAAAACAACTGCAAGTAGTTGAAAATTTAAAATTTTTTAGAGATGTAGTCGGCGGTCAACCAATAGAGATTCAAATACATGGTTTTTGCGACGCCAGCGAACGAGCCGACAGAGTTTGTGTGTACATTCGGGTGCAAACCCAGTAAACACAAAATTGATAATGTTTAGTAACAGTTTCAAAACAAAAAAATTATGATTCACTCTTGTTTCAAACATAAAAGAAACCTAACTGCAATAAAATAGCTTTAAGTCCTTCGCTGTTTCACTTATTTGAATCAGTATAGTTTCGGTATTTTAAATTCAAATCTGTTGCAAACTAAATGTTGCATTCAGTTTACGTTTTAAAAGCTTCGTTCTTAAACTGATACTAAATGATCGATATATGTATGATTTCTTTGTTTCAATAATGAACTAATACAATTCTTTCAATAATATAATAATACATTTTCGAATGCACGTTTCAAATTTTATTGCACAATAAATATTTTTAAATACAATATCACATTGAGTTTTTTACATATTGCAACTTTCCTGGATGTGGTCTTTTCACGGAAACCTTGAAAACTGCATCAGTTACTGTTGGGTAGCAATTTTTAACCGCATCTGTAACATAGAAATAAATATTTCATTTGTATACATACATAATCATATAGTTACACAAAATTAATTACATTTTTTTAATCAAAAATAACACAAACTTAATATAAATATCACTTTAGCAATCATTAGAAAGTTATAAAAACACTGTGAATACCTTTAGCTGTACATAATCGTATAGAAAACTTGAAAAATTGAACTGTAATTATAAATCCTAAAACATCATCAGATTTACGCAATAATCTACCTTAACGCAACCATGTGTGTTAATTTACATTTTTTTTATACAAATTAAAACATGATACATAAAGAACAGAAATGATAATAATATCGATTACATTTATGGATTATAATAAAATGTTTCGACTTACCGTTTATTGTTCCATTTTGTAATTGTACACACAGCATCACTTATCAAACTACAACCGAACAAGTGAAAAGATATCAATTTGCAGCGCAAGCGTTGACGACAGTAATCAAAAGTATAGCAACGACTAATGCTGACTAATCACAAAGTATTCGTTTTTCCTAGAACGATTCCACTGTTTTGAAAATAATTCAATCTTATTTAATCGATCTTTAAACAATTCTAGTTATTCAAAAAATATTCGGTTTTAATAAATCAGTTTTTAGACGGTTGCTGATTATGGGATAAAAATTGCAAGTACTGAAACGGTTTAAAACTGATTGTGAAAAATCGAAACTCTTTCAATTTATTCACTGTCAGTTACATGTAAATGATATAAAAATGGAACTAACACGAAACAACGTAATGAAACAATTGTTTTAATTTTGTGACTGTAACAGTTTCAATCCGTGTTTACTGGGAAGTCACGATAAAATTATTACAAACCTTTTTTGCGCAAATTCCATAGTAAAATATCAGTAAAAAACATCATTTTAGTAAAAGTAGACAAGGATTACTTGTGGTCAAATTCATCAGTTGTTTTAAATTGGATAAAAAATTGTTTTAAACTAATACAAACATCGAAGACTGGCATCATGTAGCTCCTGGTCAGAATGCGGAAAATTTAATATTTTGAGATGCAGTACCTAAGATTTTAATAGTTTTAGATTTATGATTTTACAGACCAAACTGGTTAAACAGAGAATTTATTGACTGGACTAAGCCTAAAAAGTCTGGGTGTTTAACTACGACGCGGTCTAAGTCGAAAACTGCTTATAATTATAAAAAAACGTGTTAGCATTGTAGTAACTGAAAGTAACGATTTAGATATTTTTGATAAATTTTCAAGTTTTAGAACATTATTGCATGCATTTACCTACATCCTAAGATTAGGTCATAACACTAAAAGTAATCAAAGTCAAGGTTTAGGGTTCTTTTTTCCAACAGAACCTCAGAACGACGCTTTAAATAAATTAGTTAAAATAGTTCAGTACAATTTGTTTAAATTAGATATAGAGATGCTTAAAACGATTGGTATGTTCGGTAAGAAAAGTTCATTGCTATCAATTGTTGGATAGTCAAGATCTTTTAACAGTCGTCGGCAGAGTTGCAAACAATAATTTTAAGGCAAGACCTCAAAGCTTAAGGTATAAAATTGGCAATTTATTATTAACTTGCGTTATACTCGTCCTTTTACTATAATTGGTACAGATTTTGCGGGACCTTTTTTGCTCAAAGTCCGGCTTACTAGTAGCCCTAAATTAATTAAGTCGTATACTTGTATTTTTATATGTTTTGTGTCCAAAGCGGTCCACATTATGTTAGTATCAGGTTTAACTACCAAAACCTCTATAGCCGCATTGAAAAGATTTGCGTTTCGACGGGGATTGTGCTTGGAACTTTACCATGATAACGGGACTAGCTATGTAAGAGCAAAAAATGATTAAAAAAATATTTATACATTCTTGAAAACAAACGGGTGCGATATACATTGTTATTTAACAAATTAAGAGTATTAATTGGCACTTTATACGCGCGTGTTCCTCTCATTTTGGAGAATCATGAAAATTTTTTGTGTGTTACATGGAATTTCATTGACAAAAGGTTCTCGGGAATGGTAATTTAATTTTGACAAATTTACTAAAATCTTGGGACAAGTAGAAGCATGTCTGAATTCCCGACCCTTATCCCCAATCAGTGATTATTATGTAATACTTTATCTCGATAGGAACGAGCACAACATATTTCACAAAATTTTTGGCTTTTCTAGGTACAAGAATGCACTTCGCAGATTTAGATCCAATTCAAGTAGCAATTAACGCTAAACCTAACTGATTAACTAAATTAACTGAAACCATGCAACATGGTGCTTGTTAAGTAAGGCAATGTAGTTAAGTTGACGTGGCTACTAGGCCTCATATCTCAAGTGTATACTAAAACTAATGGTGTTGTTCGGGTTGTCGACGTCATCACGACTTATCAAAAGATCCGCTAGAGGTGTCTGTCGACTACTTGTAAACATGTAAAATTATAGAGTGACGTACCAAAATACTGTGTTTAATTTTAAGTTAAAAACACAAAATTTAGATAACTTAATCTAAAGAAGTTTGAAGTTAAGTTTTTTTTTTTGAATGACCTGGCAAATGTTTATATTAAATGTGAACGAATGTAGTATTAATTTCTAAAACTATTTTAACTTATATTTTTGTCGAATGTTTCGAAAATTGTTTATGTTAAATGCCAACAAATGCAGTATATTAATTTTGAAACCTTTCTAGGTTTCTTATATTTTTGAGCTGGCCGAGATGTTGGTTCAAATAGGTAAATTTGTGCTCAAATCAATTCTGTTGAAATATACTTATTAACGGGCGTTAGAAGCAGAGGCATATAAGAAAAATGTCACTAATCGCCGAATTTGGTATACTTGTATGAAAAGTTATAATAAATGGTTGTTGAGCTCGGGTGAATTAATTGTTTAAATGAAATATTTAAGTCTTGCCGTTTATGGAAAATTATACAGTCTACTGCATTGAGTAAACCGTACACTTATCACTAAAACAAATGATTCTTAAAAATTGCGGATTTGCATTAATTTGATGAATGTTAGTTTTACAAAACTCAATTTTTTTGTCTGGATCATCATCTCCAAGTTCTTGTACAATGATTTAATGGTTTTGCAACAGTTCTTTGAGACAATCTTATTTCTGCTGGCTGACGAGTTGACAACGTTCGATTATAGCAAACTGTCTAAATGTTTCAGCATCAGCGGTTTTATTAAGTGTCCTTAACTTATCTCTTTATCTATTAGCAATAGATCCCGTTGCCTCAAATTTGGCCACCAATTGACAAACCTACGAATAACTTACATTTCTGTTAAGACGTTTGTTCCTAGTAAACAGCGTTTTTCTATACCATAAATGAAAATAATTTTGACACGTTCTGCGATAGTGTAAGTCATTATAAATATCATAAAAAATTGATAAGTTACAGAATTTTTTTGATTACGAATTCTAATGTAGACGACATGTCTTAATGAAAATAACATTCAAAATTAAACCAGTATTGTTAAAAAATGACACAACAAAGACCACAATAATAAAACATTTTTTTGTTGTGTCAAAAAATTGTCAAAATTGTAAACCAGGCATGCCCGTAAATTCCTTATTAAATTTCTCAAAAAATGACGTATTACAAATAGGGTTGCGCCATTAAAAGAAATTAAAGGTAGTTGCTAAACATTGATTTTACAAATGTCATTTAAACGTCAAAAATTAACCCCCTCAATACTAAAATTGACATCTTATATGTATTAGACATAACGTACAACATTTAAAGTGCTTTAGACACATGGTTAGACATGGTTAAATAGCAAGAACGCTGAAAACCGACAATATTGAATATACCTGGGATATGTATCTAATATGTTTAATATGCAACAAAAAGTTTATAAATTAATTAAATACACAACTATACTTTACATAAGTATTTTTTTGCAAAATGTAGCAAATTGTGTATACGTATCGGGTATAGAACATGATGCATACTTTCAGATCAAGTACAAACCACACCTCATATCTGCTATGTGCATTTAAATGATTTAAAATGGTATATGCAATATTTTTTCAACAAAATTTTAAAAAATTTCAACCGTGTCGATATATAGGCTGATGCAAAAATGCATCTACCAACATAAAAATTATTTTCTTTCAAATAGCACACTTGATGGTGCATATATTTTAATTTTTTTTTGCAGAAATTGAGTACAATGTTTTCTTGTTTTATAAATTTTAATTTACGTACATTTTAAACAAGATTTTGTTGGTTAGAATGAAGTTCAATAGAATTACAAATATGTTAACGAATTACTTGACTAACACGTTGGAAACATGTTACCGTCGTTACATTTTGTGCGTTTTCTTCTGTGCAAGATCAGGTGTTTGCGTTTGTTTTATGAACTCTATTTTCTTTAAGACAATTTAAGTAATTTTGCATTAAGTTATTAAAGTTATACCACGTTTTTAAATTCATCAATTTAATCAGTGTAAATTATAATTTATTTAGTACATATTTAGTGCATATGCACTTGAATTATTTAAGTTGATTTTATTATATTACATTTAGACCACATCTTATAACTTATTACATCCGACAATCATTTTAGTATTGAGTTTCAACGTTAACCTTAGTGATTGTAGCTGAATCTTCTGTTTTGAATATTTTTGATTTTGTTAACGTTGCATCTATTGCCGTGAGAAAAGTAGTCAACGAACTGTGCTTTTGCGTGTTAATTAAATTGCATTTTTTGGGGATGTAGTTACGGGAGAGGCTTTAATTCTTAATTTGTGGCTAGTAGTGTTCGTAGGTTTATTATGGGCTTAATGAAGTTTTGAATGAATGCATTTTTTCTAATTAGTATGTTTTACAGTTTTGACGATTCATTTAGGCCCGAGTATAATTAAAGTTTCACGAAATTTATTGTGTTATCACCGTATTATTCTACTTTGCTTGTTGCGGTTAAAAACCTTATGACAGACCATCGCAAATATGTAACCACTAAAATTTTCTTCTGGAGGGTTTTATAACTAACTGAAAACCATGACAATGTAAAATCAATTAGGATTTTACGTTTTGCTAACTTGAGTGCTTAAAAGCATTAAATTTAAACAAAATAAAGTTTGTGACCTGTGTTTTTCGCATTAGAACGTTTAACTAACAACATTTACAAATTATTAGTCGTTTCAATTATTTTAAAGACAAATTGTCAAAGTTTTGCTTTTTTTTTTGATCGACGTCAATTATTTAAATTAAATCAAAACAATAATATTATAATTTTTGATTTTATTGTTACGTAATGTTTGTTTTGTAGGGAGAACCACGTACCTTAGAACATTTTATTATTTTGCAGCTCTGCAATGTTAATTTAGGTATAATATAAATTTTTAATTGAATATGTTTAAACGTTAGTGTTTATTAAGCTAAACGCAATACAAAAGCCTGCTTATTTAAAAATATTGACATATTTTAAAAAATTATCCCAAATGTCCCAAGGTACAACACTTAGTAGTTCTTTGGGACATAGCGGTATGTGTAGGACTGTAACTTTTACGTATAATTTATGAACTATCAACATTATACTTAATTTATTAATTAATTAAAAATTAACTTTAAATTTAAGCTGATTTCTTCTTTGATGCGTACTACCAGCGGACTTGAAGAAAACAACTTTATAACCACATTATGACAAGAAGTTTTAAAAACATTGTCACTGTCAAATATAAATTTATTGTTGAACCCTAAAACTTTTTTTAGATACTTTATTTCTAAAATATTACTTTCAACTGTGATAAGCTGAGATACATAGTAACGGATACTTTTCTTTCCTTTAATCTGAACCAAAACAAACAGTAAACGGAATATTTTCAATACCTGAACAGCTTAGCATTTAATTAACAGTAAGTGTATTCCAAGTTTTCCTAGAATTATCTACAGTTTCTGGATGAGTTTGATATTTTTCACGTGAATTATTTACAGGAGTCTCATATGGTCTATCTGTATTTCTATTTGTTGGATAAATACTAGAAATCCGATTGATAATTACCAGGTGTTAATGCTAACGGAAAAGCTCTTCCAGCACACTCAGCCACATCATATATTGTTATCGGTGTTCCAGCTCAGTTCAACAGCCATTCGTGGCAAACAGTATTGTAATATTTTTTAATGACTTAATACTGAACTGAAATGGCTGTAAATTGTAGCTCGTGTGAGGTAAAAATGGTAATAATGTTGTATTGTTCTCTGTACATGACTTTCGTGGTTATTAAACATCAACAATATTTTATTTTCCGCGGTAGGTTTAAAAAGGTTATAAAATGTTCATGATATTCTAGAAATGCACTTGAATTTGATTTTTGAGATAAACGCGAGGAAAAATGAACAATGGTTGTAAAATTGTCTAGTGCGTTTATACCAGCTATCATATATTAATTGTTACTAAAGCAGACAAAGGAGATTGTACATCAATTCTAAATATATTAGAATACATTAATATAAAAATTTTTTTTAGATGACACTGATTTTAAGAAATTAAAAAATTCCCCTTTAACTAAATTTGTTACTAGTACTATTTATATTTGACAGTTTACAGAAAACATATTTCTAGTTTAAAAGTATCTAATCCCTCTATCCCTTTTCTTTATTATTTACCAATACATAAATCTAATTGTAAACCAGTTGTAAACTTTATTTATTCACCTCCCTATAAAATTAACAAGATTTTAAGTAAAATATTTAATTTTATTTCTACTTACTTAATTAAAAGCACTAAAAAACTAATAAATTCTTTAAATAATTTAATTTTTTCTTCTGATACAATTTTAAATCTTAATATTGTTTTTTTGATGATAAAAATTTTTTTCTTTCAGTTTCTCCTACAGATGTGTCACTTATAATCTCTAATCTTCCTTTACTTTCTGATTTTCCTAATTTTGTAAGATGATTTATTCAAAATTACTAAATTTTGTTTAAAGTACGCTTTTTTCCAATTCAATAATCAGTTTTCTAAACAAATTCTAGGTCTTCCAATGGGTTCTTCTTTATCACCAATTTTTGCTGAAATTTTCTTAATCTCTTTAGAAACCACCTATATTTCTAAACATCCAATTTTCTTACAAAAATCATTTTGGAAAAGATATTTTTTGTATTTTTAATGGTTCTAATAATAAAATTAACAAATGTTTAGATTTTTTTAAATAATATTTATAATAGAATAGAATTTACCGTTAAATATTCAAATAATAATACCTTACCGTTCTTTGATAAATTATTTTCTTTAAGTAATAATAATACTTTTGCATATGAGATTTATAGAAAATCTACCACTATTAACCACTTAATACTGTTTGACTCAAATCGCCATATTTTTCATAAATTAGCATTATTATTTTTTATATAGCTTATAGTACCATTTTTCTTTAAAAATTATTTACAACGTTTATCATAAATATTATATAAACATTGTGTTAAATGTTACACAAGTTTAGTATTAATTTAGCAAATACTACTAAAAAAAATTTTTTAATTGTTTTTTAAATTAAGAAAAAATAACGATTACAAAATTTCTTTTTTTTAACAACTATTTCTAAGAAATCTTTTTTTTAATGATAATTTTAATGGTAGTAATTTAAATAAAAGTGTAAATTAATTTATTCTTGTAACAAATTTTATATTGGTACGATGCAAAGATCTTTTCAAACTAGACTTAATAAACACCTTAGATATTTAAAAAATCGATCAAAGTATACTAATAATCCAAATTCGGTTAAATCTACATTTGCACAACATGTTTTAGATAATCATCATACTCTTATTTCCTTTAAATTATTCCATCCTTTTATTAACATTAAGAAACAAATTCTAGAATTGTTAGAATTGATTTATATTGAAATATCAAATAAAAATTTTTGTTAAACACTCAAACTAATTTACAATATTTTCTTTTTAACATTAATCTTTTCGTAAAACTTACATTTTTTTATTTATCTAGTTAGATAATTTTGACTTTCAAATTAAACTTTTTTTACAAAAATCTAAGTTACATTTTTAAATCTTATTTTTTGTTGTATATATTTTTGTAGAATATTTTAAAGATAAGATTACTTTGTTAATGATTTTTAAGGCAATATATATTTATAAGTATTTTTTTTTGCTAACTTACCTTTTATGATTCATTACAATACGATTTCTTTATTAAATTACAATTTTATTAATGTTGAAACTAGTTACAATAATTCTAACCGTGATTTCCGGTAATTACCACATAGATTCGCTTGTAAAATTTATTTTTAATATAAAAGTGCGTAAATACTTTAACTTTAAACTGATATCTAAAGTAGTATATTAAACAAAAAGTTTCATATGGTTGCTTTTATGGAACTAATCCAAGTTTAGGAAATGAGTGGCAAAGTCACGAGTATTCTAAGGATGAGTTTTATAAAAACTTTATGAACAAAATTGTTTTTTAAAATGTTTATAACTTGCGCTTTTTGGGCCAACTAGACAATACAGAATTTTAAATTATTTGTCAATTAATTCCAATTAAGTCACTAATACCTATCTTGTAAAATAAATTACACCAATTTTATTAAAGCACGAAAATTTTTTTATTAAAGCACGCAAATGGCGTCATTTAATAAGATATATTTAAAACGCAAATTTAAATTTATTTCTCTTATTTATGAATGGCACAAAAAAGTATTGTAAATATGTTTTCCTAAAGTTAATCTATAACACATAATTAAAAAAGTAATTTAAGTTAAATTTAATGCATTTAGTAAGAATCCCGTTTGCTTACTTAGCTAAAGATGGTTTTCTTGTAACGATTCAAACTTTCTTTCTGTCAGATTTGGATAAGTACATGACAAACTAAATAAAAATAAATATTACATTTAATTGGACGCAATCCATAGTACTGGAAAAAGAATTTGTGTCTAAGAATAAATGAACAAATCGGCTTTTGTAAAAGTTATCGTTGGTATATAAAGATATATGTATAGACGTTATGCCTAATCTTTTTATTACTATTTGAACTAAAATGTAATTTTAATTTGTATTATTTTTTTAAGTTTTTATTTGGATTACAAATTGTTTTTATTGTAATCAAACAAAGATTATGTGTTAATGTAATGCAAGTTAATATTATAACAATTATTATTAGCATTTTAGTCATAATTTTAAGTTTGAAATGAACATTATTAATATTTACATACAATTTTTATTTACATTATTTAAAACTTGTATATTTTAAGTATTACCTTTTTAAGTGACGCAGAAAGTCAGTATCGTTTTATAGTCGACGTCAGTGTATTATTAAAATTGCTAAACAAATTACTTTGTAAATACATCAAAGTTAAAAATCTTGTTTCAGCCATATTACCTTTTAAACAATTTCGTTTATTTATAAAATTTAATATGTTTAAAAACATGATTTAAAATGCATTAAATGCATGTTACTGCAACAACAGCTATAGCAATAACAATAAACAATTGGCGGTTTAAAATGTCAGTATCTGCGATTAAAAAGATTTACAATGCCGGAACTTCGCAACTTTTTGTATAGCATCGACAATAAAAACTTATATTCAAATTCTTTTAGTTTATTTAATGTATCGTATACAAACAATTAAAATGGGCCGTAATGCAAAACAACTAAATCAAATACATTTTTAAGCATTCCGCAATATTTTTGTTTTTTTCTATCTTATTAACGATCTATAAAACAGTTATAAATAATGATATATTTTTTTGTTTTGGTTATTATTATATTATTTAAAAAAATAACTTTGAAATATCATACATTTTCTCGTAACCTGGTGGCAAGCGACTAACTCAGTATGATTTAGTGAGTGGATCGTAGGTTTTGGTGTGCTAATCATATTAAATTAAAAAAGCGCCAAAACGGTAGAAGTTAGTAATGAAAGATACCGTTTAAATCTATCAAACACTGAAATAAAAGACCTGACAAAACACTGGTTATAACGATAAATATATTTATATTTAACAACGAGAGTAGAAGAGGTAAATAAATGTCACAGTTGATACAAGTCTTGAAGGGTAACCAACACGTCACACATACATACAGTTACTGTAATGCATTCTAACAATATCAGGTAATCTGTAATCTCAGAGTGAATTTCAAACCCGAAGCAAATTGCAATTAGCGTAAATTGAAACCGTACAAACAAAAACCTGCGTGCGTTAATTGTGATAATATCTATATCTACGTCGCACGTATTTTACGTTCGACAAATACACAACGTAATAGCAAGATAAAGAATCCAAGCTATTCTGCATGCTTTCATTATTCTCTAAAATCGCTAAAAAATAAAGTAATAATTCGATATAGGATTGTATCACAAGGAAGTTGCTTGTCGACAAACAGTAAATCGTCGTAACCAAATGCGTCAAGCGTCCGAGTGGTTTTCACTTCTTCTATCGCAGGTGTGCCTCTAAGGTTATGCGAAGATCACATGAAATATAACAACAATTTGTCCCCAGATAATGTTTTGGATGTAGTTTAATTAACCAATAGCCCCTACGTACTTCTAGTTATAGTTTTCAGCGGAAGATAAAGGACTGACATGAATCACTCTAAATTAGCCACCACGTCACGGTAATCTCAATTTGTTATCACAATTACGAAAATCAAACTATATAAATCACCAAAATATGAATCAATGCTTACTCAAGGATGTTTTTTTTAAAAGCAGCAAAAATACAACACTCATTTAAAACACTTGTAAAATTCTAGTTGTTAGGAAGCAACCACTTGACAGTTCATCGCTCTGAATGTAACGAAAAGTGCGCAAAACTTATACGTTACGAAAATCACAGCAAAACACTTTTAACATAACAACAACGATTTATATTTGAAACTGATTCAATAAAAAATAGTTTGTACAAAAAAAATTAAAGTTAATTTGTTTATAATTAGAATTATAATAACCGGAGAAATGGGAAGTCTGGTACCCTCCCCCTTTCTCTTATTTTGCACGCTCACATTGCCGTGCAATCTATTGCATCCTCTAAAACTATTTCTAGGTCTTGATCTTTGCATCCCAGTTTTTGTTACACGATAGCCATTGAGGTAATGCGTTACCGCAGGTTTCTCGCTTTTGCGTGCCTGTGGGGGTAACTTGACGCTTAGTCTGTTCTTTAGCTAGCCCTCAACTCCCCAAAAGGACGAGGTTAAATAGATAGAGCAACGGATAGCGCACGTTTTCGGTGCGGCCCTCTGTCTCTCTCGGATACTTGTGTTGCTGTTGGGCCACGTTAGACGAGTCACTATTGCAGTTTCTTTTATCCATAGAATGAATTCATCTGCTACCTCAGCGTGTTCGTACAGCCTTTACCTTTTCTGATTAATGCATTAGTATCCTAGAATACTAGATTCGAGTAGATTGCTGTACGTTTTATGGGTTTAAAGCGCAAGGTTATTCACATATACCCCAGGCGTATTCGACTGCGAACGACTACCACAAGACGCTTCCGTTGCCGGAATTACTATGCTTTTTTTGCAATAAGACCCTACCCTTTTTCTCTGTTCAGAATAGGTCTGAAATTTAAACCAAACTTTTGTAATTGAGAGCATAACTATTGCCTTAAAAGCAGAAGCTACATGGCAAACCGCTTCGTTTCGTTTAAATTGTATACCATTAAGTCCAAAACCTGCAGACGTTATACTGCAGTAGAAGAGAGTCTATCTAAAGATTAGCATTAACACGACTACTACCGCGTTGGGATACGGTAGGTCTAAGCCATTGACCAAACCCAAACCTACGGTTAAACTTGGGATTGGGTAGAGACGTATCCGTTTTAAGAACAACAACACCACATAGTAAAATGTAGTCATTTAGTTCACATCTGTACTGAAGAATCCAGCACAGATGCTATCCAAAGTGCACCGCAAGAAAGCTACTAAAATTATACTTTAATTAACTTAATAGTAGTATAAGAAAGCCTAGATCTACGTCTACACTTGTATCTTGACACAAACACAATATATCTTCAACTGTCGTGGTTTAACCGTAACCATCGCATCTACCGCTTGTGAAATTGTAACAAAGATATTTACAAAAAATTTAACTATTGTGTACATATTAAAAAATTTGTTTTATAAGTATTTATTTTATTTTGAATTTGTAAATACTATAAATTCTATTGTACCAGTTTTCGTCGCATGTTTGAATTATGTGTGTTGCAGTTAACCTATACTTTCAAAGATTCATAAAAATATATAAATTTTGTGTCGAAGTGTATTTGTACTTTTGTATAATATAAATTATTACAATTAAAAACAACACAATTAATTATTATTATATTATAATTTGTGTTGTACACAAACTACAACATACTTTAATTGATCTGTCCATAATGTCAAATTGCCCTACAAATGTCATTTTTTTTTCTAAACTAAAATTTTGTAATTAGGTAATTTAGTGTACTATCAATTATGTTTTAGGGTTTACTGTTAAACTCAATTGTATGACCTAGACGTCTTAATAATCTAGGAAATCACCTTATTACTAAAATTTTGTTTTGGAAAAAATAAAACACTACTGAATAGGTCTATTAAAATTGAAGTAAAAATTTTTGATTGATACCATCAATTTATTCCGTCTGTTTAACTTGGCTTTGTCTCACTGCTTTCGTATTGTTACATATGTCGTTTCTATTCCAGTTATTTATATAAGATCGCTGATAAGTCTGAAAACGGTCGATTATTGGGGTAAATATACAAGGTATCGAAAAAAGTTTTAAAGTTCTTTAATTTTAATTCTTTTTCGATTTGGTTTTCTAGTCACCTTTTTTCATATTAATGTAAAATACGATTTTTTAATTGTTAATGATAGATTTTAATGTTATAACTATTGTATTGATGTGTAATATGTATTACTGATTGTTGATGTTTTAAATTATATAGACTGGCCTGAAGAAGTTGAGCACTAAAGCCAACGAAACGTCGCCTTAACAACATACGAGGTTGATTTTATTTTTTGCCGTCCCTCCACCTTGAAGGATCCTATCAATTGAATAGGAAAAAAATTTTCAACTAATTTAATTTCTACTAAACAGTAATAATTTTAAATATACAGGGTTGGCCATAAAGTCGTGGCACATCAAAATTGCATTTTTTTTAAATGGAACATTATTTGTTATTTATTTAATATTTTAGTTCTGCTCTCAAGCAAAATTTGTAAGAAAAATAATGTACCTAAACTCAATCGTTTTTGGGTTATAGGACGCTACTATTTTGAAATCTATTGAATGAAGAACAATAATTAATAATTAATAAAATGCACTATGCTTGCTTGCAACACTTTGATATTTTGTGGTCTACTTCTGTAAATTAAATTTTTGACATGACCGCATAAAAAAATCAAGCGGCGTCATATTGAGAGACCTAGCTGCCCATTCAATAGTTCTCCTCTGCCCTATCCATCTGTTGGGAAAGGTTGGATTTAGATATTTTTGTAGCTCAATTTCAAAATGATGATCCTGCTAAAACCATATTTCTTCCGCGAGTAGATTTGGATTGTTATTGTTTGGAAATAATCGACTAATGTCTGAAACAATTGATTCTTGCCAAAGTGCCAAATATTAAGTTTGATAATTTTTGTTTATTAAATATGGTTCTTAAATATGTCCGCCAATAATGCCACACTAAGTGCAAACAGCACCTATAGTTGTGTCGGTTTACTTGTTCATTCAAACAAAATGTAGATTTATCAAAAAATAAAATGTGGTTGACAAAACTAAAATTTTGACGTAACTTCTCCGTAATACCTTTACAGAGCTCGATTCTGCGATCAAATCGTCTTCATTCAGTTCTTCCAATAGATGAATTGATTATGAACTAAATTTTGCCCGCTTTGCAATCTTTTAAATTGATTTTCTTTTATTCTACACCAAATTCAATACCACATTCAAAGAATTTTCTTCATTTGTATCGGTTACTGGCTTTCCAGCTTCAGATCTATCCCTGATACTGCCAGTTTCGTGAAGACAATGCAAAGTTTTTGAAAGTGTGAACTTGGAGATTAATTCCCGGTCAGGATGCAACTCATTGAACATAATCACCACTTGAGGAACGCTTCGTGTTTTATCACCATACCCTATCATCATTAAAGTTCTCATTTTGCACAAAAATTGTTGACACTAAATTAATATTTGACTTTTGTTGGTATGACAACATTTTAAAACAAAAGCATAATGCTACGTTTCTCAGATATCTTGATTAACTATTTACAAAATTGCGTTTTGAGCATCTTAATAAAATAGAATTCCAAACAATCATAACAAACATAGCAATCGGTTTTTTTCAGAACCACATAATGTTTTCAAAAAAAATTTGTCATTTGATTAATTATTGTTCTTCATTCAATAGATTTTAAAACAATAGCGTTTATTTTCAAAACTTGATAACCCGGAAACGATTGCTTTTAAGTATTAAAAGTATGAGTATTAAATATTAAAATAATTCTAGACTTTGAAGAACTCTAAATCTATTGTATAAAACTTTTGTCGATAGTTTGTCAATTTTTTCCAATAATCGACCGTTTTCAGACTTATCAGCAGCCTTGCATAAATGACTGGAATAGACACAGTTCACTGAGTGTAAGGAATAAAATGTTAAACAGTAGACAAACATTGCGTTATGTTTTTATTTTAAAATAAGTTATTTTAGTTTGAACAAACATTGACACAATAATCAAGAATGTTTTTTAAAGCTTAGAACTATATATTAACAACCAATAATAAATAAACTTGTCTTTATAGTGCTGAGTTCAATTAGAGGCATGGATGGATCCCAAACTAACGTTTGTCATTTTTTTAATACAATTTGAAAACAAAATTATTTAGAAACAGGTAAATATTATTGCATTAGTTTTGACGGTACGTATGTACATATAAACTAAAAAGTTTTTTGATTCAAATTAAATATTTTAGGCAATATTTGCAAACGTTGGTATTTAGTGGTAACTTTCTTATAATTAATTGTAAATGTTTTTTAAAGAAACTAAGTTTAACGTAATTAAAATAAACTAAAGTACTCAATTTGCAACCTAACTACTAATCTTTTTTGCAGAGTTTTCTTTTGTCGACAAAGAAACGTCAGTGTTATAATAAAGTTATGGTTATAAAGATTTTTAGTAAAAATTTTACAATAATTACTGATATTTGCATATTTAACAGGTTAAGTAATGGAATCAGTTAAATAACAAAATTCCTCAATTTTCAGTAACAACATGTTCAAATTCAGTTATTGAAATTAGTATTTGTTAACGTCGATCAGTTTTTTGAACTGTATGACAATTCAAAAGAGATCAATTATCTATCTATTTGACATTCATCAATAGTTGTAACATACCAAAATATTTTTTCCAAATTTTCTTAATATTTGTACGTTATTATTTATGCTAATGTTAATGCAGTTTTTATAAGTTTATATGCGTACTTTTACTCGGTATTACATTATGATCATATAAAAAGAATTTATTTGCACAATGTTGACATTTTGTTAAAACTTTTGCTTGGTTTCGTAGCTTATACTTAATACAATTGCATATTAAAAAAACAATTATAAATACTTTGCATTGACGTTATAATAAATAAAACAAGATAAATATTTTAAAAACAATCGTTAAGTTGTCAATGTGTTACAAAGCTAGTGCAAATCACTCGTTTACACATAAACAAAAACATTTAATTACCGTTATCTTCATCTCTGTAATTTCTTGTTTTTTCTACAGTATCATTTTCTTAAGTAACAAGATTGCTAAACTACAATTTGTAAAAAACGTGCATTGTCAACTTTTTGGCAATGACTACTATTCCTTACTCATTATACAGTATTTTTATATAATTATGTTGTGTTTTAAGACAGTTAAATAATACTTTCGGCTTAGAGTGCGTCGTAGTTAAACACTCAGACTTTTTAGACTGGGTTTTAGTTTCTCCTTAAAAACCAAAACCAGAAGTAGAGTTTGGTCTCTGTCGTATTGACGTTTGTGAACCCAAACCAACTTACATTTTGCAAGACATTGCAGTTACATCTTCGGAGTGGTAAATGTCACTGAAGGAAAAAGTGTAAGTGACACTATTTATATCATTAGCAATGAGGTAATTAATGGAATTTTACTTTCCGTTAACGCTTGAATGACTTTGATATTATTTGGAGTCAGAGTTTGTGTTCTCTCCAAGAAGGTACGATGTAATGCTGGTAACCATCGTGTATGAGGATTAAACATCACCTTCTAAAATACTGAGCAAATTTTTCACAAAGCTGACGTTTAAAAATTCACAATCAAATTTTGGCTACTAGTATTACATCCTCTAAAACAGATAATAAAATTATGTGTAAGTGTACTAAATATCAAATCTATGGTTGTCGCAAACGATGTCATACAAAAAATGATATAGTGGTGAAGTATACAGCACACAGCCATGTACAAAACTTAACTAACTAGCTAAACTAATTAAAGCAAAGACAAAAGAAGTTAGATTTACAATTAGAACTCTAGCAAAAGCAACATCAAACAACATTCAAAAGATAATTAACTTAGCAACAACTACTATAAATCAAGCTGTATCTGAAAAACTCCCCAGCATAAACACAATTAAACGAATAGAACAAAATATTCGAGTGCGAAATAATGGATTTTTACCAACACCAACGAATTTACTGCATCTTCAAACTCTTAAATAAATATAACTTTTTTCATAACGGTGAATAATTTTTATTATACAGTAGTGGTCCTATAGACAATCGCATCCTAATTTTCTCAACCGTTCATAATTTAGAACTACTTTCCATAGAGCGTCATTAGTTTGGGGACGGTAAAACTTTGCCGCCCTTATTTGCACAAGCATACACATTTTATGGCCTCCGCAACAACGCCAAGATTGCGCTTGTTTTTGCTCTTCTGTCTAATAAAAGTAAAAAAATCTACAATTTGTTCGGTCAAATATTAAAAAATTTAAATTTAAATCTTAAATCGTTCTTAACTAACTTTGAAATAGCATCAATCAAGTCTTTTGCGGGACAATCTGATTAATCTGTGTACTGTAAGTGCTTTTTTTATTTTGAACAGTGTAATATGGAGGAAAATTCAGAACCAAAAAGACATTACAATACGGTACATAACTGATGTTGAATTTGCTCTAAATTTAATAATAATAATAATAATAATAGTTTATTGACCAACAGTTTTACAAACCATTAATAGGTCAACTTAACTTAATTTAAAGCGAAGCATACATAAAAAATAATGCAAAAAGGTAGATAAAAATAAATTACATTCTAAAATACTTAAACACAAATAGGAACAAATTGTACAAATACTTTTAAACATCGGTTAGTTGAGTCATATCAACATGGCACAATATTTTTTTAAATTGATTACAATCAGTTGTAAAAATGTCAATATCTCCCAGTAAACACGGATTGAAACTGTTACAGTCACAAAATTAAAACAATTGTTTCAATACGTTGTTTCGGGTTAGTTCCATTTTTATATCATTTACATGTAACTGACAGTGAATAAATTGAAAGAGTTCCGATTTTTCACAATCAGTTTTAAACCGTTTCAGTACTTGCAATTTTTTTCCCATAATCAGCAACCGGTTAAAAACTGATTTGTTAAATCCGAATATTTTTTGAATAACTAGAACTGCTTGAAGATCGATTAAATAAGATTGAATTATTTTCAAAACAGTAGAATCGTTCTAGGAAAAACGAATACTTTGTAATTAGTCAGCATTAGTCGTTGCTATACTTTAGATTACTGTCGTCAACGCTTGCGCTGCAAATTTATATCTTTTCACTTGTTCGGTTGCAGTTTGATAAGTGATGCTGTGTGTACAATTACGAAATGGAACAATAAACGGTAAGTCGAAACATTTTATTATAATCCATAAATGTAATCAATATTATTATCATTTCTGTTCTTTATGTATCATGTTTTAATTTGTATGAAAAAAATATAAATTAACACACATGGTTGCGTTAAGGTAGATTATTGCGTAAATCTAGGATTTATAATTACAGTTCAATTCTTCAAGTTTTCTATACGATTATGTACAGCTAAAGGTATTCACAGTGTTTTTATAACTTTCTTATAATTGCTAAAGTGATATTTATATTAAGTTTGTGTTGTTTTTTATTTAAAAAATGTAATTAATTTTGTGTAACTCTATGATTATGTATGTATATAAATGAAATATTTATTTCTATGTTACAGATGCGGTTAAAAGTTGCTACCCAACAGTGACTGATTTTCTTCAGTCAACGAACTGATGCAGTTTTCGAGGCTTCCGTGAAAAGACCACATCAAAGAAAGTTGCAATATGTAAAAAACTCAATGTGATATTGTATTTAAAAATATTTATTGTGCAATAAAATTTGAAACGTGCATTCGAAAATGTATTATTAAAATATTGAAAGAATTGTTTTAGTTCATTATTGAAACAAAAAAAATCATACATGTATCGATCATTTAGTATCAGTTCAAGAACGAAGCTTTTAAAACGTAAACCGAATGCAACATTTAGTTTGCAACAGATTTGAATTTAAAATACCGAAACTATACTGATTCAAATAAGTGAAACAGCGATGGACTTATAGCTATTTTATTGCAGTTAGGTTTCTTTTATGTTTGAAACAAGAGTGAATCATAAATTTTTTGTTTTGAAACTGTTACTAAACATTATCAATTTTGTGTTTACTGGGCTGTTTCTCTACTTATTAAGTTGTACAGTGTGCATATTTTATAAATAGGAGAATTTGTTGCATAATTGGTTGTTCTCACAGGTAAATAAAAAGTATTACTATTTCTCAAGCCAACTTTAGGTATGTTAAAACTGATTAATTTTAGTACTTCAGGGTTATCTACCAGATTGTTAATGATTTTGTATAGATACATTACACCACTATGAACACGTCTTTCTGATAAGGTGGAAATATTATAACATCTACAAAAATTTCTATAATCAAATAAATCTCTTGTAGGATAAACACCAGTTGCTTTGAAACAGACATATTTTCCAAATTTGATTTGAACATTTTCTAATGATTTTATATGATATTTCTGCCTTGGGCACCACACCAACACCGCGTATTCAAGTATAGGTCTTATTAAAGCATAGTATAATTTTAGTAGAGTATTTACATTGTTAAATGGCCGTGAGTAACGTTTAACACACCCTAGAATTTTATTTGCTTTGCTTACGGTGTTATAGATATGAGAGTTAAAATTGAACCTTGTGTCAAATGTCACTCCCAAGTCAATTATTTCATATCTTCGCTGGAGCTTGCTTTTATTTATGTAATAGTTGAACTCCATACTTTCTTTTTGCTAAGACTGACAATAGCACATTTACTTATATTAAGAGATAACTTGTTATCATCACACCATTTAAGAACATTATTTATATCTTGTTGCAGTGATTTACAATCATTTTGATGTTCTATACGCAAATATATTTTAAGATCATCGGCAAAAACTAACTTCTGTGAATGCTTTACACACTCCATCAGATCATTCACAAAAATTAAAAACAGTAAAGGTCCTAAATTTGATCCCTGTGGCACTCCAGATGTAGCTACAAAGCTATCGGATGAATAGCCATTACAAAACACATACTGCTGCCTATTAATTAAATAAGAATGGACAAACTTTATAATCGATTCACTAAAACCTATCAAGTGCAATTTCTTAATTAACACACCATGATCTACCTTGTCAAAAGCTTTTTCGAAGTCTGTGTAAATAACATCAACTTGATGACCTTTATTAAAAGCATCATAAGCATATTCAGTTAAATTAAGCAGATTTGACGCAGTTGATCGTTTTGGTAAAAATCCATGTTGGTAAATACTAATATGATTACAAACACCGTCAAAAATTCTACTATGTAATATTATCTCAAATACTTTCGCAGGCACACAAATGATTGACACAGGTCTATAATTTATTATGTTGGCACGATCACCTTTTTAAATACCGGGCATATTCTCGAATTCTTCCACATCGTTGGAAACTTATTACATTGCAATGCTAGATTGAATAGAAATGTAAGAGGCCCAATAAAACAGTCCGCACAACCTTTTACTACATAGTCAGGTAGGTTATCAGGTCCAACTAATTTTAAACTTTTAACTTCTTTATAGTAGCCGCTACTTCACTGTTTTCCACCTTGGAAATATGCACGCTATTCGACTCACTAATTGTCGCTAACAACTGATTAATCTGTATTTCACTCGAATCATTGTATACCGATTTAAAGTATGTTGCAAAACCATTTACAATACTCCTACCAGTTTCTAACTTCCTATCGTTAATGAACATTTCATTTGGTATTCCCGAATTTTGCTTTTTTCTGTTTATAAATTTCCAAAAATTTGTAGGATTTCCATTAATATCCTCCTCTGAGGCTTTTATATATTCACTGTACGCCTTTCTAATCTCATATTTACATTCTCTTCTAAACTCCTTAAAATTATGTTGATAAAACTTATTTCCAGTTGTTTTAAATTTATGGTGATACTTATGTTTAATTTTCAATTTGTTGATAATTTCCTTAGAGAACCACGGTGGATACCTATGCTTAATACCCGTATTCCGAGTTAGTGGGACGCAATCACTGAAAACTTGGTTAATAACTTTATAGAACATATTTACACCATTTTCAATATCTGATGACTATAAAACCTCGGTCCAATCGACTTTATTAAAATTATAGTACATCTTAAGGAAATCCGCTTTTTTGAAATTTAAAATTGGTTTATAATCCAACCTCTTAACTGTACTAGAAGTGCTAATTTTAACGTCTATACTCAATGCTGGATAATAATTATCCTCCTTTACTAATGGCCATTCATCTTTTAAGAATGTTATTAAGTTTGGCTTTTGTGGCGACTAACAACGTAATAGAAGCGTTTATACAGCTATTAGAGAGTAACTTTTTACTGATAAGGAACAAGTATTAACAACTTTTTTTGATGATTTTGAAAATATATGGATTGGTAGATTAAATTGAAGAGGCGGAAGACGAGCATCTAATTTTCCAAAAGATTTATGGAATTGTGATAATTTGATGTTAAATGACTTACCTAAAACAAACAATTTGCTAGAAGGATGGCATTGTGGATTATGAGAAGTGGTTGGTGCATGTCATCGAAATATGGAAATTTATTAACTGCCTAAAGAAAGAACAACATTTGAACGAATTGAGAATTGAACAAATAGTTGCAGGAAAAAAAAAGAACACGGCCTCAAAAAATATACCGTGATTTGTAGAATCCAAGATTATAATAATAAACTACGTTTAGAATAGTTACGTAGACTGACACATAATTTTACTATGAACATTTGAATTTTTAATTACGTATGCTTTAAACATCTTGAATATCCGGAAAACTTAGTTGTTCATCTTTATATCTTAGGTTTATTCATTATTTAATAAAGAAATTGTTTTACTTCTGCATTTATACTACTTTCTGATAGGATTATGTACCAATGAATAAATGAATTTTTAGATCATCCTTTTTCATGGAGATTATTTTTCGTAACGATCTTACTATGCTGCGCTTTTCTTTGGCGCTGTTATTTTTTGCGCTTCTATTTTTGCGCTGTTTTATGTGATATGAATCACTAAAGCAGTAAGTTTTATACAGAACAATTCTATTAACTACGTTGTGTTATTTTAAATGTTTCTAACATGGGTCTACAGTCACCCACTGACGGAAGGTTCTTCTATCAATCATCTTTTTCTCAAACTTTTCTTCTAAAATAGTTTTAATTTTTTCTACATTTGGACAAGAAATACAAGTGTTTGTACAACAGTCAATTGAAGGGGGGTTACACAACATATTTGTCAAACAATGTTTCAATTTGGCATTCTTGGTCATAAGCTTTACATTTTGATGTAATGTGCATACACACACTGAGTGCGTACCACTCTGACCCACAAAAATATAATTTTTTGAACTCAACTTTGCAAATTTGGAAAAGTCGATTTTTAGATCAGAACGCTTCCTTTTGAATAAAAAAAATTTTTTTTAGATTTTCTAAATTTAGTCTTTTAGATGCCAGATTTTTTCTCCAGTCTTGTTTTAACTGCGCAGTCTTTCTTACCAAGAATTACGCGACTTATTTCATTATTTTCATAAAAAGTATAAATAGTTTGTATAACCTTTTTGGACAAGTTTTTACCCGGTCTTTGGTTGAAGCTTTCAAGGGTAGGGACCCTTGAAAGCTTTTCTTCTAACCACGTAGTTAGAGAGATTTAATTCTCTTATAATTTTTCGAACACTCTAGGATTCTGGTAAACATGTCAGTAACATTTTTTTTCTTGACTCAGTGCTTAACAAAACTTGTTTGAGATTTGTTAAAACTGATTCGTTTAGTTGATTTGGTTCATCCACGTCAGAAGAACTGTTGTTTTTAGCAAAAAGTTGACGTTTTATAGTCCTTTCTATTTCCTTTATTTTTTTTGCTTTGATTTATTATTTTTATAGTTTGCGGGAAATTTTCCTAATTGAACTAGAGACAAGTTCAATGCATCTAATACAGCTGAAATTGGCGTGGTACAATTAAGATTATTTGCTTCATCGGAACTGGAATCACTTGCATCATGCTGTTTTTTGTCTTTCATCAAACTAATTTCTTTTCTACAATTGGCACAAATCTTTGAAATACTGTCTAGCTCTGAATACAAAGCACACATTTATTTTGGCACATTTTTAAATTTTGTTTTATTGTTTACAGAATTTTTGTTTTTTTTCAAAGGATTGCAACATTGCAGTATTCTGCATCTTTCCATGTCTAGGTTATACAAGCAACAAAAAGCTATTATTCGAAAAAATATATAATCTAAACGGTGTGTCAAATAAATTATTAATGAAAAAATTGTAGTGCAAAAAAATATGAAAAGTAGGTTACATCTGATAAAATGCTAATAATTTCTTCAGATTTGTTTTATGGAATTTTCATTCTATTATAATTTTTAGGTGAATTAAACATGTATTTTTAATTTAAAATAAAACAAAATAAATTTTATATTAATTAGATCGAAAATAAATTAGGATTTAATACTTACAAAAAGTAATTAAAAAATTAACATTAAGCGTAATAAAATATAACTTTACACAATATTTCAACAAAGTTAAAGTTTAAGTAAAAAATAAATTTGACACACCATATTTAAAGTAAAAAAATAAAATTTGATTACTAAAAAACTCACTGTTTGAAAGAAAGCTTGTTGCTGCTAGCTCATTTCTTGTCTCAAATTGAGTGTTTGACCTGAATCTATTGTGACATTGTCACTCAAGCTTTCCTTATTCAATAAATAACATCATGCTTGTTGTTTTAAACACTTCTATTTTAATAACAATTTTTCAACCCACATCAAATACAACTATTATTTTATTACTTACAATTTTTAGTAACAAAATTGTCAAAAATTTTCATATCACAAAAATCATACGCAATAAATATATTTTACTAAATTTATAAAAATACTGTACTTATTACTCAGTATTTTTTTTGACTACATTAATGTACTCTGTACCAAATTTTATCAAAATCAGTATTAGTTTGAAATGGAATGACCCAGGTCTAAAATACTTCACAACAGTCGTTTAAACGTTACTTAATAATAATATAAGTAAATTACAAACACAAATACTGCCAAAGCTGTATGTGTTGTACAACTTGTGAAGCAAATAATAATAAAAAGGAAAGCAAAAGAACAAAATGAATAAAAAATTAGGTTTTACAACAGAAAAAATATTGTCGTATGTCGGTAACTCGTGAACTTAAATGCAATGAACAAAATGATTTAAAAAATTATTTTAGAATGAGCTAATTTCGGTTTTGACGAGTTGCTATGTACATAAGTTAATATATTAAAAATATTACAGCGTATGTTTGTTTGCACAGAAACAGACTTGTAGCGACTTGTTCGTTTTTTTTTATTTGTTGAAAATGTGTAATAGAATTCATTAAATCAAAAATTTATATCAAGAAATATCAGCGTTTTGTTTGTTTTGTCGTAAACCTTGACTAAGAAGTTGTTCTGATACTGCTTTAAAGCTATTAATTTCTATTTCAGGTTTTAATGTCTTTTTTTTACCAAAACTTTTTGTAGCCATTGCTTGTTCATATTAAAATATTTATGTTAAGTTGTCAAACAATCTTTAAATTATTATTAGTTTATGTCTTGTACACAAAGGGATTTGTGAAGAAGTCTCCATATTTAAATAATTTAATTTAATAGTTAAAAAATAAATAAAATAAACGCATACATTCAAATGTAAACGGTTACTAAAATATTGCAAAAATGTTTTTAGTTACGTAATGTGTTAATAAAAAAAAATATTTCGTAAAATTAAAAACACTTAACTTAAATTGCATTTTAAACAAAATTTTTTTACTATACAATACTCAGGTTTTATGTACATTGTTTGGAATACATTTTGATCGGTTTATTTTAGCAAACCCACGTCAATACTCAACAGTTCATTCATAAATAAAAATATTGCGAACGTATTCCTGATAGGTACATGTAGTAAATATTAAAAATTGCAAATTGATTATAATCAAAGGTTAACTTAACTCAGCTAGGAGACAATAATAAAAACTTTTTTTACAATCTCTCAGTAATAAACAATATTTTGACAATATATTTATTGTACATTTTTTAAACACATTCTTATCCCCACTTTAATCAAACTGGGTAAAATGGTCCGGCATTTTTTGAACAATTAAAACTTAATTACAAATATAAAACAATAAATCTTTATAGTAAATAATTGACAAAATTTTTTAAATAATTTTATTTAAGAGTTTGTATTATATTAATCAAATACTTATATCACAGTAAAATTTTTAAAAAACAAAATTTTTAAAACAAAATCTATAGAAGATATAGTAATATCTATAAATATCTCTCTAAGCAATCCAGTTTTTATCATTTTTTTTTACAGTAGCGCTATTTTTTGCAAATTAGTTTTAGCTCTAAGAAATATTAAATAAAACTTATTTTACTAAAATTAATTTATTTATAATTAAACAAAGTGCAGTCTGTACTATTTCATTAAACGTCTATTTTACTATTAATTTTAAATAATTAAATATAAAAAGTTTGTTGTTAATAAATATTAGATTATACAGTAAAAATATTTCAATTGACATTTTGTTTAAATAAATAATTATAGCATTGTTATTTGTATACATTTGTACAAATTTAAATAGAATTTTGTAAAGTACAATACGTTGTAATAAACAAAGACAATCATTAAAAAAAATTGGTTTACTTTTCGGTACAATAGCTTTGTAACAATACATATTTTCTTTTTGTTTCAGACAAATAAATGGCTGTGACAATGACTTCAATAAAGTTTAAAGTGACACCGGAAGAGACTCAACCTATACCCGATCCTATTAGTTGTAATACAATATCAACAGACTTTTTATCGCCTCATACAGGAACACAAAGAAATTCTCTGACTTCTATGGGTGGTTAGTATTTAAAACCTATTTTGTTTCTATAAAGGCTTCTGTAACGCTTTTAGCAGCTTTAACAGCGTAAAGATTTCTACATTTCAGAATGTTCGGTGCGTCGCCGTCGTCCTATATCGTTACGTATAATGCCGCGTTTAAGCCTACCTGGACGCAGCACGTCGGCGCCGGCGTCGGTCACGGAACCCGACTGGTCGTTAACAAGGTAGGAAACTTTTCAATGTAGAATGAGTTTTTAATGTCTAAAAAATTATACCGATTGTCGTTGGTAGATGGCGAAATGTGTTGTAACAAACAACTTGAATTTTAATTTAAAAAATCACTAAAGCAAAATATTACAGACAGCGTTTGCTGTAAGATACGAATACAACATTAATTATATTTATTAAATTATAATATATTAAAAAATCAAATAGTTTTATTTAACATTATTACCTAAATAAATTTAGTTGCCTAATTCAAGATTTTTTTTTATTAAGAATCAATTTACAATTTTACTCAACTCTAAAGCAAACAAGTATTTGATTTGTTTAATATCATTTTACATTTCTCAGGGAGTAGCTTGTGTTTAAAATTAAAATTAAAAACAATAAAATAGTGTTTTACACTTAAAAATTATATTTTGGTTTTAACTTTTATCTTATGGTGTAATACACACTGAGTAAGAACGTAAGTATGTAATAACATTTTTACACTACAAAGCACATTTCTTTTTAATTAAAAAAAAAATTGTAGAAATTAACGTGCTAATCTATATTTCTAGATTTAACGATGAATTAATTAAAAAGTTGCACAAAGTAAAACTATTAAAGCGTTGCATAGAGAATCAAAAACGTTATTACAAATACTGTTCAAATTGTGCGCTCCGCAAACTTGAGTTTTTACAATAACAAAACCGTACACAAATGATGTCATGCTATAAAGTTTGTTTCTATTACACTGAAATTCTTATCGTACCTACTGTATTACGTTGGAAATAAAGTTTTTTAACATTTTTATGCAATAACTTACGACTTATTTTATAATTTTTGCAAAAACACATGCTATTTTAAATAAATAAATTTTTATGTCAAATTGCTAACATCTAAAAACAACTAACTTATTTGTATTAAAATATGTGCTAAAGAGCATTAAAACAATTTGCGTCTTAAATATATACAACAACCTGCAAATTAACAATTATCTGATTGACAGCACACATTGTTAAAAACAGACAAGATAGGATTTTAAAAAAATTTTAAAGCTCATTGTAAGAATGTACGTCATAAACGAAAATGCGCAAATGATGACATTACATTAATTCCAGTGGCGTAGATAAAGTCGAGTTGGTATGATTATATTTTTACAACAATTAGTACATTTCACAATAGATAGGAGGTTATGTAAAAGCAAAATTAATTGTTTCTTTTGTAATAATTGATAATAATAATAATAATAATATGTCTGCACTCTAACTATTAAATGTAAAATTTATTAATCGACTATATTTGATATAAATTAAGTGTTTAGAATCAAATCGATTTTGATTAAAATTAATTTTTTTGAATAAAACTAATTTGAAAGAAGAATAATAAATTAAAAAAAAAACTCGTACAGAAAAACCAAAATTTTTGATTGTTTTTATTTTGATGTAATGCAAAGTTTCTCAAAAAAAATACGGAACTAATAGTGTCTTCAAAAGGCTGATACTAAAACTAATATATTTAATTAAAAAGCGATGTAATTCTCTATCGGTACCAGTACGTGCAAGAATATAGGACGTTCTAATTAAAATACAAAATTTTGTTGTTTAAAACAAATGTGCGAAAATAATTTAAACTATAAAAAGTATACAGAATAAATATATTATCCGGTTTCTTCTTCTGACTCTTTACTAAGGTTTTTTAGTTTAGAATCTTTTGTATTAACAATAAATCGCAAACAGCAATCCAATTTTTAACCTGTGCCCAAATTTATTTAATAGAGTTCAGCTCTGGATAGAAAAGAGGCAAACGCAGAACAGAATTCCGTTAGATTTGAATAATGGAGAATGTTTCGTCCAATCAACCATGCCACCATTTCTGCTTTAGTTGATACAGATGTGTGATGTCTGTTATTTAAAACATTGTAATAAGCATTGTCCATCACTGAAACAGCCATGCTTGGAAATTTAGAAATAATCAACTGTAGATTTCTTCAGTTTGTTAAGAATTCTCTTTACTGCTGGTGTTTGCTATTCGATAATGTAAAAATCACACACAACGATACGAATTCTTTCTAGTTGACCATCAGTAAAAGTTGATTTTGGTTTATCTCTTAAATTATTTTTTTGGTGATGAAAACGAATTGCATTTACGTGAACGTAGTTTTGCAGCTTTTTTTCGAATAGTTCTGTATGAAATTTCAGATATTTTTGTTGTATAACTGTATAATTTATAAATAATAATAAATAATTACAACCCGAATAATTATTAAGGGCACACCTAAATGCCAACCTGAGAATTAATTTTTTTTACCTTTCTGAAAAATAAGAATCGTTGGTACAAATATCAAAATAATACAAAGAACATTGTACATTGGATTGTCTGACTGACTGTCAACTCTAGCGATTGGACACCCCTTGACTGAGTGCAAAATGGTGCAAAACACAATGCTCTAACTAAACTAATTTCGTTTGTGCGCACAACCTCATCAATGACGTTCTTAGAGTACGCGACTTTTAATTGTGTAGCGACATTGTCATTTTCACGTAGTACTCTCAAGGGATAAAGTTTCTTGGTTTTAATTAAACTATTTTTAGATTTCAGATGCTTAAAAAGTACTGTAAATCTGTCTAATAAAGAAGATTGTGAGTTATTATGTAATTGAGTTATCTGAATTTATTATAGTATTACTAAATGTAGTAGTTTTATCTGTTTATAGATGACCATCTAGTAATTTTTAGTGTTTTTTAAACTAAAATTGCGCAAGTTTTGAATTAATTAATAATAAAAATGTATAATGCTTCAATATATTCAATATATTATTTGAAAATAAGAGTAGAGAACGCATTCAGTTCTGTTATTTGCTTGCTACAAGCAATGATAAACTTTCCAACTAGAAACGGGACTGTAAAGATAACGTGTTCTTAAATTTCAATACAAAAGTCACTTTTTCACTGTCAGTAGAAACAAACCTATCCCATCGTCACACAAATTTTATTTTTTTACCTTTCACAACGGTTAATAATAAAGAAAAATTAATTAAAAAACTTTGTTTTTAGTTAATGATAGTCCAGAGAGTAAATTCTAAAATCCCAAAAACTAGAATTTTGTAAAAAACTATTGATTGACAAACGTAAAAATTGAATATAGTTGAATCAAATTTACGAATCACCTTTAATAAGGATAAAATTTGTGTTTTTCTAGAATTCTTCAAATACTGACTGGCTAATGTTAGTATTGTTGGATATCTAATTTTGACCAACATTAAGATTTTTTATAACTAAACTAATTACTGTAAAATCAGGATTTTTTTAAATAAATGATATTTTCACTTTCTTGGAACTGGTTTAATAGTCTCTCAAAAACAGTGGCCTTACAACGATGTTTTTAAGAACCATAAACTTGGAAAACAATAAAAACCGTAAGCACAGTAATATTCAAATAACGATTGAAACTTCCGGAATTACAGAAAATAGTACTACTGTTGCAAAAACAGACTTTGCAAACCAAACTGACAAATTAACAGTGAACGTTTTAAGTTTTGGCACAAAAATGTTTTATAATACTACAAGAACGTGAAATGTCAGCATACAACAAAACGAATTGAATTCATTTAATAATTGCGTTAACGATTCGTTGGGAAAATATCACGTTGGTGTTGAATAAAAAAATAACGAAGGTTTTTTTATTGCTCGAACAAATACCAGGAGGCCCCCAAAGTTTGAAAATTTCTCAAAAATAATTTGACGTTTATGTTGACAAGTGCGCAAAACTGTCAAAGACGGTATACAACAGCAAAAAATTAAAATTTATGACAGTTAAGAACAATAAAAACAACAAGTACGGTTTTAAATTTTTTTAACTTATTGAAAAAATTATAGAAAACTTGTGAAGTTAAAAATTTTTCGGTACAAGGCTATGATTGTTTAAACAGTGAAAAAACAAGTAAAATTATCAAAGTTAAAATGCTGTTTTTAAGAAATAAGTTTGAAGACATTCTAAGTAATTGTTATCTTTCCAACACAAACCTTTAACAACATATCGGTCTTTGATATCGGTCATATCTCTACTAAACTGTTTTATTTAGTTTATGAGTTGGAATACAATACATTATTGTAAAATATATTTATATTATAAATGATAATCAATTTTACTGTTGATAAGTATCTGAAAATGTTACGACAAAGATTTTAAACGTAATGACAATGCACAAATAATTTTTCTCAGCTGTTTACAACAGATTTGTAGGTTAGAATGTTTAAACAATGTTTGGAAGATTTTTTTTGTTGGCGTCTAAAATATTATTTATCTTGTTGTAGTTTTTTGATAAACAAAATCTGCTATGTATGCTTACATGTTACTGGAAATTGACAGTTTTTTTTAAAGCAAATAAAGTAAAGTTATAAGTATGTAAAAATTATTCGTACACAATAAATATTGTTTTTGGAAAAGAAACTAAGGAGGAAATATTTAAGTCTTCAAAGATCCAATGGAGTAGTTCGACAAATTTGATTTATGTATCTTACAAACGATCATTTATTTCATTAAATGTGTATAGTACTCAAAAAGATTTTAACCTCAGGCCAAAGCAATCAACAATGAGCAATTTATTTTAGAAAATTACATGCAGAAGTGTACTAAATAACTTAAGAAAATTCTTTTGTCAAATTGGGTTTGATTATAAAACGTTATGATAAAAAGAAATTGTTGTTGCTGATGTCGCTACTTAACAAATTTAGAAAAATATGATTCTCTATGAGTGAATAATGATGAAACTATAGTTTAACACTACGTTTGTTTGACGTTTTTACATGTGTTCGTGTAGTAAAAGATTTCAAAAACATCAAAAATATTTGGTTTATGTAATATATATTTGACTTACAATTGTACACGTGTGTTACTACAGGTTTTAAAATGTTTAAAAGTTAACTCAAAACACCGTTTTTAAAAAATTGCTCAACTTACGTTTCATAAAATCTAAACCATAAATATTATTGGAGTGTTGTTTATTATTTTTAATAAAATTAAATTAATTACTTTTGTATCATAAATGTTTCTGAAACAAATTATAAAAATAATTTTAGGTTCTAAGTTTTTTACACTAAAAATATGTTTTGAATTTGTTTTGGGTAGCTTTGTTCTTTTTTAATCTTCTAAACTGTGGCGCTGTAATCGGTTTATGTTAAAATATTGTTATAATCTGTCTTATAAACATTCGTCAAATTTTTTGTTGACGTGTTTGTCTTTAAATATGTTTTTAAGATTTACTTAAACTTGCCAAATTTTTACTTTTTAGTTTATTAGTTTTGATTTTAATTCAAGGGCACAATTTACGACATAGACACGCCACAAAGATAGTAAATGACGAGGATTGCTCAATTATTATTCTTGCTATGTAAACGGCCGCACTCCAGTAAATCTTGATGCGTGACGTCAGCCGTAGACCACGCATCGTTTTGAATACACTTTAAATGCAACAGTTTTGCTTTTTTTTTTAAAAACAACTATCACATTTGTTAGCGTTTTACTCATAAAAACACGTGCTTACAAGTTGTTTGTAAAAAAAACTATCCTGGTTTAATATGGAAATTAAACTTATTTACACTATATTAAATATTGAGGTGTAATTTTACAATGTTAGAAACAAAGTGTGCTTTGTTTGGTTGCATAGCAACCTGATTGCAAAAACCTTGAGATTATATATCACAGGTGTTGTAAAAAGGCTGGCAAGAAGAACTCTAAAACCAATGTAGTTCCACTCATTTTACAGAAAAATTTAATAACAGTATTTGCAAAATAAATTATTAGGTTTTTTAAACAAAATTAATTAATATGAATTGAATAGAAAAATATCTTTTTCTGTCTTAGAGAAAAATTTTGAAGAGAACAGCTGTTCCCACAATTAATTTATGTTGTTTGTTACTGTTACTGTTAACGATATAAAACTAAAAGATGTTCAATAATTGGTATTGAAACCTTCGAGACATTATTCTCAACTTCGAAAACCTTCACAAAGTTTTTATCCATTTTCAGAACGTTTACCGAAAGATTCTCAACAATGGCCAAAATGTATAAATGCGGCACAAACAAATCATAGCTCAGTTATTTCAGTAATTTAAAATCGGCAGTGTTAAGAACATTATTCAAGTTTAAATAAAGTAGTGATTAACGGGGTATAACCTTGTACGTGACTTTAATGTAAACAAGTGTGTGAAGTTATCTTTCGAGTGATAGTACGATATAAATTAGTGTAAGTGCTTTTATTAAATATCCTTAGATTTAATTAGTTTGGTTAGTTATAGACGTGTAAACATTTGTACTATAAATAAATTAATTTAGTAGCTCTTACAATATTTTAAAAACTAATTATAAATGAATTGAAATTTAATTGACGTAGGAACCTATCAAAGAAAATAAATATAAACAAAACCATAACAATAAACGTAAGTAACATTAAAGTTATGTAGCCAATACAATTAACGATCGCTTCCTATTATTTAAAAATCACACTACCGTTTATAAAAAAAATAAATCAGTTCTTAAGTAGGTAAAATGGTAACATTATAAGAAAATGCAAAAACCAATATGATACGATCGACGAAAAAATTTGAAAACGTTTGATAATATGCAACTAAATAATTTGGACAGTATTAACGCTGTCGTTCGCTGCGCTCGTTCGCCCGTGAAAAAGTCTTGATTATTTAAAGCCCCATTGCCAATCTTGTTGGTTAAATGCATTGAACCATTTTATTTTAAACTAAAATTAAGTTAAATCAAACAAGTAATAGTAATCAACCGTTCGTTACTTAAAATCACCAATATTTGTTCGTTAGTGTAGTTACGTAATGGCAAAAAAAACTATAGACTTGCAAAGTAGAAAATCAAAATCTACGTAAAATCATGCTTTGAAAGTCAATTACTATTTAAGTAGAAGTGTGTGTTTGATAAAAAACATGTTTAAAAGTTCTAAAAATTAATTGAAATTATTTAAAAAAAAAGCTTTAAATGTAATAATAGAGTAATATATGTATATTTAGGAGTTGATAATACGTAAAACATTCAAAATTTAAACTTGACAGACTCAGTTAGTGATAAATGTACTAACAACATTATATTTGTAATGTTTTCAATGTGATTCTGTTTTAAATTTTCTAAATAATTTTACAAACGCCAAGAAAAAAAAATGTATGTTGCTCTTAACAAAAGTCTCATAGCATAACTCAGTCTCATTATCGTTTGTTATGCTAATGCCAACGTTTGTTACATTTATTATAATTACAAGTAATAATCAAAATTTATTAACTGTTACAATGTGATTGAGTGTGTCAATTCGTTAATTTTATAAACGTGACTGCAACTGTATATCATTTAATCCTATGATCCAAGTTTACAACGAAATAAATATTATAAAACTATTGAACCGATTGTCTTTGACTTCTTGGATCTTTGCGATTAATTTTTTTTTAATGTGTTAGAACCAGTTTTTATAAACAATTTTAAAAATGCAATTTTATTGTAAAAAATATTTGTTAATGTTTTTTGTTGTAAACAGTTTTTTTTATGTTGATAATATATATTTAAATAATTTAACATAACAATGTTTGCTTTGTTATAGTTGATTCCGGTTGGTTCAATGTATTTTTTATGTGTTGTTATTATTTTAAAGTGCAAAATTTAACAATTTATTATTTAAGATTTACGGTAGGTTTCTTGATGATTAATTAATGTGATTGTATAATTTATGTAGTTTTGTAAACTCTTTCTAGAATTTGTTATTTGTTCTAACTCAAATGATGCAATCAATAAATTTATTGTTATTTATTGATAGAAAACAAATCAAAATAAACTACTTTAACAATAAAAATAGAACAAGTAATTTTTTTTACTAACTGTAAAAAATGTTTAGTGTTTATAATAAAATTTAATAAATAATTTATTTTAATTACAACAAACGTTATACCAAATAAAGTTTTATAATTTTACATTTGTGTGATAAATTGTCAAGTAACTTTTACGCAATTTTAGTGCGACATCCCCCAAATCGATCTCGATGTACCGGTGAAACGTGCAGTAAAAGGGAAAGTACACGCAATATTGATTTATTAACTACGTTTTTATATAAAAGCTGGCAACAAAGTAATATAAAAGTTAGACATATTGCTACTCTACCTGTATTTATTTCCCATAAATTGTTTAACTAGTAATTACACTGAAATTTGTAATATTTTTTATAGTAAAAAGCATTCGTCTTTATATATTTCTGCTAAAGTAATGTAGGAAAATAAAAATAAAAAATAACCGTCATTTTGAGTAAACATACAGCTTCTTCAGGAAAGATAATACTACGTGACGTTTGACAATAAAACGAAGAATTGTTACACCTATGTTATGTTAAGTATTTTATGCTTGGAAAAAAGCAAATTATTATTATGCATTTCTAATCATTTAAATTAATATTTAATACTATTTTTTATAGTTTAAAAAGTATTTAATATCAGTTAATAAAATAAAGTTATAACTGTGTTGTAAAAATAAGTTTTAAACTTTTTAAAAAACTGCATTAATAAAATTTTTTATTATTGCTTGAATAAATTGTTTATTAAATTAATGAGTATGCACTTTAATAAAATGGCAAATTTTAAAAATGCTAATAAATACTTTTCAAGTTTTTTTGTCTTACTTAATAAGAAAATTATTAAATTATTTTTAGGGTAAATGGTATATTATTTATTTAGAAATATAATTGCTAGCTTTTGAACTTTATCCAAGTTCTTCGTCAGGCAAAAATTAAATTAATTTGACAATTATAAAAAACTAAGGTAACTAAAAACAATAACTATAAGGAAACTAGATAATAAGTGCAAGTTATTTAGCTACAGTATTCGCTCGAAGGTCTAAAGGAAAACCACCATAAAAACTCTAGACGTAGCTTAAGTGTCAATGGTGGACAAATTAAGATTAAGAAATAACAGGTAACCATGTGTCAGAAAGTTCCTAACCACTGTCTCTATTGAAATTGTTAGGTTTTTGATAATTTCAATAGCTTCTCTAATCTTTCTTGATTTCCAGTTCTTTGTTTTAGAAATTGTTTTATTATTAACCTTGGATATGTGTGTCTGGCAAACGAGCAAACGAGTAGTATGTGAGTGCATAATTGGTTGCAGAAGTTGTAGTTAAAAAAAATGTCTCATGTATCAAATATTTCATTTTAATCTAATCATTAATTACAATTACAATAACCACGATTAGTACGGTTTTTAATAAATCTTTTATTAAAAAATTTACAAAGCAGAAATATGCTCTTAAAATGACACAACATGACCAAGGTCAATAACTGATTAATCATCATTACCTAAAGATTTCACTTTTATGAGTTTCCCAAAGCTTCTTATCTGAATCACTATTATTTACATTCCACAACCCCATCAACTAAACAATCTGTTTTCCACATTTCTTCACGAAGATACATGATTACACTGTTTCTCCCAATTTTCATTTGTAATTTTAGAAAATGCATTTCAAACCAAATTTTTAGTATCAATTCCTCGTTGTGATACATTATTCATTGGGATTTTTCTTTTTACAAAACTTCATATGAATTCAATTGGATTTAAATCACAATGCTAAGGAAGCAATCGAACAACAGTATCCCCATGCTCAGTTAGTAATTTATCAACAATATAACTTTTTGATGTTTGATTGTGCTTAAATAAAATTAATAATTATGTTTTTCGCATTTCAGTTGTAAAAATTCTATTTGTTTTCAGCCACAAATAAATGTCTTTTTTACGATTGCTTTGAGTCAAAGGTTTGTTTGTTTCTTTTGAGTAATAATTGAGCAGTTGAAAGTAATTCATTACGATGAGAACATTGAGGGGTAGATTTGGAATAAGTTGCTTCTCTAGCCATTAAATTAATAATAAAATTTAAAAATTAAAAGGCAGTTGTTTACAAACCCATATGAACCACTATAATATGTCGTTGCCTAGTTTGATCACATTTATAAACACCTGGTTCTTCTGCAAACACTTGTTAACTCCATATGACGGGTAGGTTCTATCTAAGTACGTTACTGGTTGTTTATTGTTGATTTTACATCATTCTCTTTCAGTTTCCTCAAATATCATGAACGCCAAGCTACAATATCATTTTGTTCCATTCAAAGTTTACAATTATTACAGCATTTCTTATAACGAAGTTTTAAAAGATACGTGAAGTTTTAGTTTTCTCTTGTAGTTGACTTTGTTTTTTATTGTTTCCACTAATACTTTGGCTGTAGGTACTTAATAATGGACTGTATATATTAGATGCACAGATTATATATGTATATGCATTACATTAAAGTTAGATATATAATATCGAGGCCTTCAAACGAGTTTTGTTTTACTTCATTTCCTGTCAAAACGTTAAACCGTCAACTACTTAAAATCGTGTTTGCAATGTTTAAATTTTAAATTTTTAACATCATCTGCGTATGAAGTAACTATGATATAAATCGAAAACGCATTTCTATTAGTTTATTTATCACAGCTTTTTCTATTAGTTTTTAGAATCTTTTAGTAATTTTCTTGTTAATTTGTTAACACGACCCGACCAGTGTTAGTGCACATGTTTTGGAGTATTCTCGACCGATCAAAAGTTAATGTCGACCAAATAACTTTATAGAAAGATTTTAATTTTGGAAGACCTACGTTAAAGCTAAAAACGCTTTGGCGAGAAATTTTCTCCGATGTATTGTTCCTTATAAGTTAATCGACTGCGATATCAACCTTTAACTTAATGTGTGCAACAGCATTTGATAACCGGTTTTTATGTCTAATTTTTTTCAGCATAAATAATAATTTTGTAGATTCTTGATTTCGTGATTCATTGTGTTGACACGATTTGCTTGTTCATAAATATTCTAGTTCGACTCAATGAGGAAAACGTTTTCTTCGGGAATGTGCTGAATTCTAGGTAAGTCTTATTTAATTACATTTGCGTTGTCATAAAGGTTTTTCACAAATTTTTGCTTCTTACTCTAACATTAAAATAAGTGTTTCAATACTATTTAGGTATTTTCATCAATTATTTTTGTGTATAGCACGCTGTGAATTATAGATGTTTGTCATTATTAATTTAATTTTCTTTGCTATCAACACCCTATGTGTAATTTAAACCTATGTATTGTGTGTTGCCGATACGTCCGGTATTTATTAATGAAATAATTTACGATAAATTTTTTGTGCTCGTTAATAATCTACGATATTAAACTAAAGTTGTTATACATATTCATCTTTCTTTTTTTGACCCGCTTAGGATTACATCCTTGATTTTGTTACAAGTTTAGATTTTCTGTCTTGATCAAAACAAAAGTTTTACTTAGTAAGATCTGTTGCCTTTTAAATTCTATTTATTTGAACCTCCCCTATCTCCGACTAATGTGAGTTGGCCGTGCAAGGTTTGCAAGACCTATAAGTTTGTAGTTTAGTTAAATGCGTTGAGTAACCATGGAAAAGAATAAATAGACATTATTTTGACAAATTAAATAATAAATTACGATCGGTTTTATAATCGGCTTTAAATTTTAAAGTCACTTTAACCAAAAATTTTTATTTTTCAAATTATAAATTCTGAACAAAACGGCACAATTAGATATTAAACAAAAAGTTCAGTATTGTCAACATGTATTAAAATGCCTTTTATAAAAGCTAATCGATAGTAAATTGATAAATATTAAACAACTTTTTACTCGCATTTAATAAGTTACTTACAACTCTCGTTATGTAATATACTATTACCGTTTCCTGTATTATGCCTAAAATAAACCGAAACAGGTAACAACAATTTGAATCTGTTTTTAACCTAAACGGAAGTTTTAAATAAATACTACTTATTAAAAATTAATTTAGATTTACAAATTGTTATTTGAATTAGTTATTTTTTGTCATTAATTCAAAATATGAGTATCTAACTACCTACTTAAGATGTACATTTTTTGTGTATAACGAAAATTATTTACGTTATTACAAAATATTTACTATGTAACATTAACTCTACATATAAGATAATATTATTATCTTAATTAAATTTATTAACTATAACAATATTACATTGTTTGGTTAGACAAAACCTTTTTTGCAGTTGTTCTGTAAGTTTAGTAATAATATTTCTAATTTGTAGTGTTTAAACCATATATTTAAAACATATATGGAGGTATTCCAAAGAATTAAATCATAAATTATTATCAAAATATTGATTAAAAATTAGAATTATAATTTACACAGTCTCGTAACAAACAATTATTTTGGTAAGAAAAATGATTATAAAAATATAGGTAAGAACATAATACTATTTTATCCTATTAACTTAATTGTTTAAGTGTTTGCTTAAGATTGTATATGTACTTGTTTAACAACTGTTAGACGTTAGTGTAAACACCATTAATATTTTTTTATTAAAATTTACGTTAGAATATATTGCCACAAATATGGTAGTATATAATTTCCATTAAATAATTGTATAAACAAAGTTTTTATTATTACATTACAAAAGTTAACACCACTTAATTGAGAATTTGTAAACTAAATTCTAAAGTGTTACATTTCATACATATAAAACAAACAGTGGAAGTAATATAGGCAATTAAGCGTTAAATCAATACTTAGTTCAAATTCTCTTCTATACAGAAACTAAAGGTTTTATGACGATTATGTGAAGCAAAGTTATCAAAACAATTAATTACAAAAGTATTTTAATGACTAACAGTATGTCTAATTGATGTTAAATAACAATATAATAATGTCGTTAATTTTATATGCGTATTGAGTTGATGTATAATGTATTAATTAGAAATACATTTTTTCTAAATAAACAAAATAACTAAATTAATTAACATTATAAAAACTCAAACTGCTCACAACTGACTAAACAAATAAAAAATATAGTACAAACTAAAAAATTTAAAAAAAAATTAAACAAACTTAATACGTAACGTAACGTAACGTAAATTAAAAGATATGTTTTTTTCTTTGATACTTTAAGTCATTTTTAAAGCACTAAGCGTGTCGCTTGGTAGCCTAAGAAAATTATTTATTTACGCCAGAATTTTTGATAAAGTTAATAAATATATTGTTGATGTTTAACTATTCAAATCTTAAAGATATTTCTATTAGAATTGGTTTTTACAAAAAAATAATCCAATGATTTTGGTATACCACAATGATTGCATAACATATGAATGAATTTATTTTGTTATTAGTATGGTATGCAACCAACCGTGCACTGCGTGCGCGTATATGACATGTAGGAAGTGGGGAACTAGAATTTCCACAATATAAAAATATTAAAGCTGAGAATAGAATGGTAACAACGCTCAAAAGCAAATAAAACGAAATAATTAAAATTTAAGCAAGTTTATTTCCACCCCTTAACATTGGTCCTTCGAGCCGGATCTTGACAGGAAAAGGCACCCGTAATTAAGAAGTTAAAAACGCCACCTGTAAGAACTGGAAAACCAAAAAATTAGCCAATTTCGACAATCACGAGGTCACGTAAGTCGTTCCTTTTTATTATCACTTATCACCAATGCCAAATCTAAAAATGTCCGAAGATTTAAAATCATTAAATTACAAACGCGGTGCGATGAAATCCCAATTAACACTTTTTAAAAAATTTGTTGAAAGTATAAATGATTTAGACATTAACGAAATTATTGTAGATAACTTAAAATTAAAAATTGTTAAAATTACCAAATTATTTGAATCTTATGAATCAGTGCAATCACAAATTGAAGAAATTTCCGATTATGACGCAACTTGCATGACCGAAAGAGAAAAAACTCAAAATTTATATTATGAAACTATGGATCAGGCTATGATAATTATCAGTAGATTAAAAGAAATGCCAGTTAATGCGGTTTCTAATTTACCAAAAACTCATACAAATTCAATTCGTTTACCAAAATTAGATTTACCAAAGTTTAACGGTAAATTTATTAATTGGTTATCTTTTCATGATAGCTTTTCTAGATTAGTCGACGAAAACCCGGAATTAATGCCTAGTCAAAAATTATTTTATTTGAAGGCTTCACTCGCAGACGAACCTTTATCAGTTATTGCAAATATCGAAACGACCGACGTAAACTATCCTATCGCATGGGCACAATTGTGTGAACGGTATAATAATAAAAGGCGTATTATTAATAATCACATTAACGAAATTATAAATTTGCCTCACGTTACTAAAGATTGTCTCATTAACTTAAGAACTTTAATTGACAAACTCGAAAATCATATACAGTGTCTTAATACGTTAGGACAAAACATTAATTCATGGGATGCAATTTTAATTTCTTTAGTTTTAAACAAATTGGATAAAACTTTAATTATCCGTTGGGAAACTAAGCTAAATTCTGAATTTACTAGTGATCAACTTCCTACTTATAATTATTTCAAATGTTTCTTGAATGAACAATACGCGATTATGGAATCAATTTCATTGAGAGTAAAAGATGCAAAAGGGAAACACGAGAATAAATATTTTAAATTAAAAAGAACCCAAAATTTTGCGTCGTTAACTAATCAAGCTAAATTAAAATGCAAATTGTGTAGTGATCATCATTTCATTTCGAGTTGTACAACATTTTTAGATTTATCTCCTATAAAACGAATCGAAAAGGTAAAAGAATTAAAACTTTGTTTAAATTGTTTACGCGAAGGTCATTTTGTACAAGTATGCCGTTCGACTACATGTAGATCGTGTAATCGCAGACATCACACATTATTACACGTTAACCTTCAAAATTCTGTTAAAACTAATACTCAAACGGATACTCAAACGTCAATAACTACTGAACCTAGGGATGCATCTTCTGACTCAATTAAACCTGTAAATTTGTCTTCGTTAACTCATTCGATTCCCTATCATGTTTTGTTATCTACCGCAAAAATTAATGTAATTAGTACAAACGGAACGTTAGTTACTTTAAGAGTATTGTTAGATTCAGGAGCGCAATCCAATTTTATTACTTCAAAGGCTCAGAAACTTTTAAATTTGTCTCTACAACCATCAGAAATTAATGTAACAGGTATAAACGGAAAAACGTTAAAAATCGATCACAAGGTATCTTTATCAATCATGTCAAGAGTTAATGACTTTAAGGTTAATTTAGAATGTTTTGTAATTCCTAAAATAGTTAACTTATTACCACAAGTTTTAATTGATAGCTCAAAATTAGACATTCCACCAAATATACAATTAGCGGATAACAGTTTTTATAAACCCGGAGAAATAGATATGCTTATAGGTGCATTATTATTTTGGAAATTGTTAGCTATCGGACAAATTCATGGCGATTCGGGAATTACTTATCAAAAAACAAAATTAGGATGGTTAGTAGTAGGAGAATATAAACAAATCAAATCTAAATCGACAACAGCTTTACTTTCTCTTAATAAATTACACCACGATTTACAAAACTATTGGAAAATCGACGAAATTGACATAAAGCAAACGGTTCTAACACCCGAAGAAATTTTCTGTGAACAACATTTTAAAGACACAACGCATAGAAATAGTGAAGGGCGGTTTGTTGTAAAATATCCATTTAAAACATCCGAAGAACGTTTAGGTAGCTCTTACGACATTGCAAAAACCCGATTCAATAATTTAGAAAACAAATTTTTGAAGAATAAGGCATTTCAATTAGATTATATAACGGTTATGAATGAATCTATAAATAAAAACCATATGTCATTAGCAAACAAAGAAAGTAATGATTTTTTTCTTCCCCATCATCCTGTTTATAAAGATTCAACTACTACAAAAATTAGAATAGTTTTTGACGGTTCTTGTCATTTAAACGACGGACTTCCTATAAACGCAATACAAGGCACAGGACCCACATTGCAAAACGACTTGTTTTCAATAATCACTCGTTTTAGGACACACTCCTACGTATTAACCGCAGATATATTTCAAATGTACAAACAAATCGAAATAAATCCAGTTCAAAGAAAATTTCAAAAAATTTTATGGCGCGATTCTACTGATATCCCTTTGCAAATATACGAACTAAACACAGTGACATTTGGAATGACCTCCGCTCCTTATTTAGCTATAGGTTGTTTGTTTGAATTAGCGAAATTAAATGAAAGTATGTACCCAAGGGAAGCTGATATCATTAAATCAGACTTTTACGTCGATGATGTACTTACCGGTTGTTCAACTATTAAAGGTTTAACTAAGATAAAAGAAAACTTAAAATTAATTTTATCACAAGGAAAGTTCAAGTTACATAAATTTAAAAGTAATGTCCCTATTCTTAATGATGAATTACAAACAGATGATATGCAAATACCAAACTATAACAGTAAAACTTTAGGCGTATATTGGAATAACAACTTGGATACTATTTCTTATAAATTTACTTCAATGAACAAGCACGATCGAGTCACTAAACGAATTATACTTTCCGAAATTTCACAATTGTTTGACCCTATTGGTTTATTAGCTCCAATTTTTGTGATTCCAAAAATTATTTTGCAAGAACTATGGCAGTTAAAATTAGATTGGGACGAGTCAATTCCAATTAACTTGCATACCCAATGGTTACAGTTACGAAATGACTTACCTAACGTTAACAAATTATTTATTCCAAGATCGGTTATTTTACCGAATGCATCGAAATTTGAAATTTACGGATTCTCGGATGCTTCTGAAAAGGGTTACGGGGCGTGCGTATTTATAAAATCAATTGAAAATAACGGAACTTCTTGTACTAACCTAATCGCAGCCAAAGCTAAGATAGCACCCATCAGATGTGTGACTATGCCGCGTCTTGAATTATTAGCAGCAGTATTGCTAACCCAGTTAATGACAAAATTAGAAGGTGTACTTAAAACAAAATTTGACAAAAAAGTTTATTGGACCGACTCGACTATTGTTCTTAGTTGGATTAATTCTATGCCAACAAGGTTTTCGACATTTGTAGCTAACAGAATTTCATACATTCAAAATCATTCAAACAGTACCTATTGGAGACATGTTTCTAGTCATGATAACCCCGCTGACATTGCTTCAAGAGGCACTTTACCTTCTACCTTAAAAAATCTACAATTGTGGTGGCATGGTCCCGAATGGTTAAATCAAAATGATCAGTTGTGGCCCAATAGTAAATTTAAAGTAAAGGATTCTTTACCGGAATTAAAACGTTCTCAATTGGTGTACTTTATTTCTAAAGAATTATATTTTCCTATTGAAAATTATTCTGACTTAAATAAGTTGAAGCGTTTAGTAGCTTATATACTACGATTTAAAAATAATTGTCAAGCAAAGGAATCTAAACAGTTAGGATTATTATCGGGATTAGAATTATCAAACGCATTAAAGGTGTTAGTAAAAATTACACAATTAACTTACTTTTCGGATGATCATAGTTTTCTTAAGAAAAATTTAAATCTTTCAAAAAATAGTTCGCTGTTAACCCTTAATGCATTCTTAGACAATCATGAAATAATAAGAGTAGGGGGAAGATTACAGTTTTTAGAGTTCTGCTTTGAAAAAAGACATCCTATGTTATTGCCAAAGGACGCGCACTTAACAAAATTAATGTTTGGGCATGAACATAAACGCAGGGCCTAATATGTTGTTAAGTCACGTAAGGCAATTTTTCTGGGCAATTTCTGGCAGAAACACAGCTAACGCTGTAGTTCGTAATTGTATAAAGTGATTTAGATTTAATCCAAAATTTTCCAACCCGATTATGGGAAATTTACCCAAAAATAGAACCACAATTATGTCCCCTTTTTACACAGTAGGAGTAGAATACGCTGGATCTTTGCTAATTAAAGATAAACAAGGAAGGGGTTGCAAATAAATTAAATGTTATTTAGCTTTGTTTATTTGTTTCACAACTAAATGTGTTCATTTGAAACCGGTTACGCCCCTTTTCACACATAGCTATATCGCGGCTTTAAGAAGATTCGTCTCGCGAAGAGGAAGCCGTTACACATATATAGCGACAATGGCACTAATTTTAAAGGGGCTGGCACTAAAATTTGCCAAATTTTTAATTCAAAAGAATTGTCAAACAAAATTAAAAATGAAGGTATTAATTGGCATTTCATTCCCACGAGTTCGTCCCATATGGGAGGTTTATGGGAATCAAATATTAAAAGTGCCAAGTTCTATTTAAAAAAGGTCATGCAAAATTGCTCTCTAACATATGAAGATATGTGCACTGTTTTAAGTCAAATTGAGGGCATTTTAAATTCTCGTCCTTTAACCCCTCTTTCCTCTGACCCAAACGACTTACAGGCCTTAACACCCGCTCATTTTTTAATTGGCCGCACGTTTACTAATTTGGCTGATCCAGGTGTAACTGACATTCCCGTAACCAGATTGAGTCGATTTCAACATCTCCAGCAGCTAACTCAACATTTTTGGAATCGCTGGCAGAAAGAATATATATCTGGGTTACAACAAAGATTTAAATGGAAGAAAAATCACAAAAACATCGAAGTTGGAACCCTAGTTCTGATTAAAGAAGACAACTTACCACTAGGAAGTTGGCGACTAGGAAGAATTCATGCAGTTCATCCCGGCGAAGACGGTGTTGTGCGTGTTGTGACCGTAAAGTGCAATTCTGGGCTTTTAAAACGGTCAGTTGTTAAAATTTGCGAACTTCCGCTTGAAGAAAACGTAAAAGGCAACATTTAGAATTAAGTAAAATTGTATAAAAATGGAAAAGAAGCATTTTTTGTTTATTTAATGTTTTCATGATTATATTTACTTTGTTGTTTTTGTGCAGAAGCACTCACTTTTAATTAATTAAGTTTATATGAATTTTCTTTAAATATTTAGAAATATTTCAAGGTGGGGAGTATGAATGAATTTATTCTGTTATTAGTATGGTATGCAACCAACCGTGCACTGCGTGCGCGTATATGACATGTAGGAAGTGGGGAACTAGAATTTCCACAATATAAAAATATTAAAGCTGAGAATAGAATGGTAACAACGCTCAAAAGCAAATAAAACGAAATAATTAAAATTTAAGCAAGTTTATTTCCACCCCTTAACAACATAGATGATCTCAAACCCATTTTAAATAAATGCAAAGAAAAATTTCTATCTAGTTTTAATTTTTCTAGCCTCACAAAACGTGATCACGTGCATAAGATTAAACTTTGAAGTTTTTAATCTTGAAGATTATTGTATAGTTAATTAATAGTCAAAAAGAAAAATGTTTTTTAAGTTGATTTAATAAAATATATTTTGATTATAAAATAGAAAATGGATAGTTTCGTTACATATGTTTCGGGTTTATCATAAAACAAAACGCGATCCTCAGATTGAAATTTTTTTTGTATAAGAAACTAAAAATAATTAATAAAAAAAAATTAAGTCTTAATTTTCTGGTATATCTAGCATAAAGCGTATTGATTTCTTTTGTTTGTTTTATACTTTCTGCATGATTATTTGATTAAGCTAGAATTTGTAATTAATATTTGATCAATTCTTTAACATGGGTACATATTGACCAAAATGCTTTGTTAGCAGTTAAAATTTTTTTTGTTACTTAAAGGCAGTCAGAAAAGCACTTGTAGAACCTTCTTTATTGTGATTATAAACAATATAATACAATAGATAAAATGAGGGGAACCTACATCGCGTCTTGTTTTAAATTTATGTAATCTGCGCAGAAGTTGAAGTTGGAAAGAATTCCATAAATGCATCGAAACTATTAAGAACAAAGCATAATATGGAAAAGTATATCTACGTAAACATAAAAAGAGTCACAGCTACTGGACTAGCTTAGAAGCGTCGACGAAATAGGTCCATATATGAGCGCGTAATAAATGAAAGAAAGCTGGATTTCTAAGTTCCAAAAACAAATAGTGGAACACAGTTTTAGAATTAGACATTTAAAAAAAAACATGCATTTTGTCGCTTCTACATGCAACGTTTCCATCTCTATTGCTTTTTACATACTATTATTCATACATAGTAAATTTATGCTATGAAATGGCTTTGCCATCGTATTTCAAACATTTATTATGTTGGGAGGGAAAGAGTTTTTTTTTAATAAAATAAATAATGCGTAATTTTTTTGGTAGTTTTCTGTGCTCAAAGAGATTTAAAAAAATATATTGAAAAAATAAGTGAAAGGTAAGATTTTGTGTGAGAACGGGTGGCTAGAATCGAACAAAATGACATGGTTAGTAATTGTATATTTTCTATATAATATTGTACGAAAGCTGGTTATTAACGAGTGAAGTTTTTACTATGAAGATTATTTAAAAAAGTAAAAATGCTGACTATCATAATCGGACCGTTTAAAAAAAATGTCATACACATATATCTCTTCCAACAAAGGACATGTGTCTTCAAAAGGTTGTTAGTAGTTATATAATTAATTTTACGATGATTTAGGAATACGTCAGCTAGAATAGAGGATAACGGTGAACGCATAGGTAGAACTTGTATTTGTTTAAAAAATCATTATTAAACTGGAAGAAATTATTGTTCAAGAAAAACTGTGTTAAAGATAAAATTTCGGTGGTAACTAAATCGTATAAATCCGTTTGAAACAAATGGTTAGATAGTATTCTGATAACTTCTGTAGTGGAAACTGAAGTAATCAAACTGACAATGAATAAAACTAATTTCACGCTAGTGTTTTTAAACTGGAAGAATTACAGTTTTTAAAAATTTTAAGATTATTAGTGTTTTTAATTGAGCAGATTGAGTAAAAATTAATATGTCTATGTGTGTCTTAGTCAAAATTATTTAACGTTTTTATTTTTGTTCTTATTGTAATTTTTAACTTATTTAATAAGTATTTAGCGCATATGCACTTATGTCATTTTGGTCGATTTTATTGTCATACGTTTTAAGTACATTTTATAATTTATTACTTTTTGGATTTCAAAGTTTACGATTGTAACTAAATCTTCTTCTTTAAATTTTGTTGTTTTTGTTATCGTTGCATTTCGCGTCGTGAGCAACGCGGTCAACGGTACTGTCTTTTTGTGTGTTGATTAAATTTTTCATCTTTTTTCTACGCGTTTGATGTAGTCTTGGCTTCTCTTACCAATATTTACGTCACTGGTTTTTAACTTTGGAAGTAGTACCAAGGTTATAAAAGAATTGATTTTCGCTTTTAGAAATTAAGATTTTCAAGTTTAAAGATTTCTGAGATACCTTTCTTTTGACTCGGGAATGTAGTTACGGCGTGTTTCCGCCTTTAATACGTAGGTAGTGGTGTCCGTAGGGTTATAAATGGGTTCAATAAAAATTGATGTGAATGTAATTTTATTAATTCGTATGTTTTACGGTTTTGACGCTTCATTTGTACGCGCGTATAATTAAAGTATCATGCAGTTTATTGTGCTGACTTTGTCTTTTATTATTCCATTTCGCCTTGTGGCGCTTAAAAAATTTTTTGACGTACAACCACTCAAATTTTTGGGCAATATCTTCTTGAGGGTCTTACATTTACGATTTATCGGTCGTTTGAATTACTTTAAAAACAAATTGTCATAGTTTTACAATTTTTTTGGTTAATAATATTGACGTCGAATCCGTAAAATTAAATAAGGACAGTAAGTATTAAGATTTTTAATTTTATTGTTACGAAATGTTTATTTTGTGGTGTATATTACTTGTTATGTTGCATACAAGGCCTTGCGATTTTAATTTAACTTATAGGTACATAACCAATTTGTTACATTTTGTAAATTTAGTTTTAATCTACGTATTTATATTGTTTTTCTTTTAAATACTTTTCTTTTATTTTATTATTTGTGATTCCATGTTAATTTATGTAATTATGTCATTGCTATTTTTATATTTGCATTTAATTTAAATTTAACAAATGTTAAGTAGCTTGTTACAAGCTTTAGGTCTTACGAACCTTGCACGGCCAACTCACACAGTCGGAGATAGGGGAGGTTCAAGTGAATAGTAATTAAAGGCGCCAGATCATATATAATTAACACTTCTGCCTCGATCAAGACAGACAATCCAAGCTTGTAACGAATTTTTAGGTTCGTAATCCTTGTTACTCTGGTGTTCGGGTAACCACAATTAAAAGAGAAAGGTATGTTACCATGAAAGAAAGATTAACAGGTATAAAAACTTTAATTTAGTAACGTAGAATATTAACAAAAGTATATCTATTTCTCAATTCATAAATGCCAGAAGTATTGGCAACACACAATACATAAGTTAAGTCGAAGCGAAAAGCGAAGAAAATTTTGTAATAAATATCGTTTGTACACAGCGTGCGATACACACAAAAAAACTTACCCACAATCCAGTACTTACTTGAACGAAGAAAACGTTTTCCCCGGTAAGTGAGCCTGGAATAGATATTGAATAGCAAATCTTGTCAACACAAAAACTCACGAAGATAGGAAGCTACAAAATCGTTAATAATAATAAAGGAAATAAGATATAAAAACCCGTTGTATCGAATGCTGTTATTTGCGATTACGAAAAGGTGGGTATCGACTGGCGTATAAGAAATAACATCTCAAAGGCAAATGCTAGTCAAGACTTCGTTTTCGTTGTGGACAATATGCTTTCCAGAATCTTAAGCGTTCAGTAACGGTATTTATCAATAGTATTAATTCTTCATTGTTTTTTTATTAAATCGAACATGTGGTCAAAGCGTAGCGAAACGGATATCAAATTAATAAAGAAATTACAAAAGAATCCTAACAAACCGGATGCAAATATCTTACCCTGTGCCGAATAAATTACGTAACATTCGTAATTAACTTATAATTTCCATCCAGTGGATGTATTAATAAAATTTTGGATTGGGTCAATTCACAACGACACAGACCGTCTTAAGTGACAGCTTCAAAATGAATTCCGCAACATGTCAGTAACCAGAAAGATCGGCAGAGAGCGTCAAAACCGGAATCTAATTTTACTTCTATATACAGGGTATTACGTTATTAAAATTTCGCACGTAACAAGCTAGTTTTGCAAAAATCTTTTATTCCGTTAGCTTTTGCGTTTAAGAAATAATTTTAATATTACAGATTTTAGTGCAATACACGCTGATAAAGGTAAGTTCCGTTCAGAATGTGTTCATCAAGAGCGGGTTTTTTGCTTGTTGAGGTCCAGAAGTCGCTTTTAAGCTATAAACTTTCTTGGCATTTATTGACTTTGACGTTAATTTTTGTATTTTTGAGTTTTCCAAATTAGTCACAAATTACAACTTAGCATCGGCAGAACTTCATTTATGTTACTTTTATTCAAGCAATTTTTGTTTTAACAGCGTTTGCATGTAACAAATCATAACGAATACATTTTTTCTTGTTAAAGATACTTTTTTTTATTCACTCGGTACAAACATTTTGCATCGGTTATTTTAAATTTAGTTTTTGCTTTTAGTTAATTCACGCGTTTTACATGCAGACTGCATAATAAACACGGGTTAATTTAAATGTTTGGCAAAACTTTTAAAAACATATTAAGTCATCCAATTGTTTTATGGCAAAAATCGAAGAAAAAAAACTTGTAGGAAGAATCCTGATTCTATTTACGCACATGTATTAAATTTAAAACTAACTACACATTTGAAAAACTGGTCTAGCCTAGCGCACGTTGTGTTTCAAAAAAAAGCTTTAAACAAATTAGCCTTATTTGTGATACCGCTGTGATATAATGGTGTATTTATTTTCCACTTTTAGAAACGGTTGCACTTTTACTAGTACTAGCAAGCCATTGTAACTTTTTTGCTTTATAATACATTTTGTTGCCGACCGTTTGTACTGCGACTGAGTATACGTGTGTTTGTTATCACAATTAGTTTGTGCAATAAATTTATTTTGGTTAATGTACCAGTTTAAACAAAGAAATGTGTGTTTAAAATTTTTAAAACAGTACGGAATAATACACTATCAATACGTAAAAAAATAACAAATAATGATTGTCAAAAAAAATTACAGATTTAATGAAAGAAAGAAAATCTAAGAAAACGAAGCAAAACTTAAAAACAAGAACGGACTGAATATTTTTCTGCCACGCTTTAATAAAAAAAATCCAAAATTTAAGTATAATTACTTAATATCTTAAGGAAATAAATAACGATCGATCAAAGTGCTAAACATTGACTCTAAAGCAGATATTAAAAAATTAATAGTTAAAAAAACGTTCTTCGAAAGGTACGGAAAAAGATAAGTTTTAGACATAAACTAACATAGAAAAAGAACAATATATGTATTTGCAACTTATTTAGAAAATATTGTGGGCTTACTACAATAACTCCCACCACTTTTTGTCCAAAATGGAGTTAAAATACTCCTAAATTAAGTCCCAATCAACAAAATTATAATCTACAAAAAATGTATAGTCACGAATTTTTTTGTACTTAACTCTTTCTGTTTTGAGATTAAAACAAAACTGTAATAAGCATTTAGCTGAACTTGTTTTTTTGCGTTATACGAATAAAAATAGACATTATTATGTGTACACTGATAAAGCTTTCTAAGAACATATAAGCTGTTAATTTAAAAAGCAATTCTTAGATATTTTTACATCGAAAAGCAATTAAGTGCACTTAGGTGGTGCTTTCTGTATGTTTAGGTGACATTACTTAAAGGAGGATTTTCTCAACTGAGTAGAACTTATCATTTTATAAGCTTAAAATTAATCAGTGACCTAATAATGTCTTTTGTTGTTGTTGGACGGAACTCAATAGAAAACATGGTACCTCTGAAATTGGATCGTGTCTCCTAAAATATATTTGCAGTTAGGTCCAAATATAAAACACTTTTTCTTCTACTCAGACACACGTGGTAAACAAAATTAGAATCAAAATGTTGCGACACTCTTCTTGTATTTGGTAATAACATTTAATTTGGATATAAGAGATCAAAATCTGTAAATAAAAATAAGTTCTAGTTTCTTTTTGGTGCCCGTTTGTTTAGTACCTTTAAGTACTGGTGCTTAAGAACTACATTTAACGATAAACACGGGCAGCGTTTTTGTAGTAGTTTTTGTAAAGTATCTTTAACCGATTCTGTAAACTTTCCGCTTTCGGTCAGAAAAAAACCAATGTTTCCAGTGCGGTCTTTGCTCGGAACCTTTTGGAGTTGAGAAGTTGTAGGTTTGTTTTCTACGTCTCTACAATACCTTCTCAATAAGTCTCTATTTGCTTTCTTAATGGCATTGTGGTATCTTGTGAGGCTGGTTCTGTATTTATCTTAGTCTTTGCCTTTTTCACTGTGTTAAATAGCTTTCTGGTGCATGCCTTTGCTTTGTCAAGTTTTCTGTTCCACCAAATTATCCTTTTGAGGTTTCTAGCTCGTGCGTTGATCTTGCAACTGTGGGATAGTTTTTTATTTGACTTGTTAACACTCCAGTACTCGCGCTAACTTTCGCTACAAGTTGGGTCGCGTGGGATACGCGTGTATCCCACAGAAATGTCGCTCTTAAGTACAAAAAAATATATTGAAATATCAATAACTCAACACATTATAATTCTTAAACTATTTTTTCACATAACTGTTGCACAAAAAGAAAGAAAAACATACGACAGAATAAAACTTAACACGCTGATATTTAGTATGAAGCAGGTTAATTTATCTCCAGGTCTTTTTGTTCTGGTAATGTTTTCTTTCACAAAGAATAAAAACTGTGATTTAACAATGGAATAATCCCTTACAATGGTCTAATAATTGTAATAAAATTGATCAGACTTACCACAAGCCAAATAGCTGTTGTTGAAATCGTGGATTCGACAAGCGTCGCGTGGGATACAATCGTATCCCAAAGATAAAAACAGTTTTTTTTTAAATCAAAAGCACAAGATCACTACCTCACTGTTACAACTTACAACAGAAACTACCTTCGAGGATTAGAAGCAGGCGTATGAATAACTACTCAATCACGTGACGCGCTAGAGCAGTTTTGATACGCTTGGGATACGTGTGTATCCCACGCGAGTACTGGAGTGTTAAATTTTCATTGAACAAATCCCAGTCGATTTGTTTGGGGTTTCTGTATTCCATTACGAGTTGCTCGACTGATTTAATGTTAAATTAAAAATATCTATGATCAAATAAAAAAGGTTCATCTAATACATGCCAGACGTTTAAAACTATTTATCAAGTTTAAGGTCAATAACTTTACACGGTTATAAACGTATTTATTATGACTAAATTGCGTTTTAAAGTAAATTTTAAGTTTTTTACTTCTTGTATTTGTGTTTGTGATTCCCCACAATGTGTTTGCATTGGTACCGCAACCAAAAATCAACGGTTTGTTAGTCGCATTGTTAATCAGCCGCTGGATGTTTTCCGGTGGTCCTGTCTAGTCGTAGAGTAGGTAACCAAATCCGGTAACAAAGTCTCTACTGATGCCTTTAGCTGCTACAAGGTCTTTAGAACATAAATCCCATAATGGCATTAAGTTTAGTGCATTTTTTTACAATAATTTTTGTGCGAGGGTTGTGAACAAGTTGGACTGCAAACAGCTATTTACCTACCCAGTTCAACATTTTTATTGTTCCCTTATGGATCCATGGATCCTGGACAAGGGCAATATCGAGATTGTGTCACCATATAAGTACTGAGGGTCGCTGAGGCTACCCTACAGCAATGTATACTTATCTGAACAACTTTAAGCCTTACATTTGCTGTCAGTATGTCTTTTCCGGGTTTAGAATAACGCCTATTGTGCATCTGGTTCTTTGTTGTTCTTTTTGGAGTCGGTCAGCGCCTGGAGAGTGATTCTCAAAAATTTAAGGTGCAATTAGTTGATTAACGGTTCTATTGTTTCCTAAAACCCCTTGACCACAAACAGTACGTATTGGGTTCCATTTGGATCTTATTTAGTCGTAACCACTTGCTACGTTTTGGTACTGAAACCAAACTTAGTGAATTTTGGTATTACAAAGAACATTTCTTAAGACTTTGCCACAGCTAAATCATGTTTTCATTTATTCTCAAACTATTTCTCAGTTTTAATCAAATTATCCACAAAAGTTGTAATTGTAAATAAAGAACCAAGCTTATTCAATAAACATACAAACTGGAACAATTTTAAACAATCAATAAACAATAACCGGATGTTAGATATTAGTCTTAAAACCAAAGATGATGTTGAAGCAACCGTTAAATTATTCAATGACACAGTGTAACAGTGTAACACTCTTCCGGGGTAGCTTGCGGTAGATACGTTGAGATAAATAAACACAATAATATAAACTTAAGTATATTGTAATAATTACAAAAAAACCTCTTAAATAAATGATTTCCTGGCGTGTTGTTCTTCGCCTTTGAGCGACGCCCCCAATGTGACGCCTCTGGTAGTTTATTTCGCACTGCAAGGTTAAAGGTTTATTAGTTTCAACTGCGCTTGTACGAAAATGGCGGCGTGAATTTCCAGCTGCGAACTTTGCTGCAAGTAATTAATTAAAATACGGTGCTCTGTAATTAATCGAGGTATTAGTAGGATTTACACAGGTGAGTTATTGTGTTATACAAACGGTAAAATAACTGGGAACGGTTAAACGGAATTTTCAGGTTAAATCGGACAGGCGCGTTATCTACAACCGGTGTGTGGAAAATTACTGGTATAAGTTCCAATAGTGAATGTACGGGAATGTTACTAGCACAAATATTAAGGGTGTACAATGATCGTTTATGCGATATAAACAGGATCTTAAATGGAAATTACTAGGAGGTTGCGACTTGTACGAAGGTTACTACAGGGTACGTATGAATTGTGAAATGACAATGAACGAATGGGTTTTTTAGAGATGACAGGGTACAGGGATGGCAACTGAGTTTAAGGAAAGATGTAAGGGTCGAGAATGTTGTTTAGGTAATGAATACTCCGTGGAAGTACGGTGGAGGCTAAATCCCGTTTTATGTCTCAAGGTTTCGGTGCAATGATTACTCAGGTAACTATCGGCGGTTCGCCAGTATCCACCAACGAGTAATTCTATTATAAAGTATATTTACAGGGTTTACTGGGAGGTTTCGGTTCGTGGATGCAATCACTTGGGTAACTATCGGCGGTTCGCCAGTATCCACCAACAAGCAATTATGTTCCCGGAGGCTTGTAGAGGTCAAACGACCCAATACGGAGATTACGTTGGCTAGTGTAACTATCGGCAATTATCGCCACGATCCACACTGGCCCCAACACGAAATTGCAGATCAGAGAAATTATTTACAACAGGGATGTATATGAAATAACGAAATTAAAAAGGATCATTCAGGTAAAATAAAATAAAATCGATCAATACTGGTACAAAAGGGTGGCTACTTACAAATACAGGTGCTGGCGATGAATACACTCAGTACAGGTGACAGGACGAGGTACATGCAAGAGGTACGGAATGAATGAATTATTCGGATGCAAATGGTAAATCGCGAATCAGGAGAATTGTCAGGTACGGTGCAGGTTGTTATTAATTTCAGACGGTTCAGGACGGTTATATTTCCAGGTAAACACAAGGAGAACTGGTAAACATAGATAGATTTTTCCCTTGATGCATGCTATTTTATATTGCCGGTGGTCACGCTTCGGTGGACATTTAGAGTAGGGATTCTTCGTCTGCGCGATCATGTACTCTTGTAGACGCGACGAGGTCGAAGTCCACGCGTATTTGTTGGGATTTTTATTCAATCTTCTTACAAATACGAACATTACAATCGGTTTCGTTACAACAGGCAGGTTAGAATGCAACACTTGAATTTGAATCCAACACAAACTATGATTACCTCTACAACAATAGAAAAAAAATTGAAAAAAAAAATCAGAAAACAATGGCAAAGATTAAGAACTTCTGATAGCAAATGTCTGTTTAATGCAGCAACTCAAGAGGTAATAAAATTCCTCAAGAACTATAAAAATTAATGTATTTAATCCTTCCTGAATAGCCTAACATTTACCAAACGCACCGATTAATCACTGTGGAAAACGCATTTGCAGACCACTTCTCTAAAAGGAATTTGCTTACTAAAAATTCTTTGTCAACTCGAGACTTTACTACCATGTATCAAAATAAATAATGTTAGAGACGTCGTTAAAACTCTGCACCCTAATAAAACGCCAGGATACGATTTAAGTACGAGAAGAATTGTTAAAGAGATTCCCTGCAGTTGTGTAAAATATCTTACGCAGTTGTTTAATGGAATATTGCGCATAAGGTATTTTTCAAATCAATGTAAAGTTGCACATATTGTTCTAATTCCTAAACCAGAAAAACCTCTGAACGAGATAGAGTCATACCGACCAATAAGACTACTTCTTGTCGCCAAAATCAATAAAACGTTTGAAAATTAAACAATATTGTTTCGCAGTATTTTTGGACATAATATGATTAGACTATAATATAAGCTATTTTCAATTTTTGTTTTTAACTATTTCTTTCTCTTTAAATCCTACTTACAAAACAAACACTTCCTGGTTAAACTTGGCACTGTCCTCACGAAACTGTATCAGGGCAGTATTCTTAGGCCATTGTTATATTTAATATATACTGTTGACTTTTTGACTACACCAAAAGTTTTAACAGCGACTTTTGCTGATGACACAGCAGTCCTAGCCATTGATGATGATACAGTTGTTGCTACACAGAAACTATAAACAACCTTAAATTCGATACAATCGTGGCTAGATAAATGGAAAATAAAAGCAAACGGTACTAAATCTGCACATAGTATAACTTACTACAAGATAAGAAACGTGTCCTCAGTTAATCTAAACAACAAACAAATACCTTAACAACTTAAAGTAAAATACCTTCGTCTATGTTTGAATAGAAGACTTATCTGGCGGAAGCACATTTTTACAAAGAGAAAACAACAAGGTCTACTTCTCAGCAAAATGTATTGGTTACTTGTGAGCAACTCAAAACTTTTCATTGAAAATAAGCTCTGTATTTACAAAGCTATAATTAAACAAATTTGGTTCTATGGTATTCAACTCTGGGAAACTGCGACATCTAACATAGAGATGCTAGAACAAATTGTAGATGCGTTCTAGTACGTGTCAAACGCATATATTAGTCATGATCTGCAAATTGCAACGGCCAAGGAAAATATTTGTAATTTCAGCACAAAATACCGAATTCGACTTAGCGTACACCCAAACGATTTGGCAACAAATTTTATTAATCAACCCTTAACAAGAAAGAGGGTTTGAAGATTCGCGCCCCATGAATTATCAAACAGATTCTAATTACGTTTAGGTGTGTTAAAAAAGTAAGTTTAGTAAGGAGGATTCTTAAAAAAAACCGGTGTGGTCCCTACACAACTTTCCTATAAGGAATGATAAAGGAATGTCTACATATTTTTTTAAGCTTATGTTGTCATAAAACTACTTTGAAGTGATACGTACACGTTTGTATTGATTTCCTAGCATGCTATAATTTTTTTGAAACTTTTCAGCTCGATTTCATTAAGATCATTTTGACTAACCTTTGTGCGCTTTGATATTACTTAGCTCTTCAGTAAATCGGTAAAAAAAAAATCGTTGCAGGCAAGATTTAAAACTATATTATATTTCTGAATTTATTTTAAATTACAAATTAAATATCTGATAAATTGTTAATTTTAGAATTTTTTTTATTTAATTAAATGGTTAGGAAGAATCATCTCTATAAGAAACTATAAAAATAATTTGAAAAATTTACATACGTACAAAATTATATAAGAAAAACTGTTAAAAATGGCGGATACACCTATTTCCGGTTTCTTTATCAAACATATCTTTTGACAAAGCAGAGAGAATATAAAAACAGCTCCATACCAGATTTGAAGTGACTAGGACTTATCGTTCGAGAGTTATCGTGAGTATACCCAAAGATAATTTAAATAAGATGCAACACTCCGTATATAAACAAGTCAAAGAAATATAAAGAAAAATTATTTTTAACGTATCTTGCTTTCCCTTCAAGATATGGAATTCTTTTCTAAAAAAATCGTCGCAGGCAGAATTCGAACCTAGGATTATATATGGATTTTACTTTAAATTATAAATCAAATATCTAATAAACTGTTAATGTTGGAAACATTTTTTATTTGAATAAATTGTTAAAAAGAATGAACTTTATAAGAAACTGTAAAAATAGTTTCAATAATGTACATACGTAAAAAATTATATAAAAAAACTGTTAAAAATGACGAATACACTTATTTCCGGTTTCTTTATCAGACCCATTTTTTAATAAAACCGAGGGAACATGGAAAGCCAGCATCATACCAAATTTTAAGTTACTAGGACTTTTGGTTTAAGAGTTATCATAGGTACATCCAAAGATAATTTAAATAATATGCAGCACTCCGTATATAAACAAGCCAAAAGAATATAGAGAAAAATTGTTATTTTTTTAACGTATGTTGTTTTTCCTTAAAAATATGAATTTTTTTCTAAAAAAAATAGTTGTAGGCAGGATTCCAACCTAGGATTATGTATAGAATTCACTTTAAATTATAAATCAAATATCTAATATACTGTTAATGTTAGAAAAAAAATTATTTAAATAAATTGTTAGGAAGAATTAACTCTATAAGAAACTGTAAAAATAATTTGAATAATTTACATACGTACAAAATTGTATAAAAAAAATTTAAAAATAGCGGATACATTTACTTCAAGTTGTTCCATACCAAATTTCAAGTTACTAGGACTTTTGGTTTGAGAGCTTTTGTGGGTACATCGTTTCACACAAACACACAGACACCTAAAATTTGTTTGTCAAAAATACATTTTGATGATTTAGCAGACCTTAAAACGTAAAATTATGCAATAACAATTAAAAAAAAATTGTGATTGCTATAATTTTTTAATAGGAAGTTAATAACAATTACAAACATTAAAATGTTTTTTGATCTTTTACTTTAAAAACAATTTTAACATTAGCTTAAGCATACTTATATTATTTATTGTTTTATTAATAAATAACAAGCGTTGCAAACTAGATAACCAAAACATACATTTAAAAAAAATAGTTTTTGAATGTTTCAATTTAAAAAAAATTATTATAATACGTTTCGTATTTACATACATTGTTTAAGAATTGTTGTAGCATAAAAGATTTAAACTTTTTTTCATCTGAGATAATTTTTACTAATATTTCTTTGAACGCATATTTTAAGCAAACGTTTTTGTAAATTGGTTAAAATGCACTTGAATTGAAAAATAGTATATTATATACCAAGGTTGAGAAGTGTATGATTGTAATCTAAGCGACAGATTACATTACGATACGCGCAGGCTATAATTGTACTCTCAAGCATGGTCTATATACAATTTTATCTACTACTAGAGTTATTAAAACTTTTTTACTTGTTACTAAATTAAATTTAAAATTTAAACTGTTAATTACAAATTCAAAATCAAGTCAGTGATTGTGACAGTTGATTAAATATAAAATATACTTAATTCAGTTAAAATTCACATTTTACTTCAAACAACTTACATTTTTAAACTCAAATTAATTTATTTAATTAACATGTAAATAACATAAAAGTTATAGAATTATCAGAAAATGCAAACATGTTCATTATTAATCAATGGTTAATAATAAAATATTATTTACCTGCGCTTATAGAAATGATACTTCGCAATCTACTATTATACGTAAAAATAATTTAGTTATACTTTTATGACAAATTTAGAATACTTACTGTAAATTTTCCTAAAATAGATTTTCCACAAATAGAATATATTTTAATTCAGTTTGGTTTAAAAGCGGATTACTTTTTACACTTGTACTGAATTTTCATCATCGTGGATTTTTAGAACGCGTTTAAATAAATAAATTTAGTTTTATAACAAAAATGTTTCAAGAACTTCATAATTTTTTGCAGTTTTTATTAATTAAGTTTTAAATCATGAACCCTTTTATTATTTTTAATAGGAAAGTGAAAATGAATTGAAAACATTTAATAAAACTTTACAGTTTGCTTTAGGAGCACGCAATTAGTATTTTTATTATCAGGCGTTCAACTCGTACGAGGTTTGTAAAACCTCTGCATGCGCTTTTTCAATGAAGTTAATGCTTATGGTAACATGTAAATTTCAATTTTTGAATCTGTTTACGTAATTAGCACTACGAGAATTTGTTTCAATGCGTGTATACGGGAATTATTTTAGTTGCGTATTTTTGATTTGACCTTGACTTTAAAATTACTAATTATTATGTGAGAAATTAAATTAAATAATGACACACAATAAGTTTAAATTAACGATAGTAATCAATCAAACAAACATACCTTTTCAGTTTTCGTACCTTAAAAAATATTTTTTAAAAATATAATTTATTTATATTTCAATTAATTGTGCATTTTTTGTAAGATATAAAAAATACGTTATCATAGTAATGAGCTAAACGCAGGCGCTCTAGCTAAAAACACGTGGTTTTCTCTGTTCACCTGCCAGTCTTTCACCGTGCGTTTGCAATATAGTTAATGCTTTGAACGAGATTTCGTAAACTTTGTTTTCGGCATAGAGCTGTACGGTTACTTTTTCTAATATTGAAACGATCTTTTCATAAAAAAATAATTTACCCATTTAGCTACTATTTGTTTAGGTGCCTGTACGTGTATTGTGTTGTTACAGATAAAACAAAAGTAAACATATCTTAATTCTTATCTGTTATAATTAGTGTGAAAAAATACGCCATAACACTAAAATCGATAATTACTAAATTGATTCGCTCGGTGAGATTAAGTGTTAACAATAGAATAATAACGGGGGTGTTAGATGAAATGAAGATAGTGTAAAGTGCATTATGTGGTAAAGCGCTCATCATACAATCAATTTAGTCCACGACCTAAATTTACAAATTTACTTTAGTTAATTATCTTTTTATTTTATTAAATTTAATTATTCTTGCATAAGTTGTTTCAAGGTATGTGATTGAATTCTATCAATAAAAAATACGATGAGTTCTCAAACAATGTTAGAAGTGCAACGTGAAATAACTGCGCGTTTAGAACAAGAACGTACACGAAGAGAAGGACTTTTAAGTGCTAGAGGTCGTAGATCTTGTTCCGAACAAGGTCCTCATCCAGGAACTCACTTGTGGGGACCCAGAAGATCTCGAAAACGAACGTCAGCTCCACAAATGGGTAGTCAACACACTGGTGCTCGAACAGCTTTAATTTTGCGGTCCAGAAGGTCTTGGCCAGTTGCACCTGTCACTCATAATAGGTAATTTTTAAAAATATATTAAAAATTTGTCATACTTAAAAAAAATAATAGTTAAAAATTAATAAAATCTTGCAATTTATAAAAACGGTTAGTAAACACTCGGTAACATTTGTTTAAAACTGCTGTTGAAAAGCAACAGGTATCACATAACTTTATAGTGTTACTGTAACCACAATGTTATTGAAAGTTTACAGATATGAAACGTGTAGAATATTAACGTTTGAATTTTTTGTACAAACGTTTTCTTTTAATTAGAATAAACTACATTAAATTTAAGTGTAAAATTATTACACTGTTTCTTAGTTCTGATAAATTAACAACAATAATTAGTAAAACAAACGTAAAAACTACGTAGGTGATATTTTTGTTTTGTTTACTCTGCATTAAATAAATTGCTAATGGAATAAAAACAATTACTTTACTAAAAATAAATACATTTCTATTACCAATAGTAAATAGTACATTTTAATAAACCATAATAATCATTTTCTTAATAATATTTATTAGCGTTTTGACAATTTATGCAATTCTTATGAACTTAAAATTAACCATTCAAGGACCGTAAATTTAATTTGTAAAATTGATTTTTAAATGATTGCAACTAAAAACTTACTTTTTTGATTAAGAGCATTGTTATAATTAGTTTTGTGAAATGTGTCGTTTTTAATTAAAACAACCATTAATTTCTAAAAAAAAAGTTAAAACATATAATTTTGCGGGTTTTCTTGTTAGGAGCTTTTGTAAAGGTTACACAATAAAACACTGCGAAGTATGTTGGCTCGTTACAATTTAAATTTAAAAGTTAATTACATGTTTTTATATTTATTTTGGTTTTATTTGTTAAAAAATAACAATAAAATTAAGAGTAAATTAACTATAATTTAAAGCATTACAACTACAACGTTAAAGTTACTACCACAAATTTTGGCAAACTTTGTTAGTTACATATAAAATTTAGTTTTTGAGTGTCTGATTTAAAATTGTTATTTAGAATTATTTTAAAACAATTTTTTATAGTTATCTCTTTTTGTTTAATGATTAGGTTGCTTGTATCAAAACTGTGAATAGTTTTTTTGCAATGTGAAACAAATCTTGTACCTAATTAATTCGTACAATTTATTTTGTTAACTGCTTTTGATGTCTCTATTTTTGTATTGTTATTATTTCTATAGTAAATTGTAGATGTAAATTGTAACTATGAAATGTTTTTAAAGTAGAATTGACTAAATATAATGGTTGACTCATTGCTGTGTACAGTTTTTGTCTCCAGTTTTTAATGTTATATAAAATATCTTATCAAATAATATTTTAACAATCTTTAAAAATTTTAAGATGTGTTTTGTGAAAATTGATATTTTTTATTAGTTTTCGGTTACTAACTCCACAGTAAATTGTTTCTATTTCACGTCAGTAAAGTTAGCCCCGCCTTTTTTGATAAACTGAAAAATAACCATTCTGTTGAATTGTGTTTAGTACGTGCTGCCTTGTGATCCAAAAATAATTTCTTTTTTTCTCATTTACAGTTTTTACAGAAACCATAAATTTTTACGATAACAGATAGTTCCGCCTTTTTCGATAAATTCAAAAACAACTGGTGGGCTGAATTGTGCTCATTATGTGCTACTTTGTGTCGTGAAAATAATAGTTTTTTCTTTTTATTTGCAGATTTTATAAAAACAACATCGTTTTTACGATAATACATATTAATAGCCGTAATTAAGAGAGGTGTTTTATGACTCATACTTGACCGAATAAAAAATTAAAATCATATAGTAGACTTAGTTATTTTTTGCAGTTAAAGAAGGCTAGTTAATCTAGAAAAGTCTGCAATACTAATGTCTATAACTTAGTTTATGTATAATACCAGCGCACGCGGATAACGTAATCAACGTTCTGTCAGTTTAATTCACATTGAATTAAACTAATTGTTAATCCAACATAAACTATATGTTTAAGCCAAAGGGTTGTAATATGTGTTAGAATTGTTCGTAACCATAAATGCATTTTATATATAAAATTATTTTTTAATTTTATTTCGTAATAGTAATATAATTGTATACATTTCAATTCTAGCTTTAGACCTAAATAGGACAGCAGCATATAAATGTCAGATGATCCATGGTCTTTTATTAGGCCAAGCTGCATACTTGTAACTTACAAAATACATGTAAGCTGCAATATTTTGATTAAAAAAATTATTGTTTTAAAATACATTTGCAGTAATACTAAATATCTTGTACTGTGTCATTCCTATGCTACAGATTTAAATTAATTTTTTTTGGTCATCAATGTTGTTAAGCTTTAAATTCACATGTGCGATTACCTAAAAGAAAAATACAAACTATTATGACTATTAAGTAACTATGTACCACTTTTTCTGAAAACGTTTTATTTTATATTAAAACTTTGTTTCTCTATTTTGACATGAGAATTAGCGATTCTTACACTAAAATCCGTGTAAGAATAAGCAAATTCTTACACGAATTTTAGTAATGTTAATTTTTTCAAAGTTGGTTTCTTTGCATCGTAAGTTGACGTTACATGAAAAAGAAATCAAAATGATTGGACCTTAACAATTGACAATTAACAATTCAAATTTTGATGTCAAAATAAAATAAAAACGTCCTATTAATTCAAAGTTATTTACTTATAAAGGTATAAAGAGATAATTCTGTATGAGATTTTAAGTTAACACATAAATTTCAATATGTCAAAGTATAAGTGTTGTTAATTTAATAAAATATAAAAGTTTCCCAATGTTGTTTTAAAATTAAATTTATACAAAAAACATTAAATATTGTATCGAAATAGAGAAAATAGTATACAGCACACGTCATAGAATACGTTTTAATCACTCGACCGTATCATAAACTCGCCGCTGCGCGGCTCGTGTATAAAACCCGGTCTCATGATTGAATTGCGTGCATTCTGTAACTTGTGCTTAACATACTAATTTAATTTACTAAATTATTCTTGCTACAAAACGTTATTTTTTGTTTTATACAAAATGAAAAATGCCATCTTGCTGTTTGTATATAACATAAGCTAAGTAAAAACTTAGATAAGTTTTACTTAGACAAAATTTTTGATTAGTTTATAATTGGGTTTCACCAAACCAGTTTTTTCTTATTTTATTTAAGACAAAACTTAAGTTTTTAGAACTGGAAATTAAAAATAATGTAGGAAAATTTCTGTCATTTTTAAACTTAGCGCTGCAACTACTTCATCTTGTCCTAAATAAACATGCGTCAGTTAAGTGGTACAGGCGCGGTTTTTGTTGAGGAAAGAGTCGGTCGGTAATACTCTTATCGTTTGGATGTAAGAGTGCCGATGTTTTTGTGTGTTTATTGTTGATTATATTTTTTATGTAATAAAGTGTTTTTTTTGTGTGCAACTTAAACTGTTTTAGTTAAAATACTCTAGAATAACGAGAATTTTCAAGTTGTTTGACAGCCATAAATGATGTTTTTTAAGCGGTGTTTTGTCAAAACTAAGACACATTATTTTTTTAACAAAATCTTTTGTTATTAATTTTAGAATCATGAATAATTAACTATAAATGGTATTAATGATTCTCGACTAGCACTAGATTTACTAGAACTGAAAGTGGCTTTTAAAAAACAAAAATTGTGTTAATACGAAGCTAATTAGTTTTTTAGGTTTTTTTTTACAAAAAATAATTTTCAATAAAAATTCTGCAAAAATCATTATGTTCCTGTCTGTTGTCTGGAGCTGGTGGCTGAGGTTCTTCATTATTATCTTATTCTACGTTGACATTTTCGATATTTTTAGTAACAAGAGCCTCTGGTTCACATTGCTTTTTTACTAAATTGTGAAAAAACCGCAGAAGCAACAATGATTATTAACACAGTTTGCAATTGTAAATGGTACCAGTAGGCTAAAATAAGAAACCTCCGTTTCCATACTGAAAACATTTGTTCCATTTTGACCCTCGTCTCTGTGTGCGCATCATTATATCGCCGTTCTGCAATTGTTTGGGTTTCCATAGAATGAGTTAGTAAAAAGTGTTTGTTTCCTAAAACAATCTCATTACCAAAATCTCCTTTTATAAATTTTTGTTGGACTTAAAAATTGTTAAAAATAGTTTGTTTGTAGGCCGATCCAGGTCATTAAGCTACAATGTCTTAAAAAAACACCGTCAGCAAAGCATTAATGCTAAAACATTTTTGTGGTTTTGAGATACGTTTGCGTCATTTTCTCCTGGTGACATTTTTATGACAATAAGTCTTGGTAAGGCCTTCATGTCAAACTATTTATTTTGTTTCTTTTGCACTTGTGCTATGTTGTTTGGTAGCTACACATAACAACTCCTTAAAAACGTTATTAAGAGTTGAAATTCTACTGATTAAAGACTTTTTTGGTTTTGAGCCAAAATTGTCATTTATGCACAAAAAATGTTCTCCTATTATACTCTTAAACATATCAAAAACACGTTCACCAGACTTATGCAGCGTTTTCTGATAGAAATAAAAATATTCTAATTATTAATATGTATACTATACAGGGTGTCTCAACCTTGCGTGTTTGAACGATATCTCCGTAACGGTAAATTTGAGAGGAAAGTGCCTGTAGAAGAAATTTACAAACTTTTACGAACAATTGCAATTTCTTGCTTATCACAACTAACTGAAATATAAACTTTGTTTTATCTTAACTCTAGTAGACTATTCAAAAATAATTCTTTTATTTTTAATTGAAAACTAGTTTTATCAAACTCGAGACTGATTTATAAAAGCAAGACTTTACGGCGCAATCAATTAGTTTGTTTCGAGCTTTAAAGATGTTATCAATTTAATTATTTACTTTGTCAGCATTTGATATGAAATACATAATTAAACAATTATCCTAATTTTTTTTCGAAAATGATTAAAAAGGCTATGTTGTGAATGGTATAGAAATAATAAAATAAAAGCTCATCAGCATTTTCGGTATATAATGATAGAAGTAAATATTACCTCTAACGATCATAAAGATGCACAAATATAAAAACGTTCGTACTACTAAAGAAAAAACATCAGTGTCAAGTTTTATTATATTTAACAAGGTAATAAAAACAAAGAAATAAAAAATTTAAGTTACATTTGAAATAAGTTTGCCACTCGCAAAAAATAGGTACAATAGGAACAGTGACACAATTAGATTAGAAATTGGAATAAATTAGATCCGATATATCATGCCTATTTCACTTGTAAAATGAGACAGTAAATAATAAAATATTTGTTAGATATTGTACTGACCGTCTGTAGCGACACTAGTTGGTGCAGATAATTTATAGAAAGTTGCGCGCGGTGAAGAAAGTCATGTTTCACACTTATTAGCACGTAGTTGAAAATCTTTTAGTAAATACTACAATTAACGATAATATTATCTTATGGTTGAATTTTATGTTGGAGAACGCCCCCCTCCGCACCAATTGATCATTACCTATGTGCGTTTCACAAAAACCAACCAAATAGAACAGAGGTCCTGTTCGATTATTCCATGCATGTATTATTCGAGCGCAGTTTAGCTTGCTTTAATTTGTTCAAAGTATCAAAATACACATTTTAAATGGAAAATTAAACAATCCTTCTTTGGTTGTTGAATGTTAATTGGAGGTTTAACAGTGTGAATAGTTGAAGGTTTTTCTTTGTGAAAAACTTGAACAGCCTCCTGAGGAAAATCTGCATTACCTATATTTGGAGGTTTTTCTTTGTGAAAAACTTGAACAGTCTCATAAGGAAAATCTGCATTACCTTTAGGCATCGTTCTAGAAATAGTAAATGGTTTCGGGGGACTACCAGAAACTTAGTTCTCTAATTTGAGTTAGATGTATTTTTCTAGTTGAGATTACGCAATCAATTAATACATTTTTAATTTGGTTGTTGTTATAAGAGCACAGTGGCGTTTATTTTTTTTTAATTATTTAATTTATATATAGTTGTCTAAAATTTATACAGGAATTTTTCTTTTACAGGCTAAAAAAATATATTTAGTTAAATTGAACACAGAAAATTTTCAATATTTTATTTGTAACCAATTTGTATGTCAGAGGTTATATTAGATATCACTGATACCGTATATAAAGCCGACGTTCCCATCAAAAACAACAATGATTTTTCTACTCAAACCGACTCAAACCGTCCTGTTCTATTACTTAACTTTAATTCCTCTATTAAAATTTTCCGCTTCTAAAGCTAACTTTGAATTCCAAATTTAAACCGTCCGTTTTTAGACCCAGAACTTTAACCGTCTGCTTCTATACCAAAAAACTTCTTCGATTCGAATCTTAAGATCGATTAAGCCGTCTGCTTTCTTTATTTTGTTTACTGTTTTATTCTCTGCCGTTTTTAGCTTTTGTTTCCAAATTTGATTTTAAGTTTACCGTTTGTTTCTTCTAAAATTTTTATTAATTAGTTTTAACTATTTGGAATACATTTTATTACTAGTAAATAACTGTAGTGGATCTCCAATGCGTCTTCAGTTGTTTTGACACTAACAGCAAGCGTAAAGGAACACCTTGACGCATAAAGTCAGTGCTATATCTTCCCCACAATTTCAGGCAACCAAAATGGTATTTCGTGGCGCTACTAGAAAAGCTTTTACTCTTATAGTCAGTCCCGATTAATAACTCGATGTCGACACAGCGTAACGAGATCTTTATAGCGCGGTTCACAATGTTCTTTCATATCATTCCGTTAAGTTTGTAAAAAAAACTCTGTAGCATAATAACTCGAACTTTGAGAATCTTTACCAACAAGTCAACTGTATCGTAAACCTGCACTACTGCCGTTTTAGTTATTTTCGTTAGTTTAATGATTACGTGTAATACGTTTACTGCAGTTAATCTACAGGGCCTTCATAAATCATTGGATCTCACATGACATATATGTTAGGCAACCAACATTGCTTGGATTATATAACGAAAAAAATTACTAAATGACAAACTTGATTTGTAACCTTTAAATTAAGGTTAAGTAATTAATTGAAAATTGTAACACATTAATAACAATGCCTGTTTATTTGAAATAAAAATAGGTAATAACAATTAATAAATTTATAACCGATGTTTTATATGTTGCTCTGCATACATGCTTCATCGGTAAAGAAACTTAATTCCAACAGATTATTGTTATTTTCAATGTTCATTAAAACATTCTGCAAGAAGTCGGGTGGACGTAATTCTTGATAAACAGTAATCTTGTACGGAGTCATCAAAAGGTTGTTTTTTAATGCTTTGTGGCAAGTTACTACTGATAATATTAAAAATTTGATGCTTATAATTTACAAATCGAACTTAAAATCATTTTATACCTGTTGCGGCAAATAAATTTACTACTGATTTATTAGGACTTGGTTCAATACGATTGTCAATTTTTTTGACAACAGGTGCAGTGAGTATAGTAGACATTCCTGTAGGTTTCCCCTTGCAAATGCAATTCGTATTTAAAAATTGGTTAATTAAAACTTGTGTACATTGTTGGAAAGCATAGTTAGTAAAGTTTTCTTTTAGGAAATATTTGTTAAATTGATCGAACTTTAAAGTTCCATCGGAGTTGCGAGTATCATTTCTCAATTTAAAAATGCGTCATTACAATATCGGTGACTTGTTTAGGAATAAATATCGTGAAATGTTATTATCTAACAGAAAATTACAAAAATTAGACCTCAAAATTACAGCTGTTATTCAGTACTTACCAACAGAAACACAAACAGTGCTGAGTAATTATGATTATAACTATTGTAAAATATAAAAATAGATAAAAAATAATACCCGATGTCAACAAAACGTCAAACGAGAATGTCAAAAAATGTTACTAAACGGTAACACCTGTGGTAACACTACCAACCTACAACAATGTTGATGCGCAACTCTTAGATCACGTGGGAAATGGGTTTTAATGAAGACCCTGTACATAAAACCTATTTTATTTAGTACATTGGCAATAAACGCATAATTGAATTCTCAAATCGTTTCAGGTTTGAATTAAATACGAGTTGGGAAATAACTCCGATTTTCATATGATTACCAATTTTGATGTACGGTAGGTACTTAAAAAATAAAATATACATAGTGACTGGTAAGTAAACGTTTTTCTTTTAAGAGATTTTTAGATACAATAATTTTTGAGTTATTTTTAAACTGTAGTTACTGAGGTAAATATAAAAATTTTGGAAAACTAGTTGACCGATTATAGTTCTTGCAGTCTCTATCGATAGAATACACTATCAAATATCTTTCAACTGAAAAAAATAATTGGATTATATAAACAAATGAAAAGTTTAGCCCTAAAATTCCCGTTTTTATTACATCCAAATATCTACACATACATCTAAATATATCGACGTGTATCCAAATATCTCCACATACCTACCTTCAATTATATTCACGTATATCGTTTTTATTTTGCATTTTTATTGAATTGTTATTTTTTAATCTATTTAGTATATTATTGTCTACTTTTACATTTTTGTCTCTCAATATAAAGATTATGCTAATTTTCAGTTTTTGTTTTGCTTGAATTTGTAAGACATTATAGAATTGTCTGGTTTTTGTTTCTGTTTTGCTTCTATATGTTGCATAAACTAGTATCATGTATTTTTTAACAACTTATTGTTAATATATTGAATGTTGTTGATGTAGCATTCAATTTTTATAGCTATCAGTAATGCTATACTAGAGTGGACCTTCTCGTTCTTATTTTATTTACTGTAGATTATAATGTAATTGTATTAGGTATTTAATATGTGTTTTTTGACTTCTTAGTCTTTAGATTCTTATTCGTAACATTATTAAAATATTTTTTTTTATTTTGTTTTTGTTGTTCCTGCTTAGAAGGTTGACAGTCTACAGTTTTGTTTATATCTTGAGACTATGTTACTATTTCAGTGAACAATATTTGATTTGCGTCTCGATTAGAGTTGTTTTTCTAGTTTTTTCAACCGGTTTTGTGATCGGTTATAGCAGAGTTACGTTTCATAGCCGGAAGTTAATGGTTCAAGTCATCAAAAACATAAATAATTCTAAATAACGATAAAAATAAACAATAAAAATGTATTATTAACATATTGCAACCAAATTTTAGAACAATAATTTCAGCAATAATTTTTTTATAGAAATTTTAGCCACAATATGGAATAGAACAGTAACCAAAGTAGCACCAAAAATTTTGTTGCATTTTTAAGCATATTAGAAGTATTTGGACGATAAAAATTTATTATTAAACAAAACCTAAATTCTTACTAGTAAGATTTAACTTGATTGATAATAAAAATAAAATACTTAATAAAAATTAAAAAAGTCAAGTACCTAACACCAAAAATGATTAAAAATCTTTAGATTTAAACATAATAATTTTTATTGTTTAAATAATTAGTAACCGTTCTGAATGAACAAAAAATTGTATCTGTAAAATATAAGATATAAATCAACAATTACAATAATAGAAACGTAAAAAACTTATAAAAATTTTTGTTGCACTTTACTGTTGCACATATTTTTTTGAAAAGCTTTATAATTATTTAATAAACATTCATACCGTAACATATTAGTAGTTGGTATTTATATTTTATTAAGATATCAAATTTACTTTTCTAAAAATCAACAAAATAGAAAATAAACATTTATTTTTATTTGTTGCGCAAAATTCGGTCTACTTTGTTTAAGTAAACATGTCAAAAATATACGAAGCACTTACTCTGAAGATGACGTGAAGAGGATAGAAGGTATATTTGTATTATTAAATTTAAATTCGTAAATTGTACAACAGAAAGAAGTTTCTTAATATTAATCCTGTAAAACGTATAGGTAATTTACAAAAATATTATAAAATAAATTATTCTCAAAAAGTAAACTTGTTGGATATATTATATTACAAATCACGCAACGTGAATTCACTTTTTTTTGTATAGATAACAAAAAACGTTATCAAATATTTCAATATAATATTGTATTTTTGTATACAGTCATATGTAGGGGTTCTAAAATTAATCTGCCGAAACGGTATACTATGAAAATCGAACCAGAATTTTTTCTTTCAAGTAAACAACAAAGCTATTGTTAAAATAAAATCAAAAGTTTAAGTTTAAAAATATTTTGTTACATACAACGTTTTTTTAGTTAATGTTTTTTTATCAAATGTAACTGATCGTTTTTATTTGTTAAATAATAAACAAATTTTATTTTATTTGTTATTATGCTATGTACAGTTTTCTCAAGAATAACTTTTATATTCAAATTTACTTATATTATATTTATGATAATTGTGCACCTTTATTTTAGTTGAATGGCAAATTATTATAACATATAATTTTGTGGCCAAATGTTCAATGTTTCACGTAATTACGTAAATTTTTGATTTTGCTAAGTAAAATTTGTATTGCTAAGTTTATGGGTGGTTAAGGTTTTTGGTCTTTTGAAGTGTGAAAACTTGTGATTTCGTTTCTTTTAAGTTTTTTGCGTTAGCGTCGACCATAACCGTCACGTTTTAATTTACATATATATTCTTAAAGAAAGATTTACTTAAATTTGGCTGAAAATTAGGCAAACTATAAGATTTTTTTGTGGGAGATTGAAAATACTTACAAACTTTTGATTTTGATAATTATATTTGTCATTAATTGTACAATTAGTAAACATTTTTTTAAAGTTTTAAAACAAAATGGCGTTTTAAAATTTTTCACTGTCAACTTTTTTCCTGTCTCGTTCAGCTTCAGTCTTTGTTTTCTGGCGCGTTCAGCTTTTCTTTTACTTCCATCAAAGGCGCACACACACTTCTAACACCCCCCCCTGAATCTTTAATTTCTAACTTGTCTAGATGAATTTTCGATTTTTTTTCTGGTAATACCTTTGTGAGTTGATCCGCCAAATTTTTCTCCGTATAAATATACTCCAGCTTTAATTTCTTGTTCTGTATGTTAGTCTCAAACGCAAAACATCCCAAGTAAATATGTTTGCTTCTGTCGGTAGTTGCATTATTTTCAGCTACTTTAATCGCGCTTTGGTTGTCAATTTTTATTATTGGTGGCTGGTATCTCACACTTGATTGATTTATTTCGTTTGTCAACTTCGATATCCATAAGCATTTCTCGGCCTCGATTAAACCCACGAACTCCGCTTCCATTGTGCTTAATGCTACGCGCCGTTGTTTTCTGCATGTCCAAGTTATAGCATTTCCGCACATCGTTGTTACTTGTCAACTATAAGACTTTCTTTTCACGATATCGCTTCCCCAGTCGGCGTCAGAATACGTGACAATCTTGTCATCCACTCTTCGGTAAGTTCATTCTTTGTTCAGCGTTATTTTTAGATATCGTAAAATGTGTTTTAAACCTTTCCAGTGTTGCTTCGATGGTTTACTACTACATTGGCTCAAACACGTAATAGCAAATAATAAATCGGGCTTTGTGTTGGTGGATAATTACATTAAGCTTTCAATTTCCTTTTGGTACAGTTTTTTCATCTCTTTGTCATTTTCGCTGTTTTCGTAGTTAGTTGCTATACATAATGGTGTTTTTGTTTCTTTTGCATCATCCATGCTGAACTCGTTAATGATTTACTTTATGTAATTAGATTTATTTACGCTAATTTCGTTCAGAGTTTGTCTTACATTAATAGATAGATGCGTCTGCAAATCAGATCCATGTTTGGATCTGATTTGCATCGTAGGAAACCTTTTTCCATAAAAAATTTATTTAAAGTATCCTTCCATAATAGCCCTAATTGGTGTAATCCGCACAGTCCTTTTTTCAATGTACATACGTAATCTTCACTGTTTATTCGTTCTCTCATAAAGTTGTCGTATCCATCGGAGATCTCTAAGTATACTTTGTCGTTGATTTCTGCGTTTAAATATGCTGCGTTTACATCTATGTGATGCATTTCCCAATTTTCTCTGATGCTCAATGCTATTATGAGTCTAATTGTCTGCCTCAATACGACAGGTGAGTAGGTTTTATCGTAGTCCACTCCGTATTTTTGGTGATTTCCTAGTGCTAGTAATCTTGCTTTATATTTTGTTTGTTTACCACTTTCGTTGAGTTTTTTCTTGTATGCTTATTTCGTTTTCAAAACGCGTTTGTATTTTGGACGTTCTATGTCTTCCCATGTATTGTTCGTTTGTTGTTTTCGAATTCCTTGTCCATTGCTTTTTCCTAATTTACTTTTTCGGTACCGTGCGTTGTTTCCTTGTACGACTATGGTGGCTTTTGTGGGTCGTCTGTTTTTTATGTAACAAGCATTTAGCATTGTTTCTGCCCACATGTCATTTGACATTCCAGAGTTTTCCATAACCATTTTGTTGAGGCGTACCTGGTTTCGTTAGTTGTTTCGTTATTCCTAAATTTTTTAAGTAATTTTCAAAATTTTGATTTATATACTCCCCTCTATTAACGCTGCATATTGTTTGGATTTTTTTCTCAAATCGCCTCTTGTTTTTCTTCTATACCTGTCGAATTTTTCCAAAGCTTTGTTTTTAGTTTTCATTAAGAATACTTTGGTGTATCTCGTAAAATCATCCGTAAACGTTATTATATACTTATTTCCTCCTCGTGATAGTGGGTTAATAGATCCCATTAGATCCTTGTGTATTAATTCCAACACATTTTCTCTACGATTTTTGCTTTGCTTTGGAAATCTTCTTGCTTTTGGTTTTCCGTTTTCTGTAACTGTTTAACATAGCGTCCAAATCTTGTTCGTTTAAGTGTTTTAACCTTCTATGCCATAGTCGTTTTTTTTAGTTTCTTTCACGTGTCCCACTATTGGTTCAACTATGCATTCTTCTTTAATTTTGCATAAGTTTTTATTTTCTAACGTCAATATGTACTACTTAGATATACGTGTTATCACAACTAATGCATGCAGATTTATTTGTGTCGTTACGTATTACATTTGTTACAGGTGTGTTCTACTTCTGCTTGCAAAAAACATTTTATTTTGTATCGATTTAAGTTTTTGTTCTTTGCTTACTGATTAAGTTAGACTTTCGAATTGTAACACAATAGTTAAATGTACGGAGGATTGCCCAATTTAAAGGCCTGCAACACTATTTTTATCTGTAATATTTATTGACGAACTCAATTATTTATATCTGTATAGTTTTAAATTGTTTCATTTTAATCTCTTTTTCTCTCATATTGCTGAAATAAATATATTTGTTGTTATATCCAATATTTTGTAATTTGTTTTTTTTTAATGTTGGATATATTTAAACGGTGTTTTCTATTACCAGCTTCCAGCAGTTTTGGCGCCTTTTTAAATTACTTTAGGATCAACGCACTAAGACCTGCAATTCACTCGCCGAATTACATCGAACTAGTCGCATGCATACAAAAAATTTTTTTTATCTAAACCATAACGTTGTTTTTTTTAATGTAACAAGTTCTCACTGACAATCATAAAAATTCAATGCTTATAAATTAAAAATTAAATAAGTTTGCCGCAAATAATTTTGCTGCTGATTTATTAGGTTTGTTTTGTTCAACTGCAAATGTTTTCGATAACAGGTGCAATGAGTATAATAAGCCTTCTTGTGTATTTCGCCTTGCATCTCTTATTTAAAAAACAATAAACTAGAACAACTTTATGTAGTGGGGAAGTATCAGAATTAAAGTTTAACTTTAAAGAGAGGACGTCTAAATTCTATTGGGATTGCGGGTACAATTTTAAAAATAACGATTTCTTGTTCAGGATTAAACATTATAAAATGCTATAAATATATAATTAAAAAAAGTAGATAACTTTAAAATTACAGCTGTTATTTAGTACTTACCCACAAAAACACAAACATTTCTGAATAGCTATGATAATAATTGTTTTAAAATATGAAAATAGAGAATAAAGAAAACAACAAAAAATATAATTGACATTCAATGTAAAGAAAACGTCAAAATGTTCTTTGGAATTGTTATTAAATAGGAAGACTTCTAACCTAAAACAATGTTGATGTAAGCATCATAAATCACTTGAGAAACGGGTTTTAATTTTTTAAGTTATTGTACCAACATTAAATTTGTTACATTTTTAATATCATTGCTTTTAAATTAAAAACAAAAGATTTAATTTTACAGTAACTAATTATAATCAATTGTATTGGTTTATTGATTGAAAATTAATTGAATTATATTGATTATTACCTCCATTTAAAATTAACCAATCTTATTACACCATTTTAATGACGTTTTTCAATTAAACGAGCATTAATAAGCGATAACACAACCGAAAGAGATATAATAATTACAGCGATAAGTATGCCTGTTAATAAGTAACCACAAAAACGCTCTAAATTCAAAAATTCATAAACGTCAACCAAGTCAACTTTATCAATTCAAGCACCCTGAAATGTGTATTGTAATTGTAACGTCACTAATAATTATTATGACAATAAATAATTTTTTTGGTTTTTTCGAGTAATAATCATTTGAATTTCATTCGTCTTTGTAAAATTATCTAAAATTCGACACCTGGACAGAACTCAAAATGTGTTGCCAAAACTTAATCACCCTCGCGTTTCACGCTCGGGTGATTACTAGGCAACACATTTTTCGTTTCCGTCAATAAGGTGTCTCATTATCGATAATTTTACAAACACTTATGATATTACATATGATAATTTTTTATTGTATCAATTAACCAATAGAAAAATTTTATTTTATTGCATTTTTTAAAATTCAACCAATCATCAACGGATTACAGCGATAACACCACGGGCGTGGTGTTATAAGGCAAAGCAGACATGATACATTAAAATGTCAAATTAAATGTCAGATAGTAAATCAATTCATAATGATGATATACAGATTTGATGATATTTGTAAGTACAAAATTAACTAAATTCCTTTAGAAAATACACCATAAAACACAATTAATTGGTATTAATTGATTAAAAAACTTGGAAAGTAGTAAAAAATTATCTTACCGAATACCCCTCGAGCATTGATAAATACTCAAAATTTTGTCATAGAGATTGTTGAAAGCGTGTTTCTTGGTAATAGCACGAGGCCAAAGGCCTCGTGCTATTACCTTAAAGACTCGGTATTATCAATGCTCTAGGGGTATTATAGCTGATAACACGACGGGCGTAGTGTTATCAGGCAAAGCAGACATGATATATTCAAATGTCAAATTGAATGTCATATAGTAAATCAATTCATAATCGTGATACAAAGATTTGTTGATATTTGTAACAACAAAATTAACAAATTTCTTTTAGAAAATACACCATAAAACACAATTAATTTGTATTAATTAATTAAAAAACTTGGAAAGTAGTAAAAAATGATCTTCTCAAATACACCTCGAGCATTGATAAATACTCAAAATTTAGTACTGAACAAACGAGATGTGTGCTACAAAGTAATTCAGGGGTTTTACAAAATTATCCAAAAGTTATCCAAGGGTTATCTGAAGGTACCCAAGCGTTATTTCAGGTTTTCTAAAGGTTCTATGAGGTTATGCAAAGGTTATAAAAGGTAATCCAAAAGTTATACGAGGTAATCCAAAGAAAATATCTGAACCAATTTGACCTAGCACGTACATGAATTTGAGAATATTTGTGTACAGTCACTACCCTTCTATTCTATGATTAGAATGCAGTTGTCATACTAACCGGAGCTTGTATGTGTGTGTGTGTGTGTGCGCGCACCCTGTTCGAAAGTGTTCATTGCACATATATACGGTGAGTACCTATGTATAATTAAGAATGAGCATTACAATTGTTTATATCCTGTTCGTATCGCTGATTCTAGAATCTGAATTTGAGCAGTACTAGTTTATATTCAAAAAAAGCACTTGAAAAATTCCAAATTTTTCCTAGTGACAAGAAGAATCTTTTCTGCATTGTTCAGAAATTAAAAAAACTTAGAAATAACGTAAACATGTCTTTAGTGTTATTATAGGTATATCTTAGTAACTACATCATCACAGAACTTTGAATAAAACCGTTGGACGTACAACTGCAGAAGTTATCTATTGCGTCACTTCATCATAAAACAAAAATAACAGTATAACAGTAAACAAAAACGCTTCAACCGCTATGCAAACAGCAACAGATTCACGTAAGTCAGTGAGAATACGAATTCTGAATAGATTATTACATAATATACTAGAAAAAGAAATGTCAAAAAGCAACATTGATGGAAAAATAAGATTTCATTTTATTAAACTAAATAATAGTAGTTTAGCAGTTGATTCTATGGTTGGTACTGTTACTTGTGGATGTAAAGCCGTTATAATTGAAAAATAACAAGAACAGCAATTTGCAACAAAAGTACCTAATCGGTAATTTTTATAAACGTTTAGCTAAACGCTTGAGGAATGAAAACATTTTGAAAATATTGAAAAATACAAACGAAAGTTCAATTATGAATAATTTTCACAAATCAACCCGAAATACAACTCTCGACAAAGCTAAAGAGTAGTATTTGTTTTATTATTATGCGTTTATTTTATAACAAGGATTAAATAATATTACGTAGCTTAATAAAAAAGCGATTGCGTCTGTTTTTATTAACTTATCATGTACCTATAGTAGATAGGTAACTGCAAGTCTGTGCAATGTAATCTTAAAAACCATCAAAAATGAGTTATCCAAGGGTAATTCAAGGCGATCCAAAAGTTATTTAGATGTAATCTGAAGCGATCCGAGGTATCCCAGGGAGATCCGAGATAATATTGAGGTGTTTCGATGTAGCCTAGGGTTATATTAAGTTACAACAGTTACAGTTAAAGAAGCTAGGTTTCCCTGAGCACAGTACTACGTTAGTTTTCAATACGTCAACAAAAGCCGTACAACCGTTCGTCCGAGAACAGCTAAGGTTTGACATCTTCAAGAGGTTACCAAACATGACACATCAAACAATACATGCAATGTCTCCGAAATAAAACATCCAGGCATACAATTACACCGATTAGAACCATCTCAACAGTTCTAGCATATACACATATACCTAATCGGACCTCTTCCAATATCAAAAGGTAATTTTTATTGTTGTCTTGCGTCGACAGATTCTCCCAATAGCCAAAAGTTCCACTTCTAGACATTGCAGCAGAAACAATTGCACAAGCATTCCTACAACTTGCACGTTTTGGTGTACCGCTGCCAATTACAGCCGACAGAAGTCGACAATTCAAATCCAATTTGTTTAATGACTTAACAAAATTTCTGGAAATAAAACATCTAAAGAGAACTTTGTACCACCCTCAAAATCAAATCTCACAATAATGACTCTTAGACCGAAGTACTTCCAATCGTCTTATTAGGTACCGTACCATACTGAAACAATGTAACCGGTCTTAGCGTTGTGGGATTGATTGTGTTCACGACACCCTAGGTAGCTAAGTAAAGAAATGAGATGTATAATAAAATAATTAAACGTATTTACATTTAACCACACAAAAATAAATGAATTAATTAAAATTAAAAATAAAATAAATAACATAAAATAACAATTCAGGCCATAAGACTAAAATTAATTCTGGTTGGCTCTGTATATTTCTTGCTGTTGAATCCGCCGACAGCGCCCTCTATTGGCGTATGACTCTGTTATATTCAACGTTGTTTTAATCTAAAACACAAATTAAAAATATGGTTTTTTATACTCGTGTTTTCCGGTAATTAATTAACGCAAATCTCCTTGCCAGCGGTGCGTTTTCTTGCATTTATCTGGATGACTGAAACCGATAGATGACAGGTAAGTTTCTAAACAATATCGTCGAATTGTTTGAACGCTGACTTCATGTGCTATTCTAAATGCAATTTAAATACTGCCTTTCCGTAAGAAAATAGGGTTTCTGGACTGGACAGGTCGATGCGGCGTATTATTAAGAATCAAATTTAATTAATTTCACGTCTATAAAACGACAATTAATATTAGATTAAAGAATTAATTTTGCATCGAAATACTGTGACTTCGGTAAAGTCCGAATTTTTACATCGTAAGTTGAACAACTGTAAATAAAGATATATATTTTTTCTATCATAATCGCCTGGTTAGTTTGTAAATTTGTTGTCAAAGATAACTTTCAACTATGTTCAAGTGCAAGATGCCTTACGTATCATTTTACCAACTAGAATATGTTATACCTACATTTGATGTGGATTAATCTAACCAACACATTATCTATGTTAATTTTTAAACGTTACATTATTTCAATGTACAAAAATCTGAAAGAGGGGTGTTATAGCGACCAAATTCATATTTAAATTTTGCGCTACAATTCGTGGTTTTCCGCAATTCTGGAGGTTGAAAGTTTGATCGCTAGGAGAACAACGGAAATAGTGACAGAATAATGGTCCTTACAATTTCTTTGGTATTTAACGTGGTTGTGAATAAACGCAATTAATTTATTTAAAGGTTTTGTGTATTATTTAACTAATGCGACCTACACTGGTGTCTAGTATAGCTCTTTACTTAATTTTGTACAAAATTCACCATATTTACTTAAAACATTAATTGAATTGAATTCTCGCCTTTGATTATAGGAACAGACCAAAGAAAAGTGTCGGATTTACAGGAATCACTGGAATCCCTTGTTTTCTAATACAAACATGCGCAGTTTAATTGCTTTAATAGTTATTTAAAAAAAATGAAGATAGTTTATTAGAGTACGCACCATATGCAACATAAGTAGCATTTTATCGCATTAGTAAAATGTTATAAAATCTAATGTAAAAAAAACTGAAAATAGTTTAGTATAACCAGAAAATTTGTCTCTATAACGGTTAATCTAAACTTATTAATTTATATTTAATATTTATTGTTGCATACTTTCATATACAATAAGTGCATTAAATTTTTTAGAATGCAAACTTTTTTTGTTTAAAGATGTATACATTTTGTGTTAATCGTTAAAAAGAACTTGTAATTTTGACTTATTTGTTTTAGTTGCATTTTAATCAGGTGGCATCTATACAAACATGAAATTTATTGCCAATTTATTTTTTAAAATAACAAACTTTATTTGACCTAATTTTGCAACACACACTTTTATTGCATTTTAAGTTTCGCATATAATTTTCACTAAAAAAACAAGGTTAGTAAAATATCTCATTTAATTGAAATTATTTCTCTTTAGCGAGAAAATATCTAAACTAATTATAGTTTTTATTTATAACGTTTATGTTTTTCTATCTACCACAGCTGTTAACACAATATGAACGTTTACTAACCACGTGACGCCATGCGATTAATCGAACAAAAATATAACATCAATTTATTCTATTATATTTGTTGTTTTATTTATTACATAGTTTGTCAAACTGAAACATTGCAACTGTATAATATAACTTAAACAAGTTATTGCATTATTTTTTCAGACATTACGTAAAAAAACATGTAACTTTTATTAAACTATTTAAATTTTTCAAGAACTTTCAAATTATTTTTATATAATACTAGTACTTTTATTAATTTTGTTTTAATTTTAATGTTATGACATGTGTTAATAAAGTGATTGTATAACTATGTTTTTTTTTGTAAAAACAAACATATTTTGTAAATGTTTTATTATCTAAAAGTTTTCCTTGGCGACAAAGATTTAAAAATATTACAAAAATTTAATAAAAATGTTTTTTACGAAATAAAAGTTATTTTACGTTTAATATTCAGCGTCGGTTAAACTGCTTTGAATGTTAAAACGATAAAAATATAAAAATATATATTCCTAAATAAAGCCTTGGCGGTTTTTGTTCATAAGGTAAAAAAAAAACAGAATAATTTTAATTTGTTTTTCTAATTACTTCTTTATTTATTGGTGATAAAATTAATGTAGGTATTATAAAAACATGCGTGCATAATAACAAAATTTTAAATTGATGACTTAATATACCTAAAATTTAAAAAAATACAAAAGTTTAATGCAATCTCTTTTTTTGTTTTAGAAAACAAATTTATAAAATTACATTTTTGATTACTGATTGTTTGTTTAGTTGTTAAATATAAAACATATTAATTGTTTTTGTTAGAGTAAATGGTATATTTATTTAATACAATTTACATGAAAGTTTTTGAACAATTAAAACGTATTGCAAAATACAAATTTCGGCATTTTTAAGAAACGAATTAAGATGTATTTAAAAAACTTAAAATTTTGATAAAAAATTATATTACACTAGTTAATATACCAATAAATGCTTTAATGGTTATTGGTTAAACACGTAATTGTTATCTTGCATGAAATGTTGCTAATGGCTTGTTTGTTTTGATTTTTTTGTTTACTACAATATATTTTAGAAAGATACTAAAAAAAAATTTTATTTAATTTGTTTTTATTGTTTTTTATACAAGATTTATTTTTCCTAGTCTTTTGATATAATGAAACCTAATTTTATTTTCTAATGATAAACTACAAAGACCCAAATTTTGTAATATAACTTTAAAATTAAAAAACAGTAAAACATGTTACTTAAAATAAAAAGCTTTTTGTCAAATATTTTAGAGTGAGTGACCGTTAATAATAAATATATACCTAGAAAACTTTGAAATTTCAATACGATTAGTTTTAGTAAACGTTTAATAAACCACTTGGAACGCCCTGTGAATATTGTAACATAAAAATAAATACTAAGTAAAGTCAATGTAATTAAAATATTTATATTTACTAAGAGATAATTAATATTTTTGCAAAAACAAAAACTTAATTGATATTTACACAATCATAAATGTAAATCATTTTACAAAAACTAAGCTACAACACAACGAACCAAGCTCAACAAAACAAACAATTTAAAAAAAATTATCATTTACTATAATTTAAATAACACTTTAACTGTACATTGCTTGCAAATAAAATAATTACAATTGTTTCTATTTATCTTTACGGCACACGCGTAAAAACACAAAATTTGCACGTATTTATTTACACCAGCGGTTTCTTCTTTAAGACTGACTTCATTTGCTTTGTATGTTTTTTATATTTTTGCTTTTTCTATTTGCTTTAAATATTTTCGATGTTTCATCATGTTTCAATATACACAAACAATAGAGTAAATGTGACACTATCATCTTCACCGACAACCGTCTAAAAAATTAGACTGATTAAACCGTTAGTAATACATAAAGTTTAAAACTATGTAGAAGAATTTTATTAAAATATATTATAAAAAACGCAACTATTCTAAAATTAAGTTTAAAAATATGTATTTTTTTTAATCATAACAAAACATTAAAGCAAAACAGAAATAGTACTATACAATAATTATTACACAAAAAATTAGTAATTAAATTTTACAAATTAATATTATGTCTGCACTTTATTTGTCAAAATGTCTTGGTATAAATAAAAACTACGTTCCACATATCACAGAATCTAATTAAATTTTGCGATCATGTTTTTCAAACTTCGATTTAAACAAATTTGATTAAACAATTCATGCCATTGCTGTATGCACTAATTTTATACAAACGAAAGTATGTTTGTTTAAGTGAGATATAATTTATTAGTAAAGTGTTACAAGCTTATAGGTCTTACGAACCTTGCACGGTCAACTCACACTTCGGTGGTAGGGGAGGTTGAAGTGAATAATAGTTAAGGGCGCCAGATCATTTATAATTAACACTTCTGCCTCGATCAAGACAGACGGTCCAAGCTTGTAACGAATTTTCAGGTTCGTAATCCTTGTTACTCTGATGTTCGGATAACCACAATAAAAGAGAAAAGTATGTTACCATAAAAGAAATATTAACAGGTATAAAAACTTTAATCTAGTAACGTAGAATATTAACAAGAGTATATCTAATTCTCAATTCATAAACGCCAGAAGTATCGGCAACACACAATACATAGGCATGTCGAAGCGAATAGCGAAGAAAATTTCGTAGTAAATATTGTTTGTACACAGCATGCATGTACAATATACCGTGCAGTAAAACTAATGATAAAACAAACATAATAGAAATACACGACGTAGTATACAAATTAAACTGTACTAATTGCTATGTATCTTATATTGGCCAAACAAATCAAAAATTAAAAAACTGGACCAACAACCATAAATACGACTGCAATACAAAAAAAGCAGACACAACATTAGCAGTTAATCACATAAACTCTACACATACTTTCGATTTCAACAATCCTACGATTTTAGATGTTGAAAATAATTTTAAAAAGAGGTTGGTTTTGGAAATGACATACATCAACATACATAAAAAAATATTAATTTCAACAATTTGAGTAATATTTATAATAATTTAATTTCACAAATTGCAAAATAAATTTTATAGGTGAATGTGATTTCATGGTCAATTTTTATCTCTTTTTTAGCCTTATCATCCTTATGTCGTGCAATAATTTTTAAAGTTACAATTACTTGTCTATTGTTTGTTTAACAATGTTGTATGCCACATTTGCCACACTTATACTTCTATAGTTTTTTAGCTTTTTTCTGTCTCCTCCGTTGTAAACTGGGCATATTATTGCTTCTTTTCAATCATCCGGAAATATTTCACAAGACCATTATCTTATTTATAATGTTTCCTATTTTTTCTTTTGTTCTCTCTGCTGTATATTTCTATTGTTCTCCTTGCGCTACATCCGTCCCTTCTGCCTTTCCTTTTTTTTATTTTTTTTTAATGCTTCTTCTCTTTCTTCTTTCTGTATAGCTGTACTGCTCCTTCTTTTTCTTATACTTCCTGTTTCAAAATCATCCTTCCTCTCTTCTTCCTCCTCTAAGATCTCTACGCAATGTTCTCTCTATTTTTTTATATTAATTTGTATCTGTCTTTTTTTACCAATGTTTCTTTCCTTATTCAAAAAACTTCACAGGTTTCCTTCATTTGTATATGTTTCTCTTACTCTTTTTTATATTCCTTTTTTCTCTTACCACACTCTTTTCTTTATTGTGATCTTAATTTTTTGTATTCCTAAATATCAATTTTTTCTTTTTTCTACTATCTTCCTCTTCTTACCTCCTTCCTGGTTTGCCTGCATTTCTTATTCCACCACCTCTTTTCTCTATACTCCTTTATGTTTCTTTATGTCTTTTTCTTTCTACTCCTTTATCCATTTTATTGATCAGTTCTTTCACTCCTTCCTCTACTCCTTCCTCCATCCATTGTTATCCTCTAATTTTTTCTTATAGACCTCAATATTTTTATCTGTCCATACTTTTTTTTCCTCCCAAATTGTGTCTAATTTTTTTCTTTCTCTTCCAATTTTTTAGCCATACTTCTAATGGCTGATGATCAGAATCAACCTTTCTGTTTATTTTAAAACTTTCTATTTCATCCAAAACTTTCCCACTAACTATTACATAATCTATTATAGGTTCTCTCTCTCTCACCTATATATGTATATTTTCCTCCATCCCTTTCTACCATATTTCCGCTGAGTATAGTCTATCCCTTCTCTTCACATAACTTTAATAGCTCTCTACCTTGTTTGTTTAACGTCTTATCCATTGTTACTCTTTTTTATTTCTTCTCAATTCACTATCATACCCCCACCTTCTCCAATTCTCACGTTAAAATCTCCAACTATTATTAATTTTCTTATCTCCTCTTCAATCAGCAGCTGTTTCAAGTTTCTCATTGTTTGTTTCTTTTCTTGACCTTACACTGGTAACACTGTATATCTACTGTCATCTTTCCTTAATATTTGATTTAGTACTATTTCTTGCTCTTGCTTTTTATTCTCCTCTTCTTCTACTACTCATTTTTCTCTTACTTTCAATATTATACTCCTTTGTGCTCTTTTTTTTGTCGCGAACTGTACATTCCATCTATATTCTTCTGGTAAACTTACTTTCTATCTTTTTCAATCTTTCTTCTCTAGCCACGTTTCTAATAAACCCACAGTGTCAAACCCTTCTATATACTTCCAAAATTCAGCTCCTTTATTTTTAACCCCTGCAACGTTTCAAAGAACTAAATTTATTTCCTTCGTTTTTTTCTTATCCTTTTCCTTGATCTTTGTCTGGTAGTTCCCATTTTTTTTATCTTTTATCCTATTTATTTCTAGTTTTTTTGGTTTTCTTTCCTCTAATTTATTTTCTTTTGAAAGATGAACTTAAAAAAATATTATAAAAGCCTTAATAAAGAATAAAATGGTGATATTATTTCTTGGAAAAGTTAGCATCCCAAGTAGTTTTTTTTAGAATGTCTCGAACTCTTAAGTTTTAAATGGTCGACTAAAATATTGTTGAAAAGATCGTTAAAAAATGAGAAAGTTTTATGGGAAAAATTATTTTTCTGTAAACAATGTCTTTGATCCCCAAAGAAGAAAATCTAGAGGAGTACAATCTGGTGGTTTTGGCGGCCACGCCACTACTTCTTTTGCCAATCTATCTATTGGGAAATAGTTGATTTACCGTGTTCCTGGTCACTAATGAAAAATGAGCTGTGCATGATTTCTTTTGCATGGTTTAAATATTTTGACTTGCTTAAACTAAACTAACTAAAACTAAAATTTTAAAAAAAGTGCTACGAGTTATTTTTTGGAAGTTTGGATAATAAAGACGTTGAGCTTTCTTCACGCAATTTTTTTGTATGGTGCTTCTTTCTCAAAATCTGTTACTTAGATTTATTAAAAATAGCAAAAACTTAGGCTGTGATTTTAAAATTATATGGTTCAAACTGTATTATATAACCAGATAAAATACAGCGTATTTAAAATTTATTTACTAGAAGTGTTTTTAATACATTGTTTGCTGTTACGTCTGTTATGATAAAAAATCATAATTCTGTGAATATTGCAATTTTATCTCTAGGAGTACATTGCAAATTTTTTTTGCTGAGCACTTTGAATAGTACTTTTAGTTTGACGTATTTATCATTTTTGACTAAATGATTACCACAAACATGTAAAATTTGTTTCTCTTATATTAAAAATTGTTAACAAAAATTACTAATAGCAAACGTTTTACAAAGCAAGTCTGTTACATAAATTTAGCAAAACATTTATGTTTTGACTGTTTAGAAGTGTAAACCTTTTAGAGAAACGTTTATCTATGCACATAAATATTATGACGTAAATATGTATATTAGATACAAGGAAATATAATAAGACATAGTCTTGATGTGTATGTAACTAGTAATCACAATGGTACAATTATTTGTATCGACGTTAGTATATGTATAGAAACATGCATATATTGTTTAAACAAGAAAATAAAACTAGAAACAATGCTTAAAAAATAAATTAGACATTATAGTGTAACATTTCTAACGCATTTTCCTTATTTTAAATATTATTAAATTTAATTTTTTGATGTTCGCTAAAAATAAAAAAAAACAAACTAAAATGTTATTTGCTTGTAACTTTATTTATTTGTACTGTAATTTTAATTTCTTAGTTTTTAAATTTGTTTTAATTATGTTTTTAACACATTCATATTTTAACATAGTAATCTGCTTTTGTTAGATTATAATTATTTCTACAAAATAACAAAACAAAGATTATGTTATATTTGGTATTAAGATTATATTTAGCATACGGTGCACAAAAAAAATTAATTTAATAATTTAATATAGAGAAAACAATAAAAATAATTTTCATATGTTACATAGAAAATGAATTAAACTACTTTACCAGTTTTAGCAATACATGTACAGTTATGTCATATTTAAACTTACTTATATTTGTTTGATTATACAAATATATACTAAAACGTTTCAGTAATAAATTCTGACATTATGTAAGTGTTTAATCGCAACAAAGTAACTAGAAGGGCTACCGCTTAAAACACCAGTAATGCAATTTACAATGTACTTTCTCTTTTAGGTCAATAATTTCACCGACGCTAAAGCATACAATTTAATAAATTTTATAAAATTTTTAGTTAAAGGCAAAATTTTTTTTTAACAATTGTATTATATTTATTACAAAGTTAAACAAATGCACATTTTTTTATCAATTGAAAACACGTGCATCTATTACTTGTAAACATATACAAATAATAAAAAATATTGTCATAGTTCAAGAAATATACCACAAAATAAGTTTGCAACAGAACAAAAAATTAAAAATTGCCATTGCCAGTTTTGCTATAAACCGCTATAAACACAAGTTTTTCTAAATTCATTTAACTGCGATCTTGGCTTATGGTCGCTCAAATATCAAAATAATGTATTAAAAAAATGTAATTGAAGTACAATTATAATTGTTTAAATTGTTGTATAATTAACCTACAGAGTTTTATATGTATACATTATAAAAGTATATATTATTATATTTTGCATGACAATGTAACAATAATGTTACAAATTAAAAAGTATCTTTAACCTTAGACAAGACCTACTGTAACAGATAATTTAAATACAAACAAAAATTTTGCTATTCTGCTTGTTATTGCCAACATAAGTGACAAAATTGAAAGAATACTAAGAAAAATAACATCAAAATTGCTTATAATACTAACACAAAAATTAAAAATTTACAATTTCTGTGAAGTGTACAAAGTCTTATGCATCTGTGGCAAGGAATACATTGGTGAAACTGATACAGCTATTAATACTAGAATAAAACAACACAAAAGACATCTTTTACTCCAGCTTACTAAGTCTGCCATTGCCAAACGTGCAGTACACACTCTTCATAACACTAACTTTGAGAAAACTAAAACACGCACACAGTAGTTACAGACTATGTGACACCTGGTTACCTGTTGTTTCTTAATATTATTTTACACAATTTTTTCCACTAAACATACGAGTATTTAGTACCTTAGTTTTATATTTGTCATTATAATTTTTACTACCTGACGAAAAAAGTAGACCACGTTTAAAATTTTGTAAGTTTTTGAATTTTAAAATAGATCACCGTTAATCTTAAAACAATTCTTATAACGTTTAAGTAAAACCTTTATATTTAAAATGCTCGCTAAAATGTAACAATTTTTATTGTAGGATAATTAAACAGTAATATTATTTTTACACCCGACTTTAAAGTATGATTAAAACATAATTATTAATAATTTCAGTAGTAAATTAATTTGTAGTAAACAAGATAGTCTGCATTTTTTAAGGTTTTGTCTCTTTGTATAGCGAAAAACATAAAAGAACAAAATTTTTGATTGCCCGTGCAGTGCCTACGATTGCTAATTCTTTTTGCATCAGAGTTTTTGCCAAATTAAGTAATGTAAAAAATTTATTGCAATACACTGTAGTACCGGAATTGCAATACTTTTCTAACAACTCCAACACCACTTGTTGTCTTCGTTTTTATGTACCACGTCATCCGAGAACGTTGGTGACGATTTGCTTGATTTTAATTTTAACTGCTACACTTCTGAATATTGTCCTTGTGCTGAGTCCAAACCATTTCCGCTAGTTTTTCAACCACGATGTTGTTCTCCTACCCGTAGATCCTTTTCCTTTAATTTTACTTTGTATGATCAGTTGTATCGTATTTTTCATTACGCATGGTGTGATTCAAATATTCTAATTGCCGCTATTTGATGGTATTGATAACTTCTGCTTGTTTGTTTATTTGGGTCAGCACATATTTGTTTGATTTCTTGGCGGTCCATGGGATTTTCAATATTCTTCTGTACGCTCACATTTCAAAGGCTTTTAATTTTTTTACATATAGCTTCGGTCAGTGTCCATGCTTCCATGCCATATAGTAAAATGCTGAACACATAAGAGCGTAATAATCGTACACGAAGTAAAATTGTCATGTTTCGCTTAATTTTGCATTTAATTTTTTGGCTGTTGTCCCAATTTCTGTTTAAGCAATAACCAAGGTGTTTTTATGTTGATACTTTTTCAATGATGTCGTTATCTACCTGTATAGTACTAAACGAACAAATTAACACTAAATTTTGCAGCAATGAAATCAATGTGTTTATTAAAATTTAATTTAGAATCTATGTAAACTCCTAAGAATTTTACAAAGTCGGTGTTTTCTGTGTTAATAGGTTTTAAGGATAGCACTAAGTTTGCGATTTTAGCTGTATTTACGTTTAAATTGTTAGTTTGAAACCAATCTTTGGCATAGTCAAAATAGGAATCCGTTTTTTCAATGGTAGTAATATGCTTCTTAGATTCTGATTAAACCATTTTATGCAATAGGTGTTTTGTCGTGTTTTAGCAATCTGCTCAGGAAAACTTTTGTTAAATGCAGTGTAGAAATGATTGAAAAAACAATTAAATTTCTCGTTAGAGTCGTAGAGGTTGATTATATCAGACCAGTTTGTTTCGCTTAATAAAGTGAAAAAGGAATTACGTCTTAATATTGTTATTGGCCTATAGATGCTAAACATATGGAATATTTCGTTTTTAGACACGCAATTAATTGTAATAGATTGTGTCAGATGATCTGATAAATGCGAATCAACAATATCAGATGTAAAATTATTAATATTAAAATTATTAATATGTTGTCTACACAATTGATTAATCTTGTTGCTTGCCAGATTGTTTGAATAAATCCGAAAGAAGTTAGTAAGTTACATAATTGTACTGAGTGCACATCATTGGTATTAAAGTGCATATTTAAAATCTCCCGTTGTAATAATTTTTGCATAATCCGTTAATATACTTAAGATACTATCCAGATTATTCATAAAAGTTTTGAAGTTTCTTAGGGCCGAACGGTAAATTGTAAAAATAACTATATCAAACGTTTTACATAATAGTGCAGTGACTTCACAATGCGATTCTAATGACATCAACTTAACAGTGCTTAGTTCCTTAACAATTATATTATTTTTACTTAATATAAGAACTCCCCCGTGTGTTGCTTTACTTCGACAGAATTCAGACACTAGCTTGTATTTACCAATTTTTAAGCCATTTGCAAGATCAGTTTGAGATAACCAGTGTTCACTAACACAAATCACATCATAATCTTTGTCACTTAAAAACACTTCTAGTAAGTCTAATTTATTTCGTATGCACTGTACATTTAAATGAAGTTGTTTACATTTTTGGACTTTATTGGTTTGTTACAAGCTTTATGTCTTACGAACCTTGCACGGCCAACTCACACAGTCGGAGGTAGGAGAGGTTCACAGGAAGTATGCTTAAGGGCGCCAGATCTGATCCAAGATAACACTTCTGCCTCGATCACGACAGACGATCCAAACTTGTAACTCAATTTGAGGTTCGTAATCCTTATTACTCTGATGTTTGAGTAGCCGAAATTAGTTAATAGATAACGATAATCACAGGAGAAAGAAAAATAACAAGAGAGATTAACAATTATAATCACTTTAATGTATTAACGTTGGATACGAATAAGAATATATGAAATTTTTGCACCTCTCGATGCTCGAATGGTTTCCAGGTAGAATTAACAAATATCACAGTTTTAATGTAGTAGCGCAGTAAATTGACAATTATACGCTAAATGCGCAATCCTTAAATATTAGCATGACTAATAATTTTCGTTAACAAGTGTAGAAAACTTTGATTTCGCAATACATAAGATTTACTAGATTGTATCGAAGTTCTAATACATGAATGCCCGCAGTAGCGGCAACACACACTACACATTGACGTTAGGTCGAAACGAACAGCCCAGAAAAGGTCGAAGTAAATATTTTTTATACACACAGCATGCGATACAGTAAAGTGAATGATTACAGTTACATTATTGGTATATAAGCAACAAATATAATTACGGTCGTTAATATTGATCAAAATTCTGTGAGTAACTTTCGTGACAACGATATAAAAATTAAGTACATAAACTCACCCGAAGTCCAGTTTCCACTTCGAAGAAAACGTTTTCCCCGCCAGCGGCCTGTAATAATTATTTAAAAGCAAATCGTGTCACACACCAACTCACGAAGAATAGTAAGCTACAAAATTAGTATTAATAAATCATTAAGTATTATATAAAAAACCGTGTATCGAATACTGTAGGTAGTAATTTAGAACAGGTGGCTGATAGCACAATCAACTTCTATTCCCAAAGCAGCATCTACGACGCAGTGTTAGACGAGACGTCGATGTTATTTAAGTAGCAGGCCTTCACAACAGCTTTATGCTCGATAGCATTATTCATTAATGGTACTTATGCATCCTTATTACTGCTTGAAATACACAATGGCTGGCACGTGGTGGGAACCGGCTATCACATTAATATAGGAATTACGAAGGACTCTTAATAGATTCAAGACAAAAATATCTTACCCTGTGCCGAAAGAATCGTAATAAATTCGCAATCGCCTTATAAATTTGTGTCCATCACACGTGATGTTCTTAAAAATTTAAGAATCAATTCGAAATTCTCGGCACCGGCCTGTTACTGTAGTTGACAGCTTCACGATTTTGTCGTAAAAATGACAGTCACGAGAAAAGAACGGTAGAGGGCGTCAAAACCGGAATCTAATTTGAAATCATATACAGAGTATTTCGTAATGAAAAATTTTGCACGGAACAGGTTGTCTTCGACTTCGGTGAAAAAACCTGGTGACGTAGGAAGCAGCGGGCCATAGCTTGACATCCATTGCTATATCTAAGTTGCTAAGATTAATTGTAACTTTAAAAGAGGCGTAGCGTGTTGGATTTTGGGTTGAATTTCTTCACATTTGACTTTGGGTAACGTAGATTCAAGCAGGTTATGCAAGTAATCAACTTTTGTGGCTGTCGATTTGTATACTTTTTTTATTAAGTAAAAGTTCGTTTGTTTAACGTAGATTCGGATTATGTGGTTACTTAAGAAAACAAATTTGTATCTTGATAAAATGATTGTGCTACTGTGTCGTAAGAGGAAGCGTACCCTGACTTAACTTTATCGCTATATAGTAACTTCGGGTGTTTATCCTTTTTGATTATACTATCTGCAGAACTTTGTTTCTTATTTAACCGTAAAGCATTATCGTTCATAGTGTGATTTGAATTTGAATTGTAATCGTGAGAGACCTTGTTGATATGGACAGCGTTAAAGGTGTTTGAAGTTGCGCTATATTGTATTGTCATAACAATTTTGTTTACTTGACAGGCAATTAATTACAGTTTCTAAGAGGTTTATCTATTTTGTTTAAAAATCCCAATTTTTTATACAACACAATATAAATAAATATAGTAACTAATTACGAATTGCAATCAAAACAAAAATAAAATTCTAAGAAATACTAATAATACTAATAATAATATTCAAAGTTTATAATTTACGTCCGCATACAATAAATAATTAACTCGAAGTAAATTCTACGATGCAGGTGCATGTTTCTATAGTATAACGCAACCTAAACCAAACAAAACGTGTTTAAACGTGATCAGACAAAAATTTGTTTATACAAAAAAATTGGAAGTTTTATCAGTGGCCTCCGTAAGTCATTTACACTAGGATATGAAATTTTTATGTAAAATTTGATAACCGGAGATAGTTATACAATTCACAGTCTCTTCAGTTCGTCGATTAGTTATGTAAATTGTTATGAATTTTTGATAACATAACGAAAAAACAGATATATACTTTTGAAAATGGAAATGGGCTGTGTGGGCTATTTCACACAACGGAGAGTAAAAATATACTAACTGATGACTTAAAATCATAACAAAAAGTTTATCAAAATACTTGATTAACTAGTACGTCAATTTGTAAATAATACATATAAAACTGGGTTTACAATTTACTCATTTGGGCTATAATACTACACTACTGACCATTATTAGTATTTTGTTTATAACAATAAAAATATTTTTAAAATGATTGTACTATTTTAATAAAAGCCTAATAATTCAAAATACAATTTGATTTATTTACTAAGTAATAAATATATATTAAAGAAATCATTTAATTCATTGTAATTGCAGTTTTATTACATATACCGATTCAAAACCTGTTTTGTGTCAAAGCTTTAAAAAGAAATAAAATATGTATAATCTACTTTAAATAATTTTAAAAATTGTTAAACAACAACTTTTTACTAATTTAAAATTTCTTTTAGCTAGATTTTTAGTTGTAATTACTAAACTTTGTTACCTCTACTAATACAGTTGTAGGGGTACTTACAAAGCATAAAATAGGTTAGCTTTGTGTTGGAGAAAGTTGACGCAACTTGTCATCTTGTCCTATATATGCTAGAGTAAATTATTTGTATTTGTCTCATAGACGTCGAGAAGTTATTATTGAAGGAGATACGGTCGAAATTGGACGGAAAATGTTTGAAGGTATAAACGAGCTTGAATAATAAAATATTATTGTTTTGTAAAAAAAAAATTTATATAAACATATAAAATATTTCTAAATTATCGATAACAGTTAAGTGACACAAATAATGTAAAAACTAATTGTTACAAACTTTTCTTCTAATTTAATAAAGTAAACAAAAGAATGAAAGAATACTGCGAATACAACTTCATAACAATACAGAATAAGTATTAGGTTTTGTGTCAACATCTTTACGTTGTCTTATTAAGTTTAATAAAAAGAAAATCAATTAATGTAAGGTACATCCTTAATAAAAGTACATCCTTAATAAAAGTAATTATACACTATGATTGTTAATTTAATTATTCAATAACCATTTTAAAAAAAATAAGAAATTAAGACCACAAAATCTTTTTGTTTAAAAAACAATTATTTGTCAAATGGTTTAAAAAAATGTAATTTAACAGAAAAGCTGGCACATTTTAAAATAATGTCAACTTTAGCACAAAACAAAATCATAACAAATATTTTATAACATGTTATTTTTATATAAAATTTGTAAAGTAAATTAAATTAGAAGATTAATTGATCTAATTAGTAAGTCTGATTTATGCAGCAATTTAGCTACAATATATATAAATAACATTTTTTTTGTAAAAATATAATAATTTTACACGCCATTACACGCATAAAACTAATATAATTACATAACGTTTAAAAATATTTGAATCTGAAATTAATAACAGTAAAGTAATTCATTACTTAAACTGAAGTTATTATATAAATATGAATTAATATTCTAAGGCTCGGTTGCATAAAGCAATGTTAATTATGTTGTTTGCTGACGCCGTTGTTAACTTAATCGTAGCTATCAATTTGACAATCTCGTGAGCAAAACAATTGATTTTTTACTTGACTAATAATAACGACACTTAACGACATGATCACGTAGTTAACTACATCGTCGAAGTTAACAATGCTTAATGCAACAGTTGTTTAGTAATTTTCTAAATATTACCCATTTTGTTTGTGTTAACAAATTATATCTTGTAAACTAACATAAAAATAATATCTTACGTCAAAATGTATAAAAAGTTGAAACTGACATTGAAACACAGAAATAGCCATAATTAAAAAAAATTAAATGAACAACTTAAAATTTAGAAAGATGACAAATTTTGCAAATTTTGAAAAGTTAAAAAACAAACTATTAATGCAGAAAAGAAGTAATTTAATATCAAAATTATAATTGATAATAAAGTTACTAAACGTATTTCTTGGGATGTACTGAAACATTTTCAAGACTTAGGGATTATTTAAAGCAATTTAAGAAACTAATAAAATATTCTAGACAAAAATAAAACACAAATATAAAAATCAAAGGACAAAAAATAATAAAATAAGCAAGTGCTTATTTGGTATTTTCACGCATGTGTTAGTGTAGATAAATAAAAGTATGATTCAGTTAATACGTTTTTTTTGTATCTTGTTTCTGATTTCAAAATAAGATTTTAGTATGTGGTAAGTGTTATTAGACATCAATTGTTTTAATTCACTTAGTAAACGTTTGTACTAAGCTTTGTCAAAATCTTGGCCGACGTCTATAAATATAACATTGCAGTGTTCTTTAGCTTTATAAATTTGTTTAATTGCAGAGTGCTGTGTTCTAAAACTTATCGGTTTGTACAACATTGCATAGTTACGTGGTTTGCCAAGCTTTTGAATTAGAATTATTTTAGTAACTTTTGATTGTGTTAAAAAATGAGCCGTTTTTAGTATAGCGTTAAAATAAATGTCGGCAATCTCTCAGGTAGGAGTTATTTAAAATTTTAGTTAATTCTTAGGTCTGCCCTGGTGATTCCAGTATTGTTTTCAAAATTTTTTTCGATGGCATCAACTGCTTTTAGTTTTATTGTTAGAAAGTTGTTTTTTTTTAATATCTTCCAAAGGTATTCCTAATCGGTTAAATAATTGTGTAGCTGCAAAGGTTTATTTTTAAGAATTATAAAAAAACTCATATACAATTAATGTGACAAAAGTATAATCTGAACAGAGCTGATAGCAAAGTTTAAAACAAATAAAGTTGTTAGAAAGTTATGCACCTGACATAATAATTACAAAACAGTAATACAAATGCAATAGTAGATAATCAGTTGTGTTGTTTGCAATACACGTTAAATAGAAAAAGAAATACAACATGTGTATAAATTGACAAAACAACTACACGTTGCGAAATTTTTCGTACTTTTCTAAATTGGAAATTCTAATGTTAAATTGTTATGTTATGCAATATATGTCTTCAGGAACAACTTAAAAGAAACGTGCATTTGGTAATACTGTAAAGTAGCATACGACTTCAAATACCTGCCGTTTCTATTTTGTTTTTTAAATTTCCAAAAACATTTTACCCCTAATTACACATTACCCAAGATATGATTTTCTCTTCAAATTCTCTATTGGCAGAAAAATACCTACATAAGTACATACACAATTAATAATGTCATTTTAGAATGTACCTATTTTCGTGCAGGATGTTGGTGTGCTTTTTTGATAATAAGTCAATAATACTAACTCCTACAAAATTATTCAAATTGAAATACTACGCATAATTACAACCTTTGAGGATCTTCTGGATTACTTGTTTAAGTCTTTTTGCTGTAATTTCTAATACCACTCCTTTAATTTTTTCTGCAACTTGGTCATGCATACACTCTCTCTTTAATGAAACCTTAAACAAAAGTATAGAGGATTAATATCGGGAGGTCTCGCATGCCATAGGATGGGACTTCCACGACTAATTTATCTATCCGAGAAGTTAATCTCGTAAGTTTAATAAATTACAGTTGGCCTGAAGAAGTGCTAATCTTCAGCACGAAACGTTGCCACAAAAATAAATTAAAGTGGTTTTATATGCACCTCCTAAACGAAGAAGATTGAATTAATTAGTATACACACAGAGGAGGATAAAGAATCTTTACCAACATTAATGTAGTTCTAGTCATTGTATTTTCTTGGTATATCTCATCCACATGTCTATCAATATTTCCTCTACGTACAGTAATTCTTCTCGGAATTTAATCCATTCTTGTTGTGTTTTATAAGGCACAGTTTGCTCCCAAAATATGACTTTAATCCTTAACCTCTGGACTAATAGTTTAGCATTTATTTATTGTAACTGGAGTTAGCTATTCTAATGGATCATACAACTTAGCAATGACCAATAAAATTAATCGTTTTGTAAAATGTAATTGTTTTTATTTGGTGACCAATTCAAACCCAGAGTTTTCTTAATTTCTTCTTCATCTATTTCCAGAATATCCATCCTACTGAAATGAGCTGGTAAGACTTTGAATAATCCTAAATTATTGCTTTCCCACTTTCTTAACGTACATCTTTCAGATTTGCAGAGTTTAGTTATTTCTTATTGTAATTGTGTTGCCTCTTTCAGTGTATCCGTTCCTGACGTCAAATCATCTACATAGAAATCATTGCTTATCTGCCTATTGGACCTGGTATGTTAAAGGTGGGATCAGCCGATACCAGATTCTGATATTTATACCCCTCATAATTTCTATTTTTTTCTGGAAACACTTTTATTAATTTGAGAAGTGTTAATGATTTGAAATTCGTTGAATATTGACTTGAAAATCGGAAATAAATTCTTACTTGTATTTGTTGTTGAACTATGTTTGTTTTTTGTTTTTCAATTTCCGACATTTTTTCTTTAGAATCTATTAGAATCCTAAGATTTTCAAATTGTGCTAACAAAGTTTTTATTCGTAGAATAGCTGTCGCTAACACGGTTTTCCCATGTTTTTGCTTTGTTGATATTGTTATATTTTCTTTTAGTTTTTCGGAGTTGTTGAAGCAACCGTTATGTTGTAGTAATTAGTTGATTTGTGTGTGTGTGCAACAAGGTGTGATGTTTCCTGTCACGCGTTGCACATCTCTTTTGACTAAAGCATCGTTCCTTTAAGTCATGTGCCAGGCAGTTGATGCATATCTTTTCATTTATTATACGTTCTATAATTTTTGGTACATTCGGTTTTTGTCAATTCCTCTCGTGATTTTAAACATTGGAATCTTGTTTCTATAAACTTTAATAAACCGTCTAACGTTTGTATTTTCCGTGATGCTGTTAAGGCTATCTGACATGATCAACTTTTTTAACCAAATTTTGAATGAGAATTTGAATTAAAATTTGTTCGATTGTGTCAGACACACTTGAACGAAATTCATGACGAAAAATAGAACCTGTTCTATTTTTCATCTAAAAATATACCCGCGCATGCGAAGTTGGTTTTGTTTATTTTCTATTCGTAACGAATTTTGTGTTTTGTAACCTCAAACATTAGAAATATCAATGTTTGTATAAAATGAAACACCCGTTATATTATTATCGCAGTGCAAAGACGGATGCTCTAAAAAATACGTACGAAACAAATAAAATGAAGTTATAATTAGTTATAATCTTTCAGGTTATACAAGCAATGCGCATGCTTTCATATGTAATTTCATGGAGAATATAAATTAGTGTCATTCACGATGTATTTTATTTAAGAATTTCTTTATACAATATTTTTTGTTCAAATTCTCATTCAAAATTTCGTTGAAAAAGTTGATCGTGCCGTCAGCCTTTAGTGATTGTTTATAAAGTAAATGCGATTCTTTGTTCAACTTTCTTGTAAGTACATTGGTTACAAGGTCTCCCCAATTGTCAGTATTAATCCCCATTTTCATTCATGACTGTCATGAACTGTTAAGTACGTACAGCTACCGTGCTTAACATAGATGGTCATTACGAAATTACACAAAAAATGTAATTTTGTTTTATTTTTGTCTTGCATTACAGGCGTTATGTGTTAAATTAGTATCCGTCAATTAAATATTGTTTTTTATTATTTGTTTCAACTATTTTTGTCTGATAATTTAAAAAAAATTATATTTGCTATAAAATTTAATAAAACATTTCGAAGTTTTAATTTATGAGTTTATAATATTGATAGTTGCTAGTTGCTGACGTCTGCTTTTAACAATTGTAAAATAAATTTTGTTTTTATTGGGCATTATATTGCGTTTGCATATTATGCATCAATAAAGTGGCATTACTGTCTTGCTTCCAATTAATGCTTAAATAAAAAGTGTCACTTTATAAACAACGTTCAGGAATAATTTTCTTGTATTATAGTAAAGTTACTTAAAATTGCAATTAAAGTTTTTAGGCTGCTCTTGACTATATAAACAAATGAAAATTGTTTGTTGATTTCAACTATGCGGTAAATTATTATTTTTTTTTTCATCATCTACAAAAACAATTGTTAATAAAGTAATCAAAGCAGAAAGTAATGTTTATTTCTTAAAATTACTAGAAAATAGTAGGTATATTATATACCAAGGTTAAGAAGTGCATGATTATATCCTAAGCGATAGCACATATTGCGAAACGCGAAGCGGAATAATTTACCTGTTACTATATCAGATTTAAAATTTAAATGAGTGATTTTGACAGTTGTCATTAGTTTAATAGAATTAATTTTGACGTAATTCATAATTGTGATTTATAATACAGAAATATATGGACAACAAAAGTGTTTTTGCTAAAATCACTTTGAAAACATTATTACTTTAAGCATTTATTATATCTAAAGTATATCGAATTCAGTTAAAATTCAATTTTAGTTAAGCGCAAACGACAAATGACTTACGTTTTTAAAATGAAATTAATTTGTTTAATGAAGGATTTAAATTCTTAAATTAGCATTAAATAAAATTTTTTGTCCTTGGTTAACAGTTTAGTAACTTTCTTTCTTGAAAACTGTTATAAAAATATCAGAGTATGTAAATATGTTGATTATTAACCAGTTGTCAATAATGAAGTATTATTAACTTACGGTTAGAAAAGTGCTACTGAACAATCACCTACTATTATGCGTAGTAATAATAATTAAATATAAAAGTTGAAAAGTGTATGATTGTAACCTAAGCGATAGATTATATTGCGAGACGCAAAGCGTCGAGGGATATAAGTCGCGCAGCTTATAATGAACTTTTAAACCGTTTTATATATACAATTTTTTCTACTACTAAAATTATTAAACATTTCTACCTGTTACTAAATCGAATTTAGTGCTTGTGATTTATAACACAAAAATAAATTAGTAACGTAAGTTTTTTTTGGTAAAGTTACTAAAATTGTTTGAAAACATTATTCCTTTAAGCAATAATTATATCTAATATATTTAATTCAGTAAAATTCACATTTAGTTAAGGACGAACTTCTAATAAGTTACATTTTTAAAATCAATATTTTTTGTTTAATAAACGAATTGAATTCTTAAAATAGCAACAAATAAAATCTCTTGCCCTTGGTAGATAGTTTTGTAAACTTTTTTTCTTTAAGACTTAAGATTTATCAGGAAATGTAAATATGCTTATTATTAGCCAGTGGTTAATAATGATATTATTTACCTGCACTTAAAAAAGTTCTGCTTCACAACTTACTATTATACAACTAGTAGTAGAAAAAAGTATATTATATATCAATGTTGAGAAGTGTATACTCAAGTAACAAAGTGGTTTTATAATTCTTAAGTAAGAAAACTTTTCAATTTTATTGTAATTATGTTGGTGCTCTCTAAATGGTTCTATTAAAGTTGCCTGGAAGATTATTTTGTTATCTATTCAAAATTGTTTTTTAAATCGATGTATAGAACGTTCTTACAACAAAATTATAAAACTGCTAATGAGATAAGTATAAAAGTGTTTTGTAAACGTTTATATGTATAATATTCTTTATAAGAGATTCACCCTTTACAAATATTAATTGATTTATAATATCTATGTAGCTATATTATTTATCAATTCAGAACTGTTTTATACAACTGTTTTAATAAAGTATGTGACTACGTTATATAATTGCTATATTAGTAATATTATATAACAATTTTGCTTTCTGCGTCAAATTACTCACAACGGAAGTTTCAATATAGCTGTTAATTAAAAGGGTACAAAACCTCAGTTATGAAAATAAGAGAAAAGCAGTTATAGAGCAATACTGCTATTAAAGCGCAAAATTATTGTGTTAAATATAATTATAAAACAATTCGAATATACTGGCGTAAGCGAAAACCACCTGATTTGCTAGCATATCTACAACCGTTTGTCGAAGAAGCTAAAATAATTCTTTCAGAAGTATTAATAATGAATGAATTGCAGCTTATTGTTAAGTTACGCTGAACGTTTTATAAGTTTTCTATATGCATCATAATTGTTCTATAAGAGTAAATTTGGTAATAAAAATGTTCTATTAAAAAGGGACCATTTTGAAAATGTACTCGCATATATTTACATCGCCGCCATTCTCGGGGAACATAAAACTAACTTATATTTCAATACTTTGACGACAAAAACACATCAATTAAACTGTTTTGTAATTGATATATAACGTTTACGTAACTATCCCATAACAGTGTTTTGTTGGCTTTATAAAACACGTTAAAAAACGATTATGTTTTATAAATATGTGCCCATTTTGCATTTATAGCTACTGTAAGAACGATTTAGTTACGTTCTTAGGACAAAAGGTGTTTTATAAATTTTGTTTTGTATACGTTCTCACAAACGTTATAAAATATAAAATTGATTATAATCTAAGCGATAGATCATATCGCGAGACGCGAAGAATATTATCTACCTGCCTTTAAAAAAGTACAATTTCACAACTTACTATTATATGTAATAATAAAAGCCTATACAACTAGTAGTGGAAAAAAGATTTTATTTTTCTTAACTGTCATAAATTTTAGTTTTTGCTATTGTAAACCGTCTTTAACAATTTTTCCGCACTTGTCAACATAAACGTCAAACTCATTTCAGAGATTTTGAGACTTTCGGGACGTTGAGTCTCTGTTCGAACAACGTTGTGCGTTCAACTAGTTCTTGTTTAAACTGTGCGATTATTACCTTTTTTACTCGGGCCAAAAATTCTAAAAACTTTAAATTTTTATGTTGTTTAAAATAATTTTATAACATAAAATTTAGTTACTACAAAATATGCGTTAAACCTTTTTAGAATGTTTTATAAGTATGTAGTTAAAAATCAAAAATTTCCCGAGAGTTTAACAGATAAACGTATTCCCATAAACAATTATTTCTACTGTGCTGTAAATTAAATCAAAGTTAACATACATGCATTTATATAAGATAAAAAGTGATTGATTATAGTTTGATGTATATATTTAAATTTAAAATTTTTGTTGTAGTACATTTACGTTTTGTTCGAATTAGAAATCGTATTTTATTTTTCAGAGACAATTAAAAATTAATTATATCTTTAATCTACTGACATAGATGAATATTAATTTTAAAGCCCCGTTGTTGTTTTGCTTTAATTAATTAAAGTCTACTATGACAGTAAATTACTACAGCAATTAAAATCTGTTTAACACGTTTAGTACCGATTATGCAATTTATAATACGCCTGGCAGCAATAACAAAGATTTATAAAAGAAATCTTAATTTTATTGTAATCGTATTATGAGGTTAAAAGAAGTTTTGAGAATGATTGATTTCTTTTGGTTTTTTACGCGTTTTTAAAAAGCATTGCAACGTCAGCAATTTTCTTTTAAATTCATATCACGCGTGTACGTAACATCAGAATCATTAAAAAGAGTCGTCAGCTAAAGTTTTTGTAGTTTTTTGTAATAAATAAAATTAGAATAGACTTTGTTTACACAAAATTTAAATAAAAAACTTTGTTTATAAAAACGTTAGCATTCATTCAATTCTTAAGTAAATAATAGCTAAAAATAGTGATTACAGTTATTGTGTTTAAAATAAAACCCAAAAAAATCTGTTAGCATTATTTTAGTAAAATAATATCTTTAATTAAATCACAATATTCAGAACACGCAGTTTTAATTTATTAAACGCGGTTTAAAGAAATTAATTATATATTGCTTTAAAATATTGTTTACGCTGCAATTCCTTTTTCTGAATAAATCTGCTTACTTTTTTAGTTAACAAAACGTTACTAGTTGAACTTTGCATGTCTGAAAGTAGTTCGTACATTTTTCTTCTCGGAGCTTTTATTTCCTTGTTTTTTTCTGCTCGATTTGTTAGTATGCCAAGCAACCGTTTAACGTTAATGTGATAAAAGTTTGATATTCCATCACGTTTCTATTATTTTTATTTTAATCTGTTTAGGCATAATTCGAATATATTTTATTATAAATATAAAAGAGTGTTCTGTAAAAGTGCATACCGTTAACGAACAAATTGCATTTTACAAACTACATTAATCGTTGATTGTAATATTTACTAGAAGTTACCTTACTACGCGCTAATAAGTGTTCAGATTTGCGCACCTCTAAGACCGTTAGAGATGATATTTACTTCTATCATTATAAACAGAAATTGTTGATGATGAGTTTTTGTTATATTATTTACAAACCACTAACAAAATAGCCTCTAAAAATTTTCAAAAAAGAAACCAGGATTATTATTAAAGTAGTTACATGTTTTAGTTATGTTTCAGATTTTTATGTTTGATATGCTGACGAAGTAAATATGTAAATTGATAATAAATTAATTTAAAGTCTAATTTAACTACAAGACTTGAATACGCAACAGGATGTATAAGCACAAATTACCACGTAAAAATTATTGAAATTTTAATCAATTCTCACTGTTTTGTTCTTATTTTACTTTGATGAAAGTAAACGATTTTATATCTAATGATATTTATTATGTAAGACAATTTCCATTGTCACTATTATAAATCTGTCAGTTGACGGGTTATAATTATCGGAGAAGCAAACGTGATTCATCACTACTTAACTAAAGTTATGGTTGGTCAAAGTTTAATGTCAACAAATCTTATATGTTACCGATTTATAAAAATATAATTTCTTAGTTACTTTTGTGTTACGATAATTTGATTACTTGCATGTAACTATTTATATTAAATAAATTAGTACATAACAAAAGTTGTTAATTTGTTTTTACACAGTTTTTGTTTTTCAAAAAGTTAATTTACAATGAAAGATTGATAAAGTTCTTATAAACAATTGATAAACGAATACTTGGATTTTCTAGTAAATACTTTTTCGGCATGGTATACGTCGCAAGGTTGGTTATCTTCCAGTAAATACTACAATCAACGATTATATGTTGTCTCAAACAGTAATTCAACTTCAGAACATGTTAATAGTTGTTAAAACGAAAACAAAAGATTAACTAGTGTTAACGCATACCTATCACTCTGGAAAAGGTTTCTTATGAAAATATGTCAAAGACGTTTACTCTTACATTTTCTATAATATACTGAATAGCTAACTAATAAATTAAAAGAAAGTCAAAATTGACCTTTTGCAAGGTAAACGAATTATTGTTATGTAATTTGTTAACGGCATTACAACGACATATACTAATTATATAATGGCCGTTCAATTTGCCAATACGAAATAATAATTAAGCAGCATAAAAAAAACTAAAGTACTTATTATAGTCAACCATCCCACTCTTTAGATTCATACGCCTCAGTAACTCCAAGTTCAAAAAGAGGAAATTTGAATTAATCTAATAATATTAAAGATCTTATAGAGCGCTACGTGCTTATCTTGGTTGTTACTCATAAACAAGAAAGAGCGACTTAATAATGCTAAATATTTGGGAATTAAATCTAGTCAATACCGTCTTAGAAGGACAACATATCTATAAACAATTAAATTAGAGTTATTTAATAAATAAAATTATAATCCCGTTTTGTTATAAATTACTATTAAATTGCAATAAAATAAAATTTGGATTATAAGTAACTCACAATAAGTTGTACTGTACGTAATTGTACACAAACAACTAAGCTCGGACGTGGTATTCCTTAAACTTAATTTATCCATTTTTTCTACTTCTTTCGGTCTATGGCCATCTTCTTCATTTGCTGTAGTGTTCTATTTCTTTTATTCCCCATCTCTTCTATCTGTTTCATCTATTGTTTCCTTGACTTTTCCTTTCTTCTTTTCTCATGCTTTTTCGTCTCCATGACTCTTCTTACCAGTCTGCTCTGCTACATTCTAATTATGTGTCCATAGCAATTCAGTTTTTTTCTTTTTGATTTTTGTTTCTATCGGTTTCTGCTTTAAATCTTCCCTAATATGATCATTTCTTATACGGCCCACAATTCTCGTAATTTTTTTTAATTGTTTTATTTCAGCTGCATTTATCATGCTTTCTTGTTTTTTATTTGTTACTCATATTTCACTACCGTGCAGTAACGTTGGTATGCTGATATAGTTGTATACTTGAAGATTTGTCTTTGGTTTTTTTTATCGCTTGCCGAATATTGTGATGTTTAGGCTGTAGTATATTTGTGTCGCTTTTCTTGCTCTGTTTTTTATTTCAAAGTTTATTTTTCAATCGTTTGTGAACATCACTTCTAGATACTCGTATGTTGACACTATCCTTATCTGTTGTATTTCTTCTACCTAATTGTTGAGTAAGAACTGTAATTTATTCTGTGTATCCGCTATTAATATTATGTCATTGGCCTATAACAGTCTTTCCATTTTTATTGGTGGTATATTTATGTGTCCTATCGTTACCAGGATATTTTTTGTTCTTTTTTTAGTGTTTTTAATTATTTTGTCAATTATTAATATGAATAGCGTCGGGCTAAGACTCCTTGCTTAATTCTCGTATTCATATCAAAATCTTTTAATTTATTTTTCCATTTGTACTTTTCTTTTTATTTTGTTGTATGTACTTTTAGTTACCTCTATATAATTTTCTGATTTATTTTGAGTTTTTCTATGATGTTCGATATATTATTTCGGCCAATTGAGTCTAAAGCCACTTTAAGATCAATGAGCATAATGTATAGTTTTTTTTCTTATTTTATTTCTTCTCTCTTTGTTTTCAATGCTAATTTCCATTTTTTTAATTTTTTTTCTTTAATCTGCCTTTTACCATTCTTGTGTATGGTGGAGATGCCACTGATGACAACCATATGTCTGTAATTAACACTTAAATTCATCCCTTTTTTTGTTAGTTAGTACTATAAAATTCTTTTTCCATACTTTTGGTATCACACTTGTCCTTTATGTTTTCTACACTATTTCTAGCAAATATTTTTTTTCTTTGCTTAACCATTTTACCATTTGTTCAATCTATGATTATTTTTTCTGTCTGGATGTTATTGTACTCCATTTTATATTGCTTGTCCTTCTTCCTTGTTTGTATTGCTGGTTCTTCTTCTTCTCTATGGTATTGATCTTTATAATGTTCCCAATCTCTAAGTTTCTATTATTTTTTTTGTTTGTTCTTATAATGTTAGTCTTGACCCTTTATTCTATCTAATTTTCCGTTCATGTTTTCTGTTTTTTGTTTAGCTCATTTAATTTATTTAGTTTTTCGTTGATCTCTGCTAGTATCTTCTCCATTTCTTCCATTTTCATCCTATGATCTTTAAGCCACCACTTCTTCGCCGCACAAGAAAGTAGTCGTAAATTGCTCCTTTTCATCGGCGTTGCGTTACGTTATTAAATTTTTATTTACTGTTATTTCTTTATGTGATTGTATCAAATACGCGATTTATTTTATTGCTTTATTTAAATTTATTTCAACCTTTCTCAAACCCGTCTCTGCATGTTGTTTACCTATGAATCAATGTTTGAAGTTAAAGTTTGCTTGTTATCAATTTGTTTGTCGAGTTGTCTGTTGACCCGAAAACTATTTTCGTGGTTTATTTATTTTTCTATTAATTAGGTTATTATTTATCTTACTTTATTTTCTTCTATTCCTTTCTTTGACATTTATTACACTTTTTTACTTCAACTATTTTGTTTAATACTTTCCCTTACTTTCATGAAATTAGCTAATTGTAGAAAAAAAGAAAGTGCATTTTTTTAACTGTTTTCACTACAGTGCAGGACCGGAATTCACACCTCGACACACGACTAAAGTTAGTTGTTTATCTTTTTTACTATATTATTCTACGCCTTCAATTAGTTGCTACCGCAATTACCACCAATTAGTTTTACAATAAATTCAAACATGAAATTAATTACTACAAAAATCAAAAACAAATATACTGTATGGTATGACAACACCGCAATTTCTCCGCCGTTACAATTACGCTGACAATAGAATAAAGTAGTTGATTTACCTATGTGATTAGTGTTTTTATTGGTTTATTAGATTAAGTTTGACCTGATATCGTATGGATGATCTAAACAGGTATATATCAATTTCCTTAAAAACCTTCTTATATATACATGATGATTAGGGTTTTAACTATCTATTTACACCTAAAATAAAAAAATTTCTTACTACTATTGCTTAACTTTTTTATACAACCAAAGCGATAGTTTGCTCAATGAAACAGAAAGTTTCTATTACAACAAATGCGATAAGTTTTCTTGGTATTACGAAGATTTTTTTACGATGAAGACAAAAATTGTTAGAACGGAAGCCAAGTAACAACAATTAATAACACGATAAAATGCAGTATAATGAACCAAATAACATCGTGGCAAAAATACGATAACGAAATTTGATTAATGGCCGTGTTTATTTCAGAATATACTTGATAGCAACAGAAAAAGATTTACTGTTTTACCTTGCAAATTTAAACTAAAAGTGATACTTTTGGGAGGGCTGCAGCCTTGACAAAGAGGATGCACTTATAGGTCTAAAACTAAACTAAAAAAGTGTCTCTCTCACAACCAAAATTAACCGGTGTTGCCATTTTGCAAAAAACGTTTTTGATTTCTGGATATTTAGGGTAGATCGTCTTAAAACAATCACTCTGTTATAAAATATGCAGAGAGCAACACAATGCTATACAAAAGTACAAATCTAAAATCTTCTTTTTGTGATTTGATTTTATCATATTTTTTAATTTTTACAGCTGGTTTACAATACCTAGCTGTATGGGCTGGTTTTAGAAGAATTACCGTTTTTGATAATTACTTCTTGATCTTAAATAAAAAAGAATTAAGGCAAACCTTTATTAATAAGAACGACAAAACAATCGTATTAAAGTTAGTGGCGAGAATGTGTACACACGTACATGTGTACACGTTGTATGTGTATAGAAACTAATACACGTTATACGAAAAAGGTGGTATATACATTGAATTTAAGGCAGTAGGTGCCACAGTAAACTGCATGCGTCGTTTTTTCTAAAAAGTTTTGGAAACTAAAACAATTCCGATAACTGGATTGGTAATATTTTATCACTATCAACACTGATTATACAGCAATTGCTAGTTTTTAGACTTCTTTATTTTTATTAAGAGTGTTATAATGCACAAGTATTGTTTTCAGGTGTATAGATAATGCGTAAAAATCCCACATCTAGCTAAAATTTTTAGTAGTTTAAAAATAACTCTTTTTGATTAGCCATTAAAATTACAGCATGTGACCTCTTAAAACTGCAAATGTCGGAATTTGGTGATAATTATTTTAATGTTTTTGAATTTTTTTTAAACCAAAAAGTGATGCTAATTCTAACGTTTTTCAATTGATACCAGAAAAATCAGAAAATCAGTACAAAAAAGTTTACAAAAATTTTAACAACTGGTGCAGCAAAGAGAACGCCAAAACTTTATCCAAAAACGTATCATAATACCTTATCTGACAGAACAATCAAAAACCTAATAAAGCTCAAGCTTATGGACTATGTATTCAATGAGATCATCAACAAAGTAAACATATGGCAACCTATATTATATTAAGTTATTTAAAAAAAGACAAAAATTATTTATTTTATAAAATGCCTAATTTACTGTTACTAGCATAAAGAGTTTTGATTTTAAAAATATCAGCAACAATGAGACGCAACAAATTAATAATAATTGTTATTGATAATAATCAAGACTGCAACGTTCTAATAGTGACTGTTTCCAATATAAAAACTGCCATAAACAGCACTTTCACTGTTACATAAGAATTTTTTATAAATAGGTTTTCTTTCGTCAAAATATGTTAGAAATTGTCGACTATTTTTAAGATATACGCGAGGAAAGTGCTATGCACAAATTATTTTAATACATACCATAAGAAAAATACCGACTTTTCTATAATAGCAAATGATTTAAAATTGCCAAACAGTAAGAAGTCCACAGGTCATTGCTTAAGGCAAAGTTTTGCTACTGTTTCTGCCAACAGGGGTATTACCACGTTAGTTCTTAAGCACTATGGTGCTTAGAGATCTTGTACCGTAGCCGAATCGTATTTGAAATACTCTAGAAAATAAAAACAAAATTCAAACCTTTTTTTATAAAGTTTCTAGAACGCTATAACATTTTTAATGAAATTTTTTACGGACGTAATTTTAATTTTATAATTTTAACATGTATAAATAAAAATGACGGCAGACATTCCAAAAAATTAAAATTTTTTGTTAAAAAACTAAATTGAAATATATTTGAAAATATTTTTTCAGACAAACCTTATTTTGTATTAATGATACAAAAAGCTTTTTGAGGCGTATATTAACTGTAAATTTTCTAAAAAAATTATATATTGTTTGTAAGTAAATATTTATAAACGAATTTATATTTTAGATACGAAGGTTTTGCCATAAAACATGATAAAGGTTTTTGGGTGTAAAGTTATTAAATTATATGTAATTTATTTATTCAATTGGCACTTGAAAAAAAACGTCACGTTTAAAAACTTGCAAATTTTTAATATTTAATAAATTTACACTATTTTTACAAAAACAAATTTTATTACTTTAAATTATTAAATTGTTATTCTATTTATACGAATAATACAGTTTTGTTGTATTTTACACATTATTAAAATTAACTAAAATTTAATATAGTTGCATACTTTATCTAAAACTAGTTTAATTCTAGTTTTTTTACAAAACATTTAAATGCAAACAGTAACCTATAATTTTGTATACTAGTCAAATGATTACGAAAATTTAAAAAAAATATTAATTGAACATATCATTAATTTGTTTCTAAAAAAATTTTTTTACTCCATATAAAGTGCTTTACAAATTGCGTCATAAAACGTTATTATTTGTAAACGATTGTATATAAATAATTAATTTTGTGTTGTTTTTTGCTTCACATTTTTGTTTACAATTGCATTATTCTGTATGTTTTGTCTAAAATTATTGTATTTGAATACAAACTTATTACATAATAAATATATTTTATAATTATCATGTTACAAAATTTTAAAAATCTAAATAATTTTTTTAGATATATTTAAAATTAATTTTGTTTGGGTGCACTTAACTCGACAAGGCTTTATACTTAGAAAACTTAAATGAAACGTAACAAAATAAAGCGTGCGTGCACGCATTTAGATACGAAAACCTTAGCCGTAATTCTTCAAATAGTACAAACTTAAAAGTTGTTTAAGATTTACGATAAAACTAAATTGTAATTATTTATTAAATATTGATAATATAAAATACTACAACAGTGTTTTTTATTTAAAAAATGGTTTCTGAAATACTTAACTAAAAACTAATTAAAAAAATTTTTTTTATCATTTTTTTTATCATCATTTTTATTAAATATTGTTACAATATTAAAAAATTATAACAAAGCAATATGGTATGTATAATTTTATATCTACAAAAATAAATGGAAAGTGCTTACAATTATAAAACACCATCGAATTTGTTTTAACGCTGCTACAAAAACTGTACAACTGTTATAATTTTTTTTATAAAAACATTTTTATTCGTTGTACCTAAAATTGTTACCTAAATTTACCAGTAACGTAGTGCAGGTGGCAACTCTTTGGCAAAATGATCGTGGATAATACTCGGTGTGCTAAAAATAAAATAATTAAAAGTGCGCTAAAACAGAGAAAATTATTAACTACAGATCCCGTTTACATGTGCCGAGCATTGCAAAGAAACAGATTTCAAAACATAATTTATAACAAGGAATATATTTATATCCACAAAATGATAAAAACGAAGTATAATGATAGCAGATAAATTGCAATTAAGGATTCGTCAATGCATATCACAGTTAATAATAATGATGCACTTTAGATCAGGCAACACTTCGTACATATAAACAAATTCGTTGGCTTTATATTCAAAAAAAGAATCACTTTACAACTGTAACAAGTCTATAACGACACCAATACCAGTATCGTTATAAAGTCACTAAAAGTATATAACGATACTGTTATGTATTTTCAAGTTGGTATTTGAATGAACTTTGTGTATACATTCTTAACATCAATTAGAGAAAAACGGATTTATTTTGATTTAAATTAGAGAAAAGTATCTACATGAAAAAAGGTAATCTTAATTTTTTGTATTAAACGTACAATTATTGAATTTTAAATTTATTGTTACCTTGTCTTGTGCATTAATGCATATACCTAGAATTGTCTCATTTACAACAGAGTGTTGTAAATTCTCATTAATCGACACTTTTGATGACGTACTTGTTACAGTTGCTGTAGCTGAAGTATGTGGTCCTGTCACAGTAGAGTTGGAAGACAAGAGATTGGAAACCGCAACTTTATTCAACAGACTTGTTTCCATATAAGCCTGGATTAGGCAACTGCAGAAAATGAGCAATTACCCGTGGCACTTGACCGATTTTATTAATTCCAATAGGACTTGTGATACAAAGTCTATTTCGATATGTCAAGAAAAACCGTTTGCAAGTTACGTTAAAAGGGCGAAGTGCAACATATTTTTCAATAATTGAAATCCAGGTTTGCTTTGTAATTACGAAAAGACGAGAGACGTTATTTTTGGTTTTAGGTATTTGTACATGAATACTATCTTCTTTAAACTGAATGTCATCCATTACTATTTGAGTTAACTCATCACGTCGCATGGTACCAGAATATGCCATTATTAAAATAACCTAAGATAAATAAGAGTGAAAATTATAATTTTTATTCTTATTACATACTTTGATTCCCAAATAGCATTGATCATTTGCTTCATTTAAAAACTAATTTATTTAGGAATCATCCAGTATTTTTGATTTTTTGGGTTGATAATCAGTAGAATTGCGTTTCAAAAATGCTTGTAGTTTATGATATTTAGAAATATCAACATTTTTATTTAAATTTAGACAAGTGCGTCGCATACTATAAACTGTCCACATTGATGTAAGTTTTTTTGTCTTCTGCATTTCAACAAAGTAAACTAATAAAAAAATTTCTGTAATTGTTCGAATCGAACTATTCTTGCACCAGTTGTTAAAACGAACATATTCTTTTTCTGCTTTTGATTTAACAGGCAATAAATTCTTTGTGGCATCCTTTGCCACTTCCCGTACTTCAGGAGGAGAACAATCAATTTCATTTTCCTTTCTTAATTTTTACTTTTAATTGAAAATTCAAACTTTTAAATTTCAATTTTTGCAAATGGATGCCAATCTATTAGTAATACCAATTTTAAAATAAAAATTCCTAAATGTCAAGATTCAAACCTGGATTTATTTTAGTAATTAATTTAAAATGTAAAGTCGAAAAAATAGTATATTACACACGTTACATAAGAGGCTATTATTGCATTCGTACAATTAGAAACTACTCATGCAATAATAGCCTTCCTTATGTAACTCGTATAACGATATACTAATTTTGTGATCAAATTATTAACAATAATAATATAAACACAATTTATATAAATTTAAGTAATGATTACTACATTACAGCTGTCTTATTTAAAAAATGTAAAAATTTTCATTACATTTTCTTTAAATTTTGTACCTAAATCAATAATAATTTGTACAAAGTAAATTTTTTTTTAATTTACTTCGTATATTTTTTGTATTAAAATCTATAAGTACAACAATCTACTTTGTTAGTTTTTTCTAATTTTTTTAAAATCAAATTGTACTACCGATAATTAAACGTACATTTGCAGAAATAATTAATTTTCGTGTGTTTTGAGCATAACGTGAAAAAAGTAGGTGTGTTAAAACTTTAAGTATCAAGTATGTTGTCGAGAGAGTTTTGATGTACTTACTAATACAGTAAAATATAATTATATTTTAAATTTTATACTGTAAATATTACGTAAAACATTTGTTTATTTAAAAACAACTTATGTGTTTAAAAAAACAATAATAATGTAAAAATATAACATTGTTTTAACATAGAAAAATGATCCTTTTATTTATTACGTAAAAATATATAATTTCTTGTGAAAAAAAATTATGAATGGTCATAAATAGATTAAGTTAGAAACGTTGAATCATTTTGTTTAAGAAAACTTAATGCGTTTATTACAACACTTACTTTTTTTTATAATGTTATAAATATATAAAACAGTTCTACTTACAAAAATTAATTAATTATATATTTGTTTTATATTTTTGTAATTATATATAATCAACAATTAAACTAACATAATCTAATAATATTTGTTAATACTAAATAAATGAATGATTAGATAATTTTATTCATGTAGTTGATAGATATATTATCAAAATTTATAATTAAAAACTAAATAATTTATTATAGGTATTAATTATTAAACATCAGTTAATATCTTAATAAAAAACTTGTTTAATTGCAAAAAAATAATTTAGATATCAAACAATAATAATAACAAAAAAGTAAGCTGCAAAATCTAATATTTTATATAAATAAAAATCTTAGTCAAAACCGTTGGCATAACAGAAAATTATAAAATTAACTAAACATCTGAAAAATTAAAATGAAAAAATATTTTAATAATAACTCAATTAAAATTATTGTTTTATTTATAAAATTTTAAAATCCGTTTATTAAGCTAAAAGTATCGTAATAGAAATGGCTTTTAAAGTGCTTAATATAACTTGATATGGTACTAAAATTTAGTCCAAAGCCTTAAAATTTTAAGTGTATAAAGAGCGTTAGATACTAATACAATTTTTTTATATTAAATTTATTGTCTATAATTTTTGTATTTCTGATGTAACGTTATAACTAATACTAACAATAATATCGTTACTATATTACAATATAAAACAAAACGATTTAAACAGTTTCGATTATTGAACTCTTGTACTAAGTATAAAGAAATTCGCATGTTCGGGTAACAGATCACTAAAAATTTTTACTAAAACTTGTGCATTCAATCTTTCGCAATGAAATATAAACAAATAATTAAGTAAACACATCTATTTCTAAACTAATATTTAATTTTCTAAATTCAAAATAAGATCAGATCTGTCTTTTTCGCTTATGAACTATTTTATTTACAAAATATTGCAATGTCAAATTTATCAAAAATCAACTTTGATCTATACGATCTAATAATCAGATTTAAATTTTCAAATAACGATGCATTGCCTTACAACTAACGTCAAAATGTTATGATGAAACGACGACGAATTTCTTTATTTTTGACAAAAGTTTTAAATATTATTACGAATTTTGAGAGTGTTCTGTTTTACAACTTAGGTTTATTTATTACTTTCCAATTAAGTATAACAAAAACGATGGTGAAGTAATGCAATGCATGTGCATATTTTATGCAACCAACAAAATAACGAAATGTATGCGAGGGTTTAACAACCCAGTAAACACGGATTGAAACTGTTACAGTCACAAAATTAAAACAATTGTTTCAATACGTTGTTTCGTGTTAGTTCCATTTTTATATCATTTACATGTAACTGACAGTGAATAAATTGAAAGAGTTCCGATTTTTCACAATCAGTTTTGAACCGTTTCAGTACTTGCAATTTTTTCCCATAATCAGCAACCGGTTAAAAACTGATTTGTTAAATCCGAATATTTTTTGAATAACTAGAATTGCTTGAAGATCGATTAAATAAGATTGAATTATTTTCAAAACAGTAGAATCGTTCTAGGAAAAACGAATACTTTGTAATTAGTCAGCATTAGTCATTGCTATACTTTTGATTACTGTCGTCAACGCTTGCGCTGCAAATTGATATCTTTTCACTTGTTCGGTTGCAGTTTGATAAGTGATGCTGTGTGTACAATTACGAAATGGAACAATAAACGGTAAGTCGAAACATTTTATTATAATCCATAAATGTAATCAATATTATTATCATTTCTGTTCTTTATGTATCATGTTTTAATTTGTATGAAAAAAATATAAATTAACACACATGGTTGCGTTAAGGTAGATTATTGCGTAAATCTGATGATACTTTAGGATTTATAATTACAGTTCAATTCTTCAAGTTTTCTATACGATTATGTACAGCTAAAGGTATTTACAGTGTTTTTATAACTTTCTTATAATTGCTAAAGTGATATTTATATTAAGTTTGTGTTGTTTTTTATTTAAAAAATGTAATTAATTTTGTGTAACTCTATGATTATGTATGTACATATATAAATGAAATATTTATTTCTATGTTACAGATGCGGTTAAAAGTTGCTACCCAACAGTAACTGATGCAGTTTTCGAGGCTTCCGTGAAAAGACCACATCAAAGAAATTTGCAATATGTAAAAAACTCAATGTAATAATGTATTTAAAAATATTTATTGTGCAATAAAATTTGAAACCTGCATTCGAAAATGTATTATTATATTACTGAAAGAATTGTTTTAGTTGATTATTGAAACAAAAAAATCATACATGTATCGATCATTTAGTATCAGTTCAAGAACGAAGCTTTTAAAACGTAAACCGAATGCAACATTTAGTTTGCAACAGATTTGAATTTAAAATACCGAAACTATACTGATTCAAATAAGTGAAACAGCGATGGACTTATTTTATTGCAGTTAGGTTTCTTTTATGTTTGAAACAAGAGTGAATCATAAATTTTTTGTTTTGAAACTGTTACTAAACATTATCAATTTTGTGTTTACTAGGAAGGCCAAACAGTTTTTTTCTACAATACGATACTAATGGAGTTTTATAAATCTGCCGACTCCAGAAAATGTAAATTCTTCAAATACAATAACGGAAGATTTGTAGCGATAAAGGCGGTTCCCATTTATGCTCTACTTCTAATTCCTACAAGATTTCAAACACGATTATTGGATCGATACCACGAATCTACGACGCCATTTTATTCTATTAAACGATCCGATCGATCTTTGACAACCCAATTTTTAAACTGTAAACGATACAACAAAATTACAAAAAGTTCTACAAAATTTATGAATTTACTCTTTTTAATTACATTAAGGTTTAAAAGCTTTCAACAACCTGTACAAACGGCACAATTGAAATGGAAGAACAATTGCGTGCTGCGCATGACGTATTTTCGATGTTTAGGAGATTGGAATTTATTATTCACGTAATTTGCAAAGAATCTGTTACGCGATATGCATACTAGACGAAATTGACACGACGAATCAACAAAAGTCCTTTACAAATTACGCAAACACTAACATAAAATTTCTATTGGCGTACTATTAAAAATTAAACGTATGGGTTTGAGCGACAAATAAAATTTAAAATTAAGCGTTACAACAATTTTGCAATAAATGATGTTAATCAGTTTTATTAAAATTGTTTATTTGTATCTGTTTGTAAATCAATCACAGTTAATAAAACGCATGTTTTAGTGTAACGTTTATAGATAAAATTTAAAAATCTATTAGTGTTCGTATTTTAAATTTTTTTTAATCGTTTTTTCTCTAACTCATAGAATTAAATATAAATAATAAAAAATTCGAGTAATTGTCGATAGGAAAACTACGCCTGAAAACAAAACGCAATAGATTTTACTTTAATTTTAGTTTTAAACTGCACAATTTGTTATCGTAGAATTTTAAATAAAAATTTTTGTGTAGTAACGTTGTTGCTATAAATGTAACTTTAAAAATCTTGATAAAAATGTCGCCTAAAAAAATCAGAAAACAACAACAAAAAGAAAATAACGCAAAACAACGTTAAAACAAGTTTAAACGTATGCAATTTATCTGCTAAACTGTTGAATCTGCCCATTTACTTAGACTTTCTGCAAGTTTAAGTATTATACAAATTACCAATTAGAAACGTTGGTATGCAACACAGTTTTACAACATTTTTAAGTTAATAACAAATTTTTGCTTAGCCGAAAGACTATGTTGTTTTAAAATAAATTTGTAATGATACATGAAACATTTTTATTTGTAGACATATTTATAACAATTAAAAAAAGTTTTTTTAAATCATAAATTTAGATTAAAAAAATAGAGTAAAATTTTATTTTTTAATTTAACATAATTTTGCTTTTAGTATTAAACGCATTAGTTTTTGTTTATTTAAATGTAACGTTTTAGCAAGTTTATTTAATATAAAATAATAAAAATAATTATTATTACAAAAATATCGCAATTTTTATAAAATTGTACTAAAAATATTTATTAGAAAGATATCAGATAGAATACTAAACTATACAAAACATGAATTTTAAAAAGGAAATTTAAGCTTTAATTATTATCTTAGCAAAAAGTATATTTTGTGAAATGCTTTAATTTTAAAAAATAATTTTTTATTTATTTAATTGATAAATTAACACAATAGTCAAATAACTTAAAAAATAAATTGTGAAGTCAAAGTGATTAAAAAAATATTATAGCTACTTGTTAGTTTAATTTTAAATATCTGTATATTTTAAAAAAAAGTTAAGTACGTAAACTATCATTATGATAAATAATTTGTATTAAAAACTGTGTCTATTTATAGATAATCTGGATTAAGATCGCAGAGTAAAGTAGAGCCACGTTAAACTTATCATGGTGCAAAAATAAATCAAAACAGTTGTTTACTGTTTCTTTCAGGTAATTTTATACAAACGTATTGATTATATGCTGCGTTTTTGCTTGATGGTTTTTATGTGGTTGTTTGTTCAATGCTTAATTAACATTTGCAAACCAACTTTTATTGACTGTTATTACTTATTACCTTTAGTATAATGTTTGGTGATAATCAAGAAAAATAAACCTTTTATTCAATTTTACAGAAAAAGAGAAAATCTATAACTTAAAATTGTTTTTTAATTATTTGTATTTATAATGCCTTATTTGTATGTTTCTTATATTTATTTTAGTATAACTTAGGTAACATTTTTAAGTAAGTACCAATATGTTTACCACTTACATTTTCAGTTTAAAGGTTACCATAATACGATCTCAAATAACAATCAATGACATATTGAATTGACTAGTTGACTGTTAGAAATAAGGTATTTTTATTTATGAGAAGTTGATAAATCAATAGATACACTAGTCTGCGTTTTATTTTCAAAGTCAAAGTTTTTGTAAGTGCTTTTGAGTAGACGATATGTGATGATTTCAAAAATGTAACGCATTTTTCTATATCAAGTCAAGTTTGTTGCTGATTGTGCATTTTGAAAAAAAATTGACATTAAATATTTTGTACAAATTAACAAACACACAATTCAAAAACCGTGCACCAGCCCCAATATTTTTTTTTCTATTACACGAATGTCTCCACAATTTTCTAAAAAACAAACCAACTGCGATTTCAGAAAATGCATTTTTAGCAGACTGAAAGCTAACAGGTATTCGACTACTCGTTGCTACTCTTAACTTAACTAACTTAACTTGGCCGTTTTACAAAAAGTTTTCGACAATAGATTTACATCAACCATGCATTCTTAAATAATTTTCTATATTCTGGTGAAATTCCTAGTCTTTGGTCAGTTGCGCCACTGCAATAATGCATATTTATGTCACCGCAGAATAACAACATTAAGAACAATTCACATAGTCTCAAAATTACTTTTAATAAGTTCTGTAGTACGGGTTATCATGGTTACCAAAAAACATTATTTAATCTGTCAAAAATTTTTATACCCAAATTTTCTGGGTATTTACAGGAATGGCTAAAATTTCGCGAAATATTTACCACTTTAATTCACAACAACAAAGATCTTGATGATATTTAACATTTTTATTACTTAAAATCCAGTTTGACCAGAGATGCAGCCCAAGTTATTAAATTCTTACAATTTTCAGCCGACATCTATCAAGCTGCTTGGAAAACTATTTACACTGGTTATGATCAACCTCGTTTGCTCATGCACAATCATTTCAAGTCTATCTTAGACATGGATTTATTAGGTAATGAATCCGTTTTCAAATTAAGTAGAATTTCTGATTCCTTATTTAAGCATGTAATGGCCGGCTTGACCATGTAGCAAAATCTGTTTTCTATTTTGGTTTGTTTTCGCATACATTATTACGTCACATCGGCAGATATCAAGAACATGTATAAGCAGGTTGTGATCAACCCTAGCCAAAAATCCCTTCAACGTATTTTGTGGAAATCGGATCCCACAAAACCTACCCTAGTACTCTGTGTTAATTTTGGTCTTTTCAAAACGACAATTTTATCGTTTCTATTCAAAGGCAAAGTTTCCTACAATGCATTTTTAAAATAGCGTTCTCATGCCTTTGAACTTGTTAGTCTTTGGGGTTTACAAATTCAACGGCATGTTTTGAGCAAGAATCTCATAGATGTTCAAATACATGGGTTTTTTTATGGTCGGACTAAACCATAATCTTAGGGTGGTTAAAGATGCATCTTACTCTTCTCAAACCATTTGTTTTCAATAGACTTGCTGACATCCAACAACTTACTTCGGATTCTATTTGGCGACATGTTTCTACTAAATCCAATTCAGTCGACATGTTGTCCAGAGGAATACTTCCTCAAAGTTTAAAAAAATGTTCTCTTTCGTAAAATAATTCATCTTGGTTATTCAATAAAAAAATAATTGTGGTCTAGTTCGTTCCCGCTAGTTTTGAACTCCCAAATTTGAAAACGTAAATTCAAACCTTAACTTTGCATCGTCCTAATGATTTTCTCATAGAGAATTTCTTTAGTATTACTCGTTTAGTCTTATAGTCTTCGTTTCAACAAAAACTGTTTAGGTAAAAAAAGATTCGTCTGTGCGGTCTCGTTACTGCTAAAGACATCCGATCAACCTTACTTCGCCTGATTAAAGTTTTTCAAGCAGATTTATTTTCAGATGAGCTCAACTCGCTTCAGCGCTCTAAACAAGAAAAAATTCCTTACTATTAATAGATTTTGCTGTATTTTTTGGTGCATGGGCATCATTCGCGTTGGAGGTAAATTCTGAAAACTGGGGTAAAATCATTTTTCCGTTGTGTGTGGTACAATAATCGTCTAACAAACATGTCCGGCAAGACTTTCCTCTTTAAATATTTACACGCATTTACGTTTTGCTGCTTATGTGAAAGACTTTCTAGTGTAAGAATTAATTCTATTTTTGTGATTTAATTTTATTTTCTCGTAATTGTCATTATCAATGTCAATACCCACACTCATTCCATTAATGTATAATGTTTGTTGTTGTTCAGTACAACACCCAAACATTATAATGTTCCTTGCCACATTCTATTACCATTTACACGCCTTCGGCCTAGGCAACTTTGTATCTTTCAATAATAAGAGTTTTTATGAGTCACGCACAAATTCAAAAATCACACGTCTTTAAACATACATTTGATAAAAATGCCATTCTGTCCCAGGTACTCGTGCAGTGCAAACTGTGTGACAGATTTGCCGAACATCAATAGATGTAAATTATCGCCTTTGGCGGATTAGATTATTAGCATTTGCTCTCTATTATTTACCTGACGCCAGTTGACTACTGGTAAGCAAAGTCTTTTGTTTTCGATCAACGCACGACTCATAAATACCTATTGCATGTTTCACCCCGTTTTGCTATCATATCAGCCTTTGGCCAAAGTTAAGTGTGAAAAGTAGTGGAAGCTAAGCCGCTGTCACTGGACGCCACCTACGCAAATATCCAAGTAACGCGTTGCTACTTCAGCACACTATTGATTGATGTATTTATATTTAAGTACGATAATAGGTAAATCAGTTTAATATAATATATGTGTATTCTAACAATTGAAAAAAAGTCTAAACTTTGATGTAATAAGAACCACGACTGCCTGTACGACGTAAAGTAGCCGCGCAGTGTCAACGAACACGTTACAAATGCAGATATAATAACACCTGTTACTTCATATTGGGTCATTTTCTATGATGACGTCACAATTTACAATGTCATGAAAAGAGTGTTTCAACCTACGTTGAATAAGAATATTAAAACTTTTCAATAATTACTACAATTATCACCGTATTGGAAGGGTCATTTACCAAAGTATCAATGTTAATAAGGGAAACTTGGCCCATCTGGTTTTTTTGTAATAACGCTATACGTATGTCACTGTTTATTTTAACAAATTTACAAAAAAATCTGCGAAAGATGCCGTTAGCTAGCCGCATACTTCAAAGGAATAAAAAATAAAATGCAAGTATTGTATTTTCTATTCTAATTTTTTTTATCTACGTTGTCAGTTGTTTGCACGTACGTACATATCAAGTTGTTGTCACAATTAACTACAAAATTTTTTTGGTGTTTAATATAGTATTAAAAGATAGGCTTGGGTTCTCTTAATTATCGAGATATTGCATATTTGTATTATATTTGCTAATGTAAATTTGTTTGTTTAGAACGTAAAAGTTATGCCGACAAGTTTATAATTTTATGTATGACGTGTTGCCCAACCGAAAGAGACTTGCATCAACAATTTATTTTTTGTGATCTATATCTTCATACTAGCAATTGATCGCATTTATGTAAACCTACTTTGTTTCTCTTTTATAACCTTTCTGTAATAAACTAAAATTATATTCTTTTAAAAACTTGTACGTTGTCACTGGTTCTCTTTCAGCCCTGGATAGATTTAAACGGTGCCTTCACATGCAGATAAAGGAATAAGCTATTAAATACAACCAATATCTCAGAAACGTCGCAGACCACCGTAATAAATTATCCTTTATGTAATACTTGAAATCAATTAAAAAACATTTTTGTCGTGTTTACAAACTGTTATATCATATCAGAAATGTGACTTATAAAGATGTTAAAGTTAATTTTGAGTTTTAGTTGATTTAACTTACAATTAGTTTGCATAGCTATATAGATAAATATCGTGTCTTAGCGTAATGTACTTAAACAGCACTATTTTTTATTAGTGTAATACAATTTACGTTTGCAATTAACTTTAATAAATACTTATATACAAATGTTTAACGCATAAACAAAATAAATTGTCTGTACTAAAACCAATTATTTTATTTTTAAAAGTAACGTTAATTTATGTTAATGTTTTAACTCGATTCATAATTTCAATTTTTATAAAATTTAGTTAGTCATTTAAAATGTTTTAGTAGTTTCTAAGTACATTAATAATATACTAATAAATATTTCTGTCTGATTGTTTTTATTTAAATTATAACTTGTTTACGTAAATAATTTCAATTGTTTATTCATAATTTATTTATAATAATATAAATTTCTTTCTCTCAGTTCCTTAAAGTTAAAAATAATCTATTCTAGAGAAAATAATTTTAATTGTACAAACAAAATTAACTAAGTTCTTATAATATACTTTTTCTAATTTCATTGTTTAATTCCAACTAAAATTTCGGTAATTTTTTAATATTTTCTAGTAATTTATTGTAAATCAAAGCCCCGTTTTTAGTATTGTTTGTTTTACTTTTACTTTTTCTTATTGAGTCAATATGAATATATTGGTAAGGTCTAGTGTAATGATTGTGTATTTGGTTATTAACTGAATCTTTAATAGTAATTTTTAATTTTAGAAGTTTTATTGTTTGTGTTAGTAAGCATTGTTCATATATGTGTAACTGTTTTAAATTTAAAGTGTCAGGACTAAAGATAATTTGTTGCAGTAAAATTTAGAATTTGAATAATTAAAATATGGATGTACATATGAGTTCAAATTTGCAAAATCACTATTCGGTGTACCCCTACAAAATTTAAAATTTTGGTTTTTGTTGTATTTAACGCTAGTTTGTTTTCTTTACAATTTTTGGAAAAAATGTTTAATTGGCGCTGACAGTTTCTAGCTGAGTCCGATAAAATTACAATATCGTCGGCAAATAACACCGCAATCACTTCAGTATTAAAAGTTAGATGAATGTTTTGGCACTCGCGGTTCTTAAAATAGTTAATAATGTGACTAATGTATATTGTGAATAGCAGGTAACTGATTGAGTCTCCTTGTAAAACGCCTCTAGTTAATTCCATTTTGTTTGATGTTTCTTTATTCATACTTAAAATCATGCCGGCGTTATGGTAAAAGTTTTTGAGTAGTCTTATCATTTTACCGTAAACACTCATATTTTTTAATTTCGATCTTAACCTATTGTGACACACTGCATCAAATGCACGTTTAAAATCCACAAAAATCGCATACAAGCAGGTTTTCTTTTTTGAGATAAACACATTTACTGTTGTATACAGGATGAAGATGTAACTTACTATGAGAACGATACAACTCCTCCAAAAACTTAATAGCTTGATAGTGATTCTAGGCGACCATAGATCCTTAGATGTGGAGGATAGGCACAACTCAGAAAGAAAACTCTGTAGTGTTTGTGGCTACGTTTCTTTGGTTATTGTGTTATTATGTTATGCTATGCTTTATGTCGTATAAGGTTATATGTCTTCGTGCTTACCTACTTTGTCGATGTTTTAATTATATGTATATATGGGCAGAAATTAAACGTTCTACTGTTAGATTGGCCTAATGAAGTTGGCACAATAGCCAACGAAACGTAGCCACAATCACTACAGAGTTTTTTTTCTAAGTTGTGCTTATCCTCCACATCTAAGGATCTATGGTCGCATAGAATCACTACCAACCTAGAATGAAGATGCTATCCGCACTACTTCAATTAACTCTAAAACCATTTTGTTCTTCTGGCACTAAACTTTTTTCATCACTGTACTGCATAAGTCGCGTATTAAGTATTTTGGTTAATATTTTAACAATTGTATTAACTAATGAAATGCCTTTATAATTTAGATGGGTCTTGTTTATCTTCTTTTTTATAAATAAATTTAATTACTATTTCCGTCTACGCCTTAGGCATTGTTACGGTGATTAACACTTTGTTTATCATATTAACTAAATAGTGTTCCTTTATAACCTTAAAGCAATCCATTCTTAAAGTGGAGTATAGATATAAAACATGTATAAAATAAAATAAATTAAAACCAAAATATTTTGTGGAAAAGACTTTGAGTCAAGTAATTCAATTTTAAATAGTGTTCCCACGGTCCGGGTAGATATTTATAACATTCATTTAGTATGTTGTTCAATCTTGTAGCTTTATGTTTTTTTAATGTCACTACTGCGTTTTAAAACTCTTCTAGCGTTATTGATTGATCTAAGCAAGGATGATGTAGATGTAGGTTAATAGATATTTCTGTAAATATTTCTCCATTTTTTACTTGGTAAAAATTGTAAAGGTATAGTTGTATTAGTGTTAAAAATGCGTGGATTAACTTTTTTAATCTCTTTCCTAAATTCTCCGTTATTGTGCACTCTTATTAATTTGTCTAAAATCTTACTTTTTTTTAATTTAAAGTGTTTTAGCAAAAAGTTTTATTTATTGCATTACGATGGTAATTATTTTTTTTGCACTTTTTGTAACATTGGCTAACGCTATTTTTTGCTGTTTAGTAAATTAATGTGCTAACCTGTAAAGCTCCTGAATTGATTGCTGTTTGCTTTATTGAGTTTAACAGATTTTGTGCTATCTTATTAATATCCTCGCTATTATAATGAATTGAATTAGAATTACCTTTTGTAGCTTGCTGTTCTAATTTCATTCCAAATATAATTCGTTTTAGTGATAATCTGTTTTTTCCATAATGTTAACCAATTTCTTTCCTCTTGTGTTTACTTTACTGTCTATGCTTTTTCTCGTTGCTGTTAGATATGTTCCATATAGTATATTCTCGTCTATTTGATTTAACTCGCCAATTCTACAGTTCCAGTATCCCCCTATAATTACGTTTTCTCCTAACTTTTTTTCTGAGATTTGAAGAAGCAGATCTTCCACTCATACACTCATCTGTATTTGTATTAGGTCTCTAATGTATTTAATTAATGTAATCAGCACTGTATATAAGACGTATATTGTTATATAATAATACGTTTAAAGTTATTTAATGATACATCTACGAGTTATATAATTAATAGTATTACCAGTCGACATGACCAGCATTGATACTTACGCGACGTCATTTGGCGGTGTCTATTGTGGCAGCACCTTTGTTATATACAATATATAACACGCCTCTTATAAAATAAATAAATCTGAATATACAGTTCTCAAAGCTTAAATTAACATTAATCAGTCTTAATTAACAATCGATTCTACAACAGTTACAAACTAAGAAAAAACAAAATATAATTTGAAACTTAAATGAACACTAATCAGCAATCATAATAAAGTAAATACATTTAACAAATTTATAAATGGAGTCTTATAGGAGGTTTAACAATTCGACCATCTCGAGTGGTAATAACACGATCATCTCTTTTATCTTTACAGTTAGTTAGATGTGCTTCATTTTCATACGTCTTTGGTAATACACTTGGAGGTGTATGAGACTGTTCACTATTATTTATATTAAAAGGTTTTAACATTTGTTTGTTTTTTCTATATTCTGCATCACCAATTTTAACAATGTAATCATTATCATCATTTTGTTTAATGAAAATTCCAGGTTAAAAATTTTTTATATTTTCTTGAAAAATGATGTTAGTTCCTCGTTGTAGAATAAGTAGTTTTTTAGTAGTCTTCTAATAATTTCTTTGTTTGTCTTGTCTTAGCCTTAATTTAGACTTCATTCCAGTTGTAGGAATAATCAAGGATTGTCAAAAAAAGGACTCATTGTTTTCGTACGCTTTTGTAAACAAACCTTTAACAGTTTGAATTGTTTGGTCTACCATACTGTTAGTTTTTGGGTAGTGCGGGCTTGAAGTTTTTAAGTCAATATTATATTTTTTTGCAAAAACACGTTTTATTAAAATTTTGTTCATTATAGCAAATTTGCTAAAATAGTCTATTACAACAAAAAAGTTTTCAGTGCCGATACTCAAAGTCAATTCTAATTTTTTCTCATGATAGATTTGGAACGTTGTGAGGAGTAAGTGGTTCTTTGACGTTAGTTTTTGAATAAAGTTGACAAATTGCACAATTTTTTATTAAATTTTCTATGTCGTCATTGATACCTGGATAGATAATTGCTTCTTTAACCTTTAATATTCATGATACTATCCCCTAGTGCGATTTGTGTATCAGGTTCAAAAACTCTTCTTTTAGACTAGCTGGTATTATTAATCTTTTTTGATAGAATAAAACATTTTTGTGTAAATATATATCAGATTTATGTTGCCAAATTTTTTTAACTTTTATAGGAACCAGCTTTTTATGTTGAGGCCAGCTATTTATTATATAATACTTGACTTTTTGTAATATAGGATCTTCATCTATAGCTTTTTGTAAACGTTCGTTTTCTTTATTAGTAGATATTATTGCATAAATTTTCAGGTTTTTTTTCCAAATAATCTGTATTTATTGTATTACTTGTAGGGTATCTACTAAGAGAATCAGGAATTTATGAATTTTTTCCAGGTACGTATGTTACATCGAATGAGAAACGTTGTAGTTTCATTGCAAGCCGTTGTATTCTTGGAGACATCTCATCTAAGTGCTTTTTTAGTAACCGTAATAGCGGGCGGTGGTCAGTTTCCGCAGTAAAATGAGTCCCCAGAAGATAATAAGAAAATCTTTCACACCCAAACACTAGTCCAAGCAATTCTTTTTCGATGTGATTGTATCGAGTCTGAGTGGGTATTAATGACACTGATGTAAATTCAATGGGTTTATTGTTTTGCGAAAGCATAGCTGCAAGTCCATAAGGACTGGCGTTCACTGACAAAGTTACTTTTATTTTTGAATTAAAATACGTCAAGGTAATGTCGGTGCAAGCTGACTTCTTGATTCTATTAAAACAATTTTTCTTAGCTGGAACCCAATAATTTTTTTCATTTAATAGTTTTCTTAGAGGAGCAGTTTCATGTAACCAATTGTGTATGAATTTAGATAGATAGACTACTATACCAAGAAACCTTTGCAACTCTTTTTTATTTTGTGAAGGTTTCATCTTTGCAATAGCTTGTGTTTTGTTTTTGTCTGGCGAGATACCACTATGACTAATTTCATGTCCTAGAAAATTAATTTTACTCAAACAACATTTAGGTTTGTGCAAGTTTAGAGTTAATCCACTCTTTGGAATTTTCTCTAATGCCAAATTCAAGTTTTGGTTGTGTTCCTGTATTGTTGATCCATACACCAACACATCATCAAAATATACTATTGTACCCGGGGTCCCCTTTAATAAATCATGCATAAACTTTTGAAAATATTTAGGAGCACAAGTATGGACCGTATGAAAGTCGTAAATAGCGAAATCTTCCGTAGCTTGTGGTAATCGTACACAATCGAAAACTTTCGTAAGTTAACGGTAGTTGTAGTAATGCTGATGATGCTTCTAACTTGCTAAACACTTTAGCTCCTGTAAATTTTAAAAACAGCATATCTTGGGTTGCGATATGAAATTGTTTACGTTTAATATAGTTATTTAAATTTAAAGGATTACTTTTTGGCGCAACAACAATTGGGTGTACCCAATCAGTCGATTCCACTACCGCTACTATTATTCGTTCAGCTACCATTTCGTAGAGCTTCACTTTTACCTTTTTTTTAAGGCTAACAGTACTTTTCTTGTTGCAGATATGCTAGGAATAGCATTTTCCTGTAATGTAAATTCCTCCGCAACTTTACCAATTCCAGTGAATACTTTTTTAAGCACATCTAAAATATGTTTTAATTTTTTATTTTCTAGAACTGCATCTATTTGGTTATTAGTTGGTTGCAATAGTTTATAGTCTTGGGCTGCAGCAAGTCCCATAATTGACTTTGACACATCATTGTTCAATATATAAAAGAAAAGTTGTTTTTTAATGTTTTTTAACGAACAATTTAAATAAATTTTACCTTTAAGTGCAATTTGATAGAACTGCACTAGCAGATTGAAGTTCATTTACACTTAAATTAAGTTTACAAAAATCAGTTCAATTTAGAATGGCTTGGCTGCCAGTGTCTACTTTTAAGGTAATGTTAATATTATTAATTATGATATTTTCACACCATTCCACAGAGTCTACAATAGAGTTAGTCACTTTTTAACACAGACCATACTATGTTTTGATTATCATTTGTGGAGTCACATTCATACTCATGTTCATTATGAACAACAGAACAGTGTTCATCATATTCTACCACTTCATTAACATGATTTTTTGTTCTACACATCTTACTATAATGTCCTTTTAATTTACAAAAGGAACAAACTTTGTGAAATGCTGGACACCTACCTCTTAGATGTTGCAATCTACAATTTCTACAATTTATTTTACTTTCGTTACCTCTGTTTCGATTGCTATTTTCTGAATAGTTTGTATCAGCCGAAGGTCTATTATTCTTTATTGTTTTATTTATTCTATTTTGTCTGACCGCATTTACTATTCCTGCTTCTTTTGTAATTTCACGTTGTGAATTGATTTGCAAATATCAATTGCTTGCTTCAACTTTAATTTTGCATTTTGTATAAGCTTAATTTTTGGATCACGATTCTTTGTTTTTTCACTAGCTAACAAGTAAAAGTTAAATTTTTGTTTCTATAATTTCCAATCGTTGGATATGTTATTTCCTTGAAAAATAAATTTTTCTGGAGCTTCCGATTGATCTCCCATTATATAATTTTAACAACAATTAATTAACCTGTACTAATATTTTTTTAATCATGCGTTTTACATGCCGTTTCCATAACCTAAAAACGTCGCTTTACCGCTGCCACCATGTAATATATTTATTTAATGTAATCAGCACTGTATATAAGACGTATATTGTTATATAATAATACGTTTAATGTTATTTAACGATACATCTACGAGTTATATAATTAATAGAATTACCAGCGGACATGACCAGCATTGACACTGACGCGATGTCATCTGGCGGTGTCTATTGTGGCACCACCGGTACCGCCTTTGTTATATACAATACATAACAGTCTTCAATATACACATCTTACTATTGCGCTGTTTTTGCTATTACTTTTTTTCGACATATTCTGTTTTCTTATTCCATACATACACATCATTATTTATTATTATTTTGTTATAAAGCACTTTCACTACTTTTCTTATAGTCCTTTCTTTTTTGGCTATGTCACGGATCATTTTCTGTCTTTTTCTTTCTTGAACTGTTAAGTTGTTATTGATGAATACCTGTCGATCTTTCATTGTTTTTTTCTTTTTTATTATATTTATTTTTTCTGTAAAATTTAGAAATTTAATTAATATTAAATTCTTGTTTTTTTGTTTTTCAATCAGAATTTTTTTTTCTATTGTTGGTTCAACATTTAATTCTTACAAGAAGAAGTTTTTTCCCGTTTCTTCTACGGTTTATTCATTTGCTTTTATTCCTCATTTTATTTTGTTATGTTTTGTCTTTTTCTTTTCTTCTCCTTCTTCGTCGTCTTCCAATTGCTTTATACGTCTTTCTAAGATGTTTTTTTCTAGTTGTTACTTCTTTTCTTTACTTTCGTATGTTTCTTTTAATGTTTTAAGTTCGTTTTTAATTTCTAAATTATGTTGTCTAAGCGCGGTAATTTGTTATAGTATTTCTTCCATTAATTGAAGTTGTTTTTATTCTTTGCCTTCTCTATCCTCATTATTCCTTTTTGGTTGTCTTTTTAAATCTTCATTACTACCGATAATGTTAGATCTTTAAATATATTGATCCATTTTTTAACAATAAATTCATAGTACTAATATTAGACCACATAAAATTTTATTAACGTATATCAATTCTAATTCGACACCTTTACCTTGCTTTATTTAATGCAAAAATGTTCCGTGTTGTTTGTATTTATTTAAGACAATCCAAAACTTTTATTGGCAGCTGAAGATATTTTTTTAGTATGCACGTGTAAAATCAATTGTGTTACGTATATTTATAGATATTATAGTACTGAAATTTAACTTTACTCAAATAAATAATGATTGTTATGCGAATACAATTCCATTCTTTATTTTGTTAGTTAATGGGTTTATTTTTAACATTTATGTAACATAACATTCTGTTTTAATTATTTTATTTGCCATTTATTGTTTTTGACAATTATATATATATGGTCTATGTATAGTTTGCAAAATCTAAAAGTTACTAAACTTTGCTATTATTCTATTTTAGTATTTCTAGTATAATACTGAACATGATTTTACTTACTATAAGTTTATATTCTGGATAATTTCCGTGTAGTTTTTTTCTCACAAACTGAGCTTTCTTTAAAGTTCAGAGTACACTGATTTCTAGGCTCTAGAATAAATTTATCAACGCCGGGATAACCAGCCCGGAAAGCAAACTTCAAGAAACATAGCTTCTTACGATTTAAATAATACAACTGTTCCATTTTTATTCTTAATATTGTTGAATATTATTGGTTGTTTTTGCCAATTCCTTGTTATATTATAGTGTTTTTATGTCAATTGCCGCTGTTAATAATTCTTTTTTATAAGGAACGATAAAAGAATTTTTTAAAGGTTATGATGTCATGAAACCTGTTTGAAGTGATATGTACACGTTTGTATTGATTTCCCAGCATGGTATAATTTATTTGAAATTTTTGTTCTTGATTTTATTAAGATATAACCGAAATATAGCAAATTCAGTTTTTGTTGACATATTGATTAATCTCTATATTTGTTGCTTTTCTCTTTAGTAAATCAGTAAAAATTATTATTTTTAACGTATCTTGCTTTTCCTGCAAGATATGAATTTTTTTTCTAAAAAAAATCGTCACAAGCAGGATTTGAACCTAGATTATAGTTGTGAATTCATTTTAAATTATAAATAAAATATCTAATAACCTGTTAATGTTTTTTTATTTGAATAAATTGTTAGGAGGAATTATCTTATAAGAAACTGTATAAATAATTCGAATAATTTACATACGTACAAAATTATATAAGAAAAACTAATAAAAGCGGCGAATATATCTACTTCCTTATCTTATCTTTTGATAAAACCGAGAGAATTTAAAAAGCCAGCTCCATACCAAATATCAAGTTATTAAGATTTTTGGTTCAAGAGTTATCGTGGGTACATCGTTACACACACACACACACAAACAATAAAATTTTTTTTCTCAAAAATACATTTTTCTGATTCAGGAGACTTTGAAACGTAAAATTATCCAAAAAATTAAAAAAAAATTGCGGTCGCTACACTTGCCTAATAGGAAAATAAAAATTAAAATAAAATAAATACGAAGTTGCCAGCAATCATTTTCTTATTGAACTAAAGTATGTTTTACGAACACAGATTTTTAAATGTAGTCTATTTTCTGCGTTATTTGTTCTTTTTTGTTAAAGGTAAAAGGTTTACTCGTTTTACAATACACTATTGTCGTGCTAGTCACGTGTTATTACGTAAACGGATTAACAAACCAGACGTTGGTTAGACACGATTTCTAAGCAACTGATTTATAGTCATATCGAGTTCACTAACACAATAAATCAAAATATTTTTGTTGTTTTAATTTATTATTTATTTTATTTATTACATACATTTTTAAATTATATAATTTTAAATTCAATTTAAACATTATTAAAACGTGCCTTATTTATTAAAATGAATAAATTGTATGAATGCTAAATTAATATTACTTTTACGAGTTTGAGTTCAATTCTATACTAAACAGTACAGACAGTTACGCTACTTATATTTACCTTATTCTTCAACGTTAATAAACTGATATTATTAATAAAACGTTCTGAACAAAACTAAAGAACGTAATAAAATTAGTACTAATTAATGTTGGCGAAACTGTCTCTAAAGGCTACGTTTTTGTACAATGCATTACTTTGATTAATGATTGAAATTTTTATTTAACACTCGTACTTAAACGATTTATAAAAGTTGATTAAATATCTCTTTTCAATTAAAAAGTTAAAAGCTCAAGAAATATATTTCAAACTGAAAGCAATTGACTCGAAGTAACGCTCTCGATTTTATACTAATCAACCACTATTGCACAGGAAACATTTTATAGATCGGCGAACCTGCCTGCACAATCGATATTTCGTGATCCTTTGAATCATATTCTACCAGTCTGTTACACTTCTATAAATAAACTAGGTGTTTCCCTAACCGCCTGTCAACGTTTTTCTTGATTGAAAAAGCGGTATTAATGTTTATGGATTGCGCATTTGCACAAAAAAATTATAAAAAAAGTTGTTGCTTGCCAATTAACAGCTGATAAAATAAAATTTTAATTAAATAAATTATATTATAAAGCTCGCCATTTTAAATTAAATTACACTGATATTTTTATTCAGTTTTATAGTTAAAATATACGTTAGATACAATTTTTTTTAAGTAATGTTTAATTTTGTCTTACAGTTAGTTTTATTTGTTGTATCTAATTTTAATAAAAATGATGTAACTAAACAACTTTTTTATTCGTTATTATTTTAAAAGGAAAAAAAATTCTATTTAAGTGTTTCGTTTTTGATATTATAATCATTTATAAAATATAATTACGCACGTCTTTAATTGACATGTTTAATCAATAAACAATGTTTACCTAAATATACTATAAAATACAATATGCCTTAAGGTTGTTACTAACGTTAATTGCATCTCAAACGTAGCATAATTTTCCTGAAATGTAATATTAATATTATCGTATTTAGAACACTGGTTTTACTATAAAATTTTTTTGTATTAAAATAATTTTTTTTACATTTTAGTTAACAACAAACATTTTATAAAAATAATAAAAAATTAGGAATACACTATTTTTTTATATAAACTTTCTGGCATTACAAGTTAAATTAAATTAATTTTTATTACTTTGTTTTTTGCAGTGTGTATTTTAATTAATTTTTTTATAGTTATTTAATTTATATTTTTAAAGAAACAATGTAAACAATTACTTACTTTAAAATATTTTGTTAAATAAAGTTAATTTTAATTATCTTACTACAGAAACTGCAAAGTTAGGATATACTCTATGGGACCGTTTTTTAACATAACAAATTATACCTGTGAAATTAAAGCTAATATTTGATTCAATCTACTTTAATATTTATTTTTTTAAGAAAACCAATACCAGTATTTTAGATATCTTTTACAGTCACGTTTTGTCCGATAGTCGTGTATAAGTCTTCAGGTCAATAAAATTATAAATTTTAATTGTAACTTAAACGAAAAAATATTATTTAAACATATAATTCAATAAAAAACATGTCAAATTATTACATGTAACCGACACACAATAAATCGTGAATGTCGCACGAAACGTTGCCATAAAAAATACCTAAAGATCTGAACCTAAATTAGTATGAATTAATTGTAAAAAGTTTTAAAGTGTAGTCTTATAAAACAAAAAAATTACATGAATTTATTTTAACCTTTAACTATTAGTACTTTAAAAAATGCAATTTTAATTGAAATTTAGTACTTAGTAATATACATTTTTAATAGACAGTAAAAATATGTTATTTTTAATCACAATTCGTTTTGAGTTTATTTACATAATAAATAGTATTGTAAAATTTAGGTTTTTACCGGTTACTTTTGTATTATAGTTTTTCATTCTGGATAATTCTAGTGTGGTTGAATTATCCAGAATGAAAACCTAAACAATATGTTCGTGCAAATAAATAAATTGTTTGTAAGAAATACGGTGATTATAAAACACAGTTTTACCAGATAATTCAAAAAAAAATATTTTTTGCGTCTTATTTATATTATAGTTTTGATACAGACGCAACGGTCTTTAGTTATGTTTATATTATTATTTTTTAAATTATACGTTTAATACAAGTAATGTATGTTTAGCTGTTAATTATTGTAATTTCTAAATAAATACAATTCTTTTGAATCAAAAATTGTTTCATCCATTTTTGTTTTGTTTGTCTTTTTAAAATTTATGTAAATAACTCTAACATTTATATTATATATATATATTTGATTTCATAAAATGTAACTAAACTCTTTATTGCATTTTCTAAACATTGCAAAAATATATTTGACGTGTAATAATTTCTACATGGTGTCTCATTTCGTTATAATTTAGTTGCGTACGGCGCTTGTATTTTTCTTACCTCTTGTCACACGAACCTATTACAACTAGCTTTTTAATGCAAATTCAACAAGAGTCGAGCATTAAAAGATTATCTCACTTGTATCTTGAGTCAAAAACTACAGTAAAATAATATTTTTTCATTCTTATACGGCAGTTACTTTCGGCGTTAAGAACACCAACAACTTCATTCTTGCGTTATGTAAATTACAACTAATCAGTTTCATGCAACTAGGCATTTGCGTAACATTGCATTTTTTAATTAAAAGAATTAAACGTAAATAAATTATTACTAGAATTGGCTAATAGAAACATAGTAAAAAGTTAAATAAGTAGTGATGTTTCTATTTTAGATAAAAACTATAAACCCAACTAATACAGCAATCTGGAAACCAAGTATAGTCGCAATTCCCAGCTCAGCAAGTAGTAAACATTTTACGTAACATTAGTAACTTGTTTAATCTATGTATTGCTTAACCATAAAATTTTGCCAATTATAGTAGAAGAAACATACATTTTATTGTCTGAATAAGCCCAAGTAGCAAAAATCAGTTACAAAACGGTTGTAAAACTCTCTTGCAACTATGGTTTCAGTAAGGTATTTAGTTACAGAATAGTTGCTGAGTCTTTCCTGATACGTTGTCAATACCGGATTTGGTCAGTCGCAAGGCAACTGCAGTAATATTATAACCGTTTTACAACGTGTCTGAAACCGTTGCAATTACTGCTTTGTAACTGTTTTGCAGCGTTGCTATAAGGGTTTTTTACAAATCATGTTTACCTATTCTGAATCGTTTCTGTAATGGTTTATCATCACGGTTTTGTAATTGATTTGTAAGATTGTAGTTACCGTTTACAGCAACTGCTATGTAACTGTTTTGAAAACATGCTTATTACCATTATTTGAAACTACTTTATAACCGCTTTGTTAAGCAACTTATCCAAGATTTTAGTTACTAACTGCATCATAAAGATTAAAACAAAAGTAGAGATAAAAATATATTAATAAAAAGATACATATATATAAAAAGTTATAATAAATGTACATTATTTAATTTTTTATAGTTTCTTATAGAACTAAATTCAAACAAAAAAGATATAATAAAAGAATTTTTACATCTGTTGCAAGTAGGTACTACCAGTAAACAGGTTTTTACGGCAAATTTTCAAGAAAAGCGGATTATGTCTATTATTTATAAATTTTGTAAATAGTAAATGCATAAATTTTGTTAAGAGAAAAATGTCTTTGTGTTAAAAGACCATGGCGGATTAAGATATTCCTCAAATGTAATAGTTTAATGCGTCTACGTAATTATTAGTTAAATATTTGTATTAGGCTACAAATGCACATGTGCAGTTATAATCGGTTCAATGATCATAATCTCAACTGCTTTTTTAAAGATTATAGGTGTTGGCATTGGCGATCTAATTTACACGTTCTGATCACTGTGTGTAATATTGTAATGTCCTTGCAATCAAATTCTATTTTATCCTAGAAGAAAATAAAATCAATTTAAAATTTGCTTACTTATAATTGGCAACTAATTCTTTAACGTTGATTAAATTAGAAACAGTAGTTTAAATGCACGATTAAAATTATAGTAATATAATATACCAATAATTGTACTTACGTAGTTTTGAATTAGAAACACTTTCGGTACTGTTTATTGGATAATGATAATGGACTACGCGTCTTATAAAAATCTCGTAAAATGCACTTCTTCTGTTGCTGTTTGAACGTATAGATTAACACTGTAGTGTAGTTTTAGAAATTCACACTTGTAACCATAGTTTCAAGACTGTTACACTCGAAACCGAACTGAAGGTTTTAATGTCACTAAATTGACACTGTAGTTACATAAGGGTTTAAGAAAAACTTACTTATAACCATAGTTGTAAAATGGTTATTTCTGTAATAGATTTGAAACCTCAGTAAATTACGAAAGTTGCTGCTACGTTGCTGCAACGGTTTATTTACCATGGTGCTAATGTTACTAATTTGCAACTGGTTACAACGTAACCACGGTTACAAAATGTTGCTTGGGAGGTAACATAAATGACACACACAAAACGTGATTGCTTGAGAAACTAAAAACGTAAATTCAAAATAAAACGAAAGTCAAAAACAAAAAAGCGCCAGGAAGGTTTATAGCTCAAAAAAAGCTTTTAGAAATGAAAATAAAAGAAACAAAGGTATATAAAATGAAAACAATATGAATACGTAGATCAGAACTGAGTTTACAAAATGTAACAAATCGGTTATGTACTTATAAGTTAAATAAAATTGCAAAACCTTGTACGCAACAAAACAAATGAAATAAAAAATAAAGTACACTACAAAATAAAGATTTAGTAACAATGAAATCAAAAATCTTAATGCCACTGTCTTGGTTTAATTTGACGTATATAATTAATGAATTGTTGATATTTTGTTATATTATATTATTATATTCAAGTTAGCGAAATCATAATTGATTTTATACTATCATTATTTATACCTTAAATTTTGTAGTTTTAGGTGGTGAGTTGTCGGTTGACAACAAGATATTAACAAACATTTGAAATTAAATCAAAACGCAGTACGCGTGGGTTTGATTACAAAAACTTGCTATATAACCAAAAGATAACCAAATGTAAATAACTAAACAAACGAGCGCACTAGAATTTAAAATTTCAACTTAAATATATTAAGCCAAAAATTAATTACTTACGGAACTAATAAATTATAAAGCGTACTCAAAACGCATGATAATAAAATCGGCCAAGTGCATATACACTAAATATGTACTTAATAAATGTCAATTAAAAATTAAGAATAATTTAAAAACGTGAAGTAATTTGAATTATTTATTGTGAAATTACTTAAATAGTTTCAAAGAAAACGGAATGAATAAAGCAAACTTAAATAACTGGTATTTGACAAAAGCAAACGCACAAAATCAAACGACGGTTACAAGGTAAGCAGCACAACAAATAACGTCGCATATCAAACATATCAAATATTTTATTCATGAGATATAAAAAATTTTTGGAATGCTAACGCATGTTCTTATAATTGATCTAAAAAAATTATGTTTTGAAACGAATTTATTGTTACTGTAATGTCACGAGAACAATTTTAGGCTTTATTGTGGTATATACATTTTAGCAACAATGAAAAATTTGATAACAATAAAAGAGTGTAAAAAATAGAATTCGTGCTAAACTTGATACTAAAAACATTAAAATGTTCTAGTTCCCAGAAAATATGTTATTATTGACAAAAGCATGATACCTTTTAAAGAACGGATTCTATTTAAACAATACAACAAATCAAATCTCATAAGTATGAGATATAACTATACAATTTTTTTGAGGTAGATAAATATAACTACAATGTAATTGTTTACTGTCGATGTGATGATGCAGACGGTGGACAAGGCCATGCATCCACGATCGTTAAAAAGCTCATGAGTTGCTTGAAAAACACAGAAAGCCAAAAATTGCACACAGATAATTTCTACTATAGTATTGATTTCCACAAATTTTAAAGTGAGATGATAAATGATTAGTCATTGTATTGGTAACTGACCGGTTTATGATGCTTCCTTAGTAGAAACAGGCGAGAAGAATAAAAAATCTAAACCAATTAAAAAGCTGCAATGCATTTTAAAAAAGTGATGTTTGGAAATATTTGTTTTATTGCAGTGATTAACTTTTGTATCAATACCAAGTGTTTAATAAGTACATTTTGTAAAGTGCTAGCTAAATCACTTGTTGAAGAATCTGAAATAGAAACTGTAAAAACTGCCTCAAAACTTTTACAAACGTTTATACCACCAAAAGAGCACAGATAGAAAAAACAAAAACGTATGTTAGCTGATATGCAAAATACCTAGAAACTTTTCTACTAATGAAACTGACAAAAAAGCGAAATAAATTATTAGTTATTATAATTTCTGTGAGAAACAACCCATTTATTGCTTACTGTGTTTTAATGACAATCATAGAGCAAAGTAGGTTAGAATTTATTGTCAATTAATTTCTCTTCTAAGTTTTTAGTTATTTTCTATTTTTGTAGAACTCACAAATTTATTCATTGTAAAAAAAATATATTTTCTTAAAAATCAAACACCAATCAAAATCATTCAAAAAATTGTTATTTTCAAATATCCCATATTCTTGTTGCAAGATTCTATTCCCAAACAGCAATGTAAGCTTGTATCAAGATTGCAGCAAACTTGTCGTGACAACTATAAAACTTGCAGCAATATTGTCGTGACAAGTTTGTAGACTTGCAGCAAGTTTGCTGCAAGTTGACTAAGGAAACAATAACAAGCTTGTGACAACCTTGCCATGACAAACTTGCAGCAATATTGTCATGACAAGTTTGGATACTTGCAACAAGTTTGCTGCAAGTTTTGACAAACTTGCAGCAATATTGTTAACTCTTGCCATGACAAGATTTGAATTTGCAGAAATGTTACAGTCCTAAGTCATCGCAAAGTTTAAAATTTGTAAAAATGCTATTGAAACATGTAATCGCAAGACTTACTTACTTACAGACATATTAAAGTTACTTGTCATGGAAATTCGTCAAACTTTCAGTAATATCGCTGTACTTTGAAGCAAGGTATAAAGAAAAACAAAAAATTATTTTGCTTGCTGCAATTAATTAAATAAAGACTTGTTTCTACAAACTAGTTACAACTTCATTAGGTATTGTCTATTTGTTTTAATTCTGTTTTATTTCCACCTGTTCTATTCATCACTAGGTTTGTTGACCTGGAACATAAAATTAAGAATAACCTTAATTGCTGATGCGATGGTAATGTTAAATAAGCTAAAAGCACGCAAAACTTTAATAATTTAAAATCATATTATTACACAATATACAGCATACATTAATGGTCTCAAACTTGGTTACTAGTGTTTGCAAAATTATTAAAATTTTTAATCGAATAAGTATACAAACCTAAGATGCAAACCAATAAGTGCACTAAAATGCAATAATACTCACCTAAATAGTCTACGATGAGTAAACACAGAACTAAATAATAATGTGTTAGAATACAAACACCATGTAAATGACAGACATGACTTTTATTAACATAAAAATGCCGAGACATGCGCTGGTATTTATGCGTTTACGCTTGCTTACTGTATATTTGAAAAAGAAAGTTTTCTGCAAGCTTGCAGCAAGTTTGCAGCAAACGACTCAAATTTCTCAAGCGTGTGTCGTCAAAGTTGTCAATATTACCAATATTGCTGCAAACGTGCAACAAGATTCGTAAACTTGGCAAGGAAAAAGCAAGCTGAAAGCAAACTTGCTGTAAGATTACATGCTATCTGGGTTACAGCTTCAGAGACTGGTAAGTATCAAAGATGATTTGGTATAAAGACTGCAGTCTTTACAGTTTTTTAATTTTAAACAGAAAACAATTTAGTAGTGTGTCGCTTGACGCCGCAGTCAAAAACCGTGTTGGTAAAACCTCGTGTTACTTGACTTTGAGGACAAGAACTGTACTGCCATAGTATCTTCTAAAATAGTCCCCGTAGCCAACGCGTTAAACAGCTTTATGTTTTTAATAAAAATTAGATTAAATAGATATTTGAAAATTATTATTTATTAAACTATAGAACAATACATTTCCCATGTTTCATTGTGGCCAATTCATCGTAGTCGTTTTTTCAAGGCCGTTTTAACATTGGGACATTTTATCGTTGATTGAATTAATTTTTAGTCGTGTCACTGTTGATTCTTTCTCGGGTTTCTTTATATGGCTTACAAGTAGGTGGCCTTTGACACTGCGTAACTTTTTTGTTAGCATCGTAGTTTTACTTTAAAAAAAGACACAGTATTTTGGCTTGTTTCATTTATTGACAATAACTTCATATTTAATGATTTACAGCATTATAGATAATTCATTCAACACTTAATTTTTATTTGAATCATTTCTTTTGTCAACTTAATGTGAATAATCATTTCTTGTTTAAATGCTGAATCTGTAGACCTTTAAACATAGGCTTATATACAAGTTTTTTTTTTTTTTGATAAGTAGTATATTTCATTACTAGGCTTGAAAGAAGGCTTTTCCCGTGCGAGCGTGCCTTACACGGGAACGCATACGAGAACGGAAAAAACCCTTTCTGCCGTGTAATGAACGATATTTTTCATTATACCTGTCTACAAAACTAGAATAAAAGATAAAAATTATTATAAAATGCATTCAAAATTTCATAAATAATTATTTTGACGTGGGCCAATATTTTAAAAGATGGATTCTGTAAAACATAATTTTGAAATACCAGAAAATATTACTCAGCAAGCAGCAGAAGTACGAGCAGAATTACTTCCTAAAAAATCTCGAAACAGATGAAAAAGGATATCGTTAAAGAAGTTAAAATGTTTATTTTTGAACAAAAAAAAATTGTAATATACAAAGAATACGTGTTTTTAATTGATTATAGCTATATAACACGAACTTGATAATTTGGCTAAAAACATCAGTAGTTACAGATCTTTATATTTGATTTAACTTTTTGAAAACAGATAATTAAATTTAGAAATTCGATAAACGCATTGACACAGAAAGTTTATGAATTTCTCTTATTACTCTGCTAAAACATAGTAATTGCGTAATATAAGTTCATATTTCAAACGTTCTTTTGCATTTATTTTAAATACTATTATTTATTTATAGACAGGATATAAACAAAAATATATTTCACTTTATACTTGTTTACAATTTTTTGGTACACACTGTTTTTAAGTATTAATGTTTATGTTTTTAAGTTATTAATGTTAATGTTTTATGTGTTTTGAACACTTATGTTTATGGCTCTTAAATGTTAATAGTAATTTATGTCACAAGCCTCAAAATTAAAACATAGCATAACAAACGCGAATGCGGACGGAAGTTGCATGAGAGTGAATTATGCTAAAACTTTTGACGATAGTTATATATATATATATCATCACCACGTTCACAATAAAAATTAGCTTCTTAAACCTGTGTTAAAACGGTAATAGTGTAAACAATAAGATTTGTATTTTTTAATACTAAATTTTGTTGCTACTGCTATGCTATCAAATACTTATTACATACATGTAACAAATAAAATTAACATCAAAAACTTTGTAGTGCCATAAGTTACGTAATAGTATATTAAGTATTAAAACCAGTAAGAGTTTTTTATCGGTTTGACTGACTGACTAAGCAAAGCAAAGACCCCAAAATTGTCTGAAACCGGTAGAGACCTTAATATTTGTGATGCTTTTGCTATTTTCTGCAGGATAGAAACATTTTTTCGTAGTCTTTTTACATTATCTTAATAAACGTCAAAATGACGTTTTTATTGTTTCTCCTCAAACTAGTTGGCTTTCCAAACGTCGTTACGTTACTTGTCTTATATTTACCGTTCTAATACAGTAAATAAATCACTTACCGACGAGTTACGTCTAACAACTAGTAAATCGAACATACCATTTTAAAAACAAGCGTAGTAAATAAGAGATAATGATCTAGTAGTGCAAAAATTTAATAAAAGCGAAATTATTACAATTTGGCTAACAAATTAGTTTCTAATGTTTTCATTTAATATTGTTTGTTGGCTATACCTAGTTTTTCTTAAAAAATTTAAAAGCTACAAGAATACCACGTAATAATAACATTTTAAGAAAAACACAGATTTTTCAAAAATAAAATTTTAAATAAAAGGTTTACACAAATATATATGTCGCAATATTGTAAAATGATTAAAAATACTCTCTCAATGATATCGGCTATACAGGGCGTAAAAACTAATTTTTAAGATACTCGGTTACTATAAAAAATTTAGGTTTTGTAAAAAGTTGGGAATAAAATATAACTTGCTCGTTATAGAATTATATCAGCATGTCTTTAAAAGCTTGGAAAATATACCAAACAAAATTATTGTATATTATTTCTGTATGTCATTTACTTTGAGTAACACTACAAGAAGAACAACTATCGTACCACACTAAATACCACAAAAGCTTTATTACAATCGAACGCGTTTTAATAGCCATTCTTTAAAAACTAAAATTAACAAAATTATCGCCAAAAAACTAATTTAGAAGAAATAAAACCAATTTTATTAATTCAAGTGTAAGGATTAAGAAACTAACTTATTTATACTATTGGCGTTCATGTTTCTTAACACATCATTAACTGTAAAAGTTAATTACAACTAAAAATATCATAGATGTTTGATCGTCATTATTCCTTAACAAATTTTGATTTTTAAGGACCGCTAAACTTATACTAGCCAATATATTATTATATTACTACTTTTAGTGATTTTAATGTACTTGCCTATCAAACTGTCACTACAAACAGAGTTAGAATAAATGGAAAAAAAGCATTAAGTAAAAATTTAGAAAACCAAGTGATAAAGACTGTATTAGAATATAATACTTTTCTAACAATTTTATTTTTGATACTTAAATTACTCTATTATTAATTTAAAAAAAAATTAGTATTAAAAACAAATTTTATTTACCTAATAATTTTAAAAATTGCATCAGTCTAATCACAGAGTTTTTTTTTATATAAAAAAAATCACATATTTTATCCTTTTGATTAATCTTTACTATACATTTTTAACATTATATTTTTGAGATTGTGATTTTATTAATTTTGCACCATTATTTTAACCTTCGGATAATCAAGTATGTGACCCTGATGATATTTTCGTTGTATTTGTTTATGTTTAAAATTTTTGAGTTCAATTCTTTTTTTATCTGACTTTTTCACTTTCCTTCTATTCAAGTTAAAAAAATGTATACTTTCCTTAAAAAAATTGTTTTGTGTATGCGGTCACCTCAAGTGGCGTTCCATGTTATAAAAAATTTCGATTTAACAAATTAATCTGAACTTCATTCCAAGTAAATTTTTAAAATAAGACTTAACTGTATAATTACCTATTCTAAAAAATTCTGTAATTGTATAAGTATATTTATAGCAAAGTTATTACTAAAATTAATTACGAATAAAATGGAAAACTGATTACAATAATAATTACTTTTGCTAAAGAACTTTGTAATTACAAAATGATTTGAGTTTAGCTTGTATTCAACATGTCGCGGAAAGGTCTTTTCGACGCCGAACTTGAAAAATTGGCAAATGAATTTGCTGCTGATATTTCTGACTAGTTGCAATCAGACAGTGAAAATTTGTTACTTGAAGTCAGTGATGTTAAGAGCGTGGATATTGGTAACAATTCACCTGACGATAGCGGTAGTGAACCACCTGACGATAAAAATGTAAATACGACTGTGACCAAAGATAATACCTCTTGATAAAAAACCAAACCATCCGTAAGACGGCTACTTTCAAGAAATTTACCAGCAGAGCTATCTCGTTAAAAGAAGATGAATAGATAAAACGTAACTAGTGTTGAAATGAAAAAATTTATAGATCTATTGATTATTTCTAGTTTACAAAAAGCAGGCTAAGAGCCAATCTAGAATTATTGGAGTCATCAGAATCCAGCATTACAACGAACGATTCTTCCTGCTACAATGTCCCGAAACAGAATGAAAAACATATTGAGATTTTTTAGATTTGACAATATAAAAACGTCGAGAGAAAAGTAAATTAGCAGCAATTGAAGATATATTTGATCTGTTTACTTTGAACTACAAAAGAGCATATATACCTAATGGTGAAGTTTGTATTGATGAACAGTTTGTTTCATTTCGTTCCTCAAGAATTCCACTAGTAGCTGAATGATCAACAGAACATTTACGTAAATGCATAAAAAACGCTATTAGTTGGATTTTGGAAACCGACGATCCAGAAGACCAACAACAGATCTGAAACGTGATTGCTGTGCTTTGTGTCCAAAACGCCTCGACAAGAAAACAATGAACAAATGTGATAGATGCAAACGGTTTACTTGTCATGTTACTCTTGTGAAATCGACAATATGCAACCCTTGTAATAAAAAAATAAACATTTATTTTCTAGCGTATTTTGAAATTGGTATGGTATTGTACTAACTTGTAACCTAATAAATGTTTTTTGATTATCTTATGACTTCTAATTAGTGTTAGTTAATATAAAACTAAGAATGATTCTAATAACTTTATGTTAAAAATATTTTCTTACTCATCGCCCTGTATGGTTTGCACTGTTGCAGTGACGTAGCAATTTTCTGGAACTTGCGCGTTTGACATTGTATACGCAAACTGCAGAAAGAACGCATGTAACTCCGCGAAACTTTCTAAATAAATAGTCATTCAATCGTTTTATGTTAAATGCCAAATGTAAAAAAAATGTTCACAACAATGTTAAGATCAATTAAAGACTTATAAAAGTAATATAGAAGTAAAATAAATCACAAGATAGCACAGAAAATAGAAGTGAACATAGTAAAAAAAAATAAAACAGCTTGGGCATGTGTTAAGAGCCGACCAGCAAAAAATGACAAGCATAGTAGAAAATAAGGCTGGAGATAAAAAAGTGTAAAATAAAATAACGCACTAATTTATAGTTTAAATGTAAATGTTATATTTGTGTAGTTGATATAACTTTTTTGTATAACTGCAATATTTATTTAATATGTCATACATATTGTTACGTTTGAAAGATGTTTGAAAGAACTGCCTATTAAAATGTAACATGGTTAAATCAAATATAGATATTTGTGATTTAAAAACGTACGCTAAACCTCAAAATCAAAAAAAATCAGCAAAGTTCGTTACTTGAATACTGCCGTGCTTAATGAAAACGCGGTAAGTGCAAAAATAACAAAAAATGAGTTTTTGTCGAATTTCGGTCTATTGTAAGTCTATCTATTATTATACAACTTTTAAAGGCGGTATCTACAATTTTAATGCGAAAATTGTATGTATTTTATATGCCGTATGTGCTTGCGGTGGTTACTTAATAAAAAGGTCGTATATTAATTTGTCTTAGTAATAAGGCGGTATCTGTCCACCCGCCAGATGCAGTTACCGCATTTTCTTTAAGTATACCACAAATGCCGCTTTTTCTCTTAGCAACACGCGCATAATTTGGCGCCATTTAGACAAAAGCATTGCTTTGTTCACTTGTTAGTCGTGTTTAATTAGTGATCCGTCAGGTTCATTTTGCAATATGTCAAATAACCGAAGTAAATTAATATTATCATTAGCACTAAACAACACAGAACAAGCTATTACAAGTAATACGGGAATGAAAAGGTAAGCATTTCTTTTTTTAAATTTCTAATTATATGTAATACAATTGAGACGTCAGGTTATTTAATATTAATTAGTAATTACTTGAACTTTGGCAGTCGTTTAAATTACGTGTTGCACGAACTACAGCCTGCAATTTTTCCACCCATTATTGAAGAATCTGTAAATAGTGGTTTTTTTGCAATTGAGCAGTGACTGTACCATTTCAAATCAAAAGGTGACAACTTGGTTGAAAAGCTCGAATTTGGCTGCATCCGCCAGTTGCAGCAATTGTAGTAACAATCTTGATAAGGACGAAACCTTAAACATTAATCGAGAAAATAAAATTTCTGGTCATATTAGTGAGTTTAATTAGCATATTAATATAAATAATATTTTAATTACATAATATTGCACTTTCTAGAATTCAATGACGCAGAAGTTGAACAAAATGAATTTTCAAGAATAACCCAACTAATTAATGACCATTCTGATACCCTGTTGTCCCTATCTCCAAAAGAAGCAGTTTATGATGATGATGATGAAAACATTCCTTTAATACAGTTGCAAAGCATACAACTGACATCAAATCAAGCTGCCCAAAATCCGAATACAACAGATAAACCCGTAGTCGACAATGATGGTAAATTACACATTTATTTATTGTTAAAGTTTGTGAATTTCTTTTTTCAGAAGTATGTTATACAAAAGCAGGAACTATCCGTGAGCGTAAAAAGTATGATACGAATTTAAAAATACGAAATTCATTGAAATTAAGAAAGCTTGCTGAAGATCACAACGTTGGCAGCTTCAGTTGCAACTATGACACGGTCCAAACCCGGAAGACATTCTAATGTTAGTATACTTGCAAACGATTACAGATAAAACGTAGAACATGTGAGAATTCATCAAGGAAACAGAATACTTTTAAATATTTTATGACTAATGACGTAAATGGCGAAATTGTAGAAGTTACTTTATCAAAAACTCCTAAAGGCCAATTAGTGGCGCTTCCTCACGCACGTCAGGGAAATCATAGCAACAGAAAAATTGACGATAAAACTATAATTGCTCACATCGAGTCTTTCAATCCCTGTGTGTCACACTACCGGAGAGAACATTCTCCAAATATTCGATACCTTAGTAGTGACATAACAGTCACGATTATGTACAAAGATTTTATAGAAAAGTACCCTAACACTAAACTCTCCTATGAGACTTATAGAAAAAAAATTAAACAAAGAGGTATATCTTTTGCTAAACTCGGACATGAGGAGTGCGATGTATGTGAATCGTTTCACACGAACACGATGAAAATAATATTGTCGATTCTTGTGTGACTTGTGGATCTTGGAAACAGCATATAACTCGTGCCAATGACTCGTCAATTATATAAAAAAACATTCTGAAAGCTCGTTTGATGACAAAACAGTTTGTGTTTGAGTTGATTTGCAAAAAATTATCATGTTACCGAGGATAGATATGTTTAAATGCGTAATCTTTATGAAAAGGCTGATCGCATACAATGAAACTTTTGTTCCTGCAGGAAAATTCTCAGCCAAAAGGAAACCATATGCAGTTGTGTGGCATGAAGCCATAAGTAAACGCAGCAAAGAAGACTTAATTAGCACATTTTACGCTTTTTTCAAGTGGCACAGAGATGCTACCAAAATTATAATTTGGTTTGATAACTGCGCTAGACAAAATAAGAATTGGACATTGTTCACAATTTTAATTAGAATAATTAACTCTAAAGAAATATCAACCAAAAGTATAATTTTGAATTATTTTAAACCCGGACACACCTTCATGCCAGCTGACAGTTTCCACCATCAGGTCGAGCTCTCAATGAAGAAGAAACAAAAAATTTATGACTTTGATGATTTTTCTGATGCAGTTGGAAGTGCCTGTAAGGGTAACGTAGAAGTAAAAAAATGGAACACAATGATTTTTACAAATGGAAAAATCTTACATCACAACAGAAATTAAAGCAAAGTTCGAACAACAATCGTCCATATTTGTCTGACATTGTTCAAATTATGGCCGAACGTGGCAAGTTTACTTTACAGTATAAAAATCACTTTAATGAGGAATCTACAAAAACTTTAGATTTCCTAATGAAGAAGGCAATGAAAAAAAAAGGAAATACTAAGAAGTGTAAACTGCCTGGAAAGGCCTCATGGATTTCCAAAAGAAAAAAAAGAAAGCATTTTAAAACAACTGGACAATCTGCTGCCAGAAAATCGAAAATTATTTTGGAAGAATCTGCCGACAACGACGTCTAATGAAGAGTTTCGGGAATCATTTGAAAAGTTATCAAATATATTAATTTTTCAGTTTAGTAACATAGAATTTAATATTTTTGTTTTGCACATGTAATAAATATCAAAACAATGGGCTTTTTGTTATTTACACGATATTTTAGAAATCGCTAAAATGCATTACAATTTTACTATGCGGATACCGCCTTTTGTTTGAGGAATTATTTTGCTTCTTATACTTGCTACCTACACAATAACGCGGTAAGTGATTTTTTGCTAAAAGGTTAAAAGATATGACAAAATTTATTCTTTCCCGAGTCTTTTAGTAGGAAATGGTTCATGAAACTAAATTCTTGATTAATAAAAAATTTTTAGTTGTAAATGTAAAAGAAGAAAACTTTAACGCTTGATTACTCAGTTTCCCACTATATGCAGATACCGATTTTTTATTAAGCACGGCAGAATAAGCTTCTTAACCTTGCTAATCAAAAGCTAAAGCTTCAAATAGAACTTAACTTTTCAGAGTGGAGTAAGACTAAACGTAATAAGCCGTTTAAATAAAAGTTTTGTTACAATTTAAAAATAAGACATGTATAACGTTTATTAAAGTAAAATTAACAAACAAAAAAAATTGCCAAATTGTAAATTGAATTCTTATCACATAATTAAATAAAGTCGCAAAAGCGTACGCATAATAAAAATTTCATTAGTTTAAATCTCGCGATCAGAAACACATTGTCTTTTAATTAACAAAAAAAAACATAAACGTAGAATTTTTATAATACGAAAGCTTTAATAACAAAGCAACAAACCAGCAATAAAGTTTTCTTATCGATGTCAAAACCTTTAAAACACTTATAATTGCAAAAATTATTGCAAACTCAAAATTGCTATAAATGGTAAGTGCATAAATATAAATAGCTTACGTTTACATATTGTTTCTCGTAGTCCGGCTTTCTAATGGTGGAGAGGACTCTAAGGTATTTAACACAAAAATGGTCGCATAGCGCCAAAGGATGAATAATCTGCTCCAAAAACAAAAATGGATTATATAAATACACAAAATCAATTACGCATAATTCTACGGTAAACACGATAGCAAAATGTCAAGTAATACGTAAAAAACGTGTCATTTACGAAATAGGATTAATTTCCTTAACTTAACTTTACTAAAAACTTTTCATTTTTTCTGACCACTAACTACTACCAAACATATTAGAAAAGTGTCTTAAGAACTACTACATTATCAGGTTGTATATGTGTACTTAAGAATTCCTGTTTGCAAACACATTTTTTGCTATATAATACATTATCACTAAGTACTCAAAGTCTATCACGTAGAATTTTTTAAGAAGGATACCTAAGAAACAAATAATCCAAACAAACATGCAATTAGAAAACATTATCTACAATAAGTTTCACAAAAAAGAACGTTCTCAACGAAATCAGCAAAAATGAATTATTTAAATGGCTCTAAAATAATCAGCGATTACTTTGCGTTAAAGCAACAATAAATGACAATCCAGATTTTTACAAAAAACTACAATAATATCAGATAATGAGTAAATACTAAAGAAAAAATGGTAATGGTAAAGTTTTCTATCTTTCTATTTTCAATATTAATAAATGTTTCATTGTCCACACAAGAGTCATACAAAACCACTCAAATTTTTATACTACATTTTCTGCCTCGAACTTGAACACTTATATAACAACTTGAATTATTATAGAAATTAATAACAAAAACTTGCAAAAAAAGATTTTTTGAATGTAAACAGTCAATTGGTCTAACAACAAACGACAACTATTTATACTACTTACTCTAGTTATACCTAAATATAAAAATGTTAATAACTAAAATTTAAAAATATATAAAAAACAAGGAACATTAACGTTAATATATAATATTAATAATAATAGTAATATAATAATAAAAAATTTAAAATTATTGCAGAACATAAAGAATAATTTACCTACAAAAATCAACTTGCAATTTTTAAAATTAAACTTTTATTAATAGTGCTCACGTTTTGTGTACCGATGTACCAAAGTTAAGTTCAAAAATAAAGGTAGATATACAAGTTTTTTACTAAATAACAATACGTTTAGTACAATTCTAGAGCATTAAAATGTGTAGTAAGGAACGGCTTTACTATAAGTAATGTTTAAAGTGTAATGGTGTACTGTACGAAAAACCTAAGAATACTATTTAATTAAGAAGATTTTAAATACTTAAGACAATTTTAGCTATATTTTAATAACTGTGTGTGCTGAATAATGAAAACAACGGTTTTGTAAATATGTATAAAGTTAATAGTTAAATCTACACACGCATAAGCTTTTTGGTCTGAACGTGTATAGAAATTTAAAAAGTGTCTCACAAGTATGCTTCGTTGTTAAAGTAACTATTTTGTTTAAATTTTTTATTTTTACTAGAAATCGTTACAAAATTAATATAATTTATTGTCCTTACGACACAAAAATGTTGTGCAATCTAATTTTTTAAAGAGTACTTTAGTTGACCGGAATTTTTTACAATAAATAACTGTAGTTGTTTTTTATACACTTTGCTACGCCTAATATAATCACAAAGGTTCCTTAGTTGAAGCTAAACCAATAAAAATTAATATGCATGCTGCTTACAAAGCTTTCTATTATTTCCATGGTTTTGTTATTTTTTTTAATTGACAAAAGCAGAAGATGCACAGCAAACTTGATTTTTTTAATATAAAGAGGGTCAAATTGCATGTCGTTTAAAAGGTATTTTCAAATAGAATTCACTGTTAGATGGCGCCACTTTTGTTGATTTGATTACTCGATCGGTTAATACATTTTGTGCTGCAAAAGCTTTAAAAATTAACTAGGTGTCTTACGGGTTCAATTCCTGCTTTCTCGGTAAGTAAAGGACATACTAAATAATTTTTTTGTATATGTATGTACCTTAGCAACACATATGCAATAACTTATTGCATGGCTAATAACTATTTCAAGTATTTTGTTATTTTAATATAATTTTGTGGCATACATTTCGTAGTGACTATAATGTTTTTTTCTCTCTCTAAACGTTAATGACCGTGGGTCAATTACTGTGCTTTAGAATGTGGCCAATTACTACAATTTCATAACTATAATGTTTTATACAGGTTTATCATGCCATAGGTGCCATCTTATAGTCCTGCCAGGCTTAAACCGGTGTAGAGATATTAGAAATGGTTTTGAATCACTTAGAAGTATTGCGAAAAAGTATAGTATACCAAGAACCACCTTATAATCTCTTATTTCAACCAACAAAGAAAAAAATATGATTGTCAGATGGATAATAAAATAATAATAATAAACCTGGAGAAAGCCAAATGAAGACTTTTCTCATATCCGTCTTTAAATTAATGAAACAACTCTGGAATCTGTAACCTCCTCTAGCGCTCAAGTTTTAGATAAAGATATGAAAAAGTAGTTTAAAAAAATACTTGACTACTTAATTACAAAAAAATTAGAAAGTGAAGTTTCCAAATATGCTAAAACACCGGCAGTCTTAGCTCTGAAAGAATGCAAAAATGTTTATACAATTGACAAAGGATCGGCAAAAGAAAATGTCACAGTTATGTTCACCTTTTCAACGGAAGACGTAACATGGCCTCCATTGGTTATATTTCCTTATCAACGAATTTAGGAAAGAATTTGAGATACAATTCCAAAAGATTAAGGCTTTGGACGAAGCGACAATGAGTTTATCAGGAATATTTTATAAATTTGCAGACATTGCTAAATTCTGTCTAATTAAGACGTTTTGGAAAAATGGAGTTAGACAGTGGCATGCTGATGATTCTGGTGAAGCGATAACTAAAGATACATTTACCACACTATTTTCTAAAGTTTTTTAAACGCAAAAGTATAAACTTTACAAAATGGTTTTAGAGTTTGTAGACTGTATCTATTTCATGCTGATGCAGTCGACTATAATAGGTGCTTAGGTGCAGAATCAAACCAAACGCTTCAACAGAAAGGTAACTCAAATATTGATGTGACAGTGGATTATACAACTGTCGTTAACATGGTTGAAAAAGAGAAAATATCGTTATTTAAACAAGTAGCTAATGCTGTCGAACTCTGGCAACATTATAATAACAACATACCAGAATAAATGAGAATAATGAGATAAATATATTTAATAACGCCAGCAACGAAAATAATATGACTGAGCAGCATATTGATAGTCTAGACAAAAATTTGAATAACAGCAATAATAAAATGGAACAGGAACAGAAAAACACCAGACTTAATGGAGACACAAAACGAACGTGAATTTGTTAGCGAGTCTGAGGCATCCACTTCGGGAGAAACTGTTGTAGCACCAATTAATCCCTAATCGAACGTAAGGCAAAATCAGACTGATTGTTTATATTGGTCAAAATCGCCTAAACGCAAAGGCAAGCGTCAGATAGAAAGACCGCCGTTTGTCATAACTTTTAAATAGTTTCAAAAATCTTTGAAAACAAAATAATTGCAAAAGAAAGTGATGAGAAATATTTACATGGAATATTTTAAAACTGAAATTATGAAAAATGTTGAGTTAAAACCAAAAACTTGGTTCAGATATTTTGATGATACTTTTGTTGTATGGCTTCATAGCAAAGATAAACTAAATCAGTTCTTTCAACATCTATACTTTGCACATAATAGCATTAAATTTACAATGGAGTTAGCACATAACAGTAGTCTAGCCTTACTTGATGTACTGGTGATAAAGAAAAATAACGGAAAAGTGGAGCATTCCGTTTATAGAAAGAAAGTGCACACTAATAAATACTTAAACGCTAAATCTCAACACCATCCAGTACAGAAGAATACTGTTATGAATACTTTAGCTAAAAGAACTATACATGTGTCAGATAATGAAGATTTACAGAAAGAAAAGGAAACACTGTTGGAGTCCCTACAACAAAATGGATGCAGGTTCAAAGAGATCCAAAACGCATGGAAGAGAACAATAAATCCAAAAGTCAAAGAAGACTTATCACCACCTACTAGCACCGTTTATTGACCATACTGTATGGGTTCGACAGACAAAATAAGCAGGGTGCTAAAGAGACATAATATCAAAACTGTCTTTACGACTAAGAATACCCGGATAACTTAGTTTACATCTGTTAAAGACAAACAAGGGGCTCTAAAACATGCAAGAGTTTACAATTTTTTTTGTTTTTGTGAATCAAGTTATATATGACAGACGAGACGCTCTATTGAAGTTACAGTAAAAGAACATATGACTGACTGTAAACATTGCAGAGTTACTAAATCAGCAGTGACAGAACACGTGTGGAACCAAGGACACACGCTAAACTTTGACCAAACTAAAATGCTAGCTAGAACTCTTTTTTACTTTTTCTTTCAGTGAAATTTACCACTCTGAAGATGCCAGCTGCAATGTTTTGCGAAACGTCAGTTTGTTTTGGTTCACGAACGACAATACGGCAAAGGCCAAGTTCTACTTCTTGCTTTGGTTCTCAAGGAGAGACTAGGACCAAGTCTAAGTCTGGGTGTTTAATTACGACGCGGTCTAAGCCGAAAGTCGCTTATAATCATAAAAGAAAACTCTTAAGTGGCCGATAACTGTATGGTCTACTCTATCCTGACTACAACCTAATCGCCAAATCTACGGGTACTAAAACAATGAAGCGTTTTACGGAAACAAGTACTGTAAAAAATCGTTTAAAATTTGGCCGTCCAAAAACAACAACAAACGATGAAATCTCTGTAAATGTTATGTTGAATGTTATTAATAGGCCAATAACTTTGGTACAGCAACTAGCAGCAAATCATGATATATCCAAGTCTTCCGTTTGCAAAGTCTTTATAAAGCAAATTTGGTGCAAGTTAAACTAACATACTAAAATGCTTTTATCTTTCACAGGTATTGTTGGAAGGAATATTATAGACTCCTTTTTTATTGAAGAGAATCTTACTGCAGATTTTGGTAGGACGTATACAGAACTGAATGATCTAGGGATTTAAACGGGTTAACAAATGTGGCAAATTTGTTGATATGTAGATTAACAGATTGGAACTTTTATTAAAAGGAAACTATATTTGTTTCTATTGTTATCGATGCTGATCTATTATTGAGCGAGTTAAAATACTGTCATTATCTTTAGAAGATTGTTTATAGATTTTCCTAAACTTAGTTTAGAAGTCGAGTTTCTTCATGAAAATGAGAAGATATTATACCAGTTCTTTATGCAGTCTTTATAAAAGAGACGTATGACAACATAAGGAATTTGCTATTAAAGATATAGTACCAACAACATTTTTGAAATATATATGTAGTTATTCCATTTTTGTTAGGTTTCCAACAAAGATATGTTAAATTTTGTTATTTTCTATGTGTGTAGAAATCGCAAAAATAATTTCTCAAGTACTCGTAAATTCAAAACACGTATATGTATCCTTTTCCTTTACACATCAAACTCGGGCTAATAAACATTTTTGTTAAGGTTTATACATAAGAACAAGTTTTCTAAGATTAATGAAACCAACATAAAAGAAAGTATATGTGCAAATCCACAAATAATTTATATAAGACTATTACTTTAAGAAACGTTTTAATGAGGCTGAAAAAACTGCATAAGAGCCTTTTAAAAAGTCCTAATTTTTTGGCAAGGAGAAAGCGTAGATCTACAGAGAGCTCCTTCCAAAACTTTTTCAAAACTATAAAGCTCTAGAATCACGTATAGTCTGGATTCACACAAGAATTTCTTTGTTAAAAAACTTTGATGTTGTGAGCGACGAACACGAAGGGTATTTTACCAGGACACTTCAACAACGGAATAAAAATATACTTTTGTTGGACACTAAATGAAAAATTTACATATTTATTTACATTAATATATTAAAGTAAATAAAATAATACTAAATATTTTACAATAGTATAAGCTTTTTAATTTTGTATTACAAAATTAAATTATATTACATTCTTGAAAACATTGCTTTAAGTAAATGTAAAATTAAACATTATATAACAAAGGATAGATTGTTAAAATGACGTAATATAATAATTAAATTGTTTTGAATAATTTTTTTTAAGTACTTACATACTTTTATGTCGAATTTTAATAAGAAGAGTGTATGAAAATATTTGTAAATTTTGTGTCAATTATATTTTATGTTTATTGTTAGTTTTTGTATTATATGTAAAATAATTTAAAATGTTTACAAACTAGATTTAACTAAGTAGTGTGTGTATTCTGTTTAAATAGCATTAAATTAGAAAACGGACTATGTTATGCCACTTAGAACTATTTGTATTTGAATAATGTAGTATCCTTCTCTCATTCAAATTTACTTAGCAATTTCTATATACGTTGTTGAATAATCCTTATAAAACAATTTGCATTCTGTAATTTTTTTATGTGATAGCTAACATTTAAATTTTAATAGAAATATTGATTTTTACAAAAAAAATTATACTAGGTAAATAATACTTAAAGAAGATTAAAAAAAAATTATATGTGACGCAGACAATATGTGTCATATACGTATTCAATACAACGATAATCATAGTTTCAAAGGTATAAATTTGCAATAATTTTTTTGTTCTCTACGTCAGTACGTTTACAATTCAGCTATTCAGCTATTGTCATCACATATTAACTTGAATCAAACTTAAAACGTTTTTTTTCTAGAAATTATTTTTACAAAAAGTAATCGCTAATAATTAAATGATATTAATAAAGATTAATTTTTATATTACGTTAAAAAACACATACAATTTGTTGATTACGTTTTGAAACTCTATGTTTAAGTTTATAATTAAAAAAAATATTTTTGAATATGTTTACTTTTCTAATAGTTTAAACTAAAATACAAATGTTATTGACATTACATTTTTTTTTAATTTACAACAATAATAAACAATATTTTTATAAAACGCATTCATTCAACATTTTGATATTAATGTAAATAAAATCCGTTATTTTATATATTATTTCTAAACATTGTAAATTAAAATTGTTAAGCGTAATTAAGAAACTATTATTTTTTCTGATATAAACTAACTCTAATTGCTTACAATTTTAATAAACACTTGTTTTGAAAAATGTAATTTTTAGTATATTACATGAGTGTTGTAAGAAGCTTATTATATGCGAGTAAAAAAGTTAAAAAAAAAGGTTTTAAAAAGTTATTTTACGAGCATGTAATAAGTTTACAACTCTAGTTGTGTAGTACCTACACTATTTTTACGAACTCGACTAATTCGTTTCCATGGTTACTCGACACAAATGACTAATAAGGCTAACGTGACAAATTACATGATTTTATAGAACTGAAGCGTAATTTTTTTTATCTATTTTGACATGAGAATTAGCGATTCTTACAATAAAATCCGTGTAAGAATAAGCAAATTCTTACACGAATTTTATAAATAATAGTTTTTTCAAAGTTGGTATCTCTGCATCGTAAGTTGACGTTACATGAAGTAGATATCAAGATTATTGAAATTTAACAATTGAAATTCAAATTTTGATGCCAAGATAAAATAAAGACGTTTTATTAATTCAAAGTTATTTACTTATAAAGGTATAAAGAGATAATTTCGTATGAGATTTTAGGTTAACACATAAGTTTCAATATGTCAAAGCGTAAGTGTTGCCAATTCAATAAAATATTAAAGTTTCCTAATGTTGCTTTAAAACTAAAATTATACGAAAAATATTAATTATTGTATCAAAATAGAGAAAATAGTATAAAACACACGTCAATCACTCTACCGCTTCATAAACTCGCCGCTGCGCGGCTCGTGTATGACACCCGGTCTCGTGATTAAAGCGTAACTTGTGTTTTAATATACTATTCTACAACTAGTTGTACAAGCTTTCATTATTACGCATAATAGTATCTTGTGAAGTAACACTTACTCAAGCGCAGGTAAATACTATTTCATTATTAACCACTGGTTAATATAAACAGTTTTAAAGAAAAAAATTTACAAAATTGTTTACCAGCGGCAACAGATTTTATTTAATGTTATTTTAAAAATTTAGATTGTTTATTAATCAAATTTATTTGATTTAAAAAATATAAACTATTTAAAGCTCGCGCTTTAATTAAATGTGAATTTTATTGAATTAAATATAATTTAAATACAATCAATGCTTAAAGTAATAATGTTTTTAAACAATTTTAGCAAGTATAGCAAAAAAACTTATGTTATCTATTTATCACAATTACGAATTACGTCAAAATTAATACTATTAAAGTAATGACAATTGTCACAATCACTCACTTTATTTACAATTTGAAATGAAAATCTCAAATTTTACATTTGAATTACTAAAAGATAAAAAAGTTTTAATATTACGAGTAGCGACAGTCTATATCGCGAGACTTCTCAACCTTAATATATAATATATTGTTATTACGTGCTAGTCATTACGTGTCAGTATCTGTTATGATCTATTTACTTAGCAAATAAATAGTAAGTAATATGCTATTTACTACTACGAAAAATTTTTTTTATTCTCGTACTAGTAAATTGAAAGATGAAAGCGTTTGTAGAAATAGTATAGTACACAGCTAATTTCTAAGCTTAATATTTTCGTTATGTAATATATATAATCGGTATCTGGTAATTAAAAAATAAGTAAAACTGATCTACTTTGTAAATTTAAAAAATGTGTAAGAAAACATCCTTAATACGTAAACGCTCGGTAATGTAAATATCTGGTTATAGAAACATTGTGCTAATGTAAACATAAAATTTATACTATAACGTTAAGTGGAACACTCGGTAACATAAATAACATACATATCATAAATATGTAAAACCTGTATTTATATACTCATTTATGTACTTCTAATAATACAAACTGTTTAAGACTAAGTGACAAAATAAAAATAAAAAAATACAGAATATTAAAATCTACAGCAATCTATGATTAAGTTTTTAAATACAAATAATTTAGAAAATACTTAAATTTAGAAGTACAAGAAATAAAAAACTTTCACGAAATGCAAAAACCTCTAGAATAAAATACTTTTTATATAAATAGTTTTAAAAAAAGAGGAAAAACCGTATCGCAATTAACGAAAAAGTAATTAAAGTGAAGGCTAAACTATTAAATGAAAAAATAAAAAAAAAACAAAAAATTTTGTAACAAAAACAAAATAAGATATGAAATTCGACAGTACAGTCAAAATTCAAATCGTAAACCAAAAAATTTTTAAAAACAGAAACTTTTAATGACAGCGTTGTTACTGTTAGGTAACGCTCCAACTCATCTTCCAGAGGAATAAATAAGCAGCAAAGATGGGTCAGTTTTTGTCTAACGTAATTCCGTACGATTAGATTAAAACGTACTAAAACTATTGTCGCATAGTAACAAACATTTCCAGTTTTGTCTGTTTTATCAAAAATCCTAAAAACATAACAGAGTCTTTAACACAAATAACATTGCCAAAAACAGTTTTTAATCAAGCCTCAAATTGACAGTGATGTGTGTGACCGCACTACGGTAACGACGTAAGTATAACTGAACTACGGCGGTTAAAAGTTAATAATTTGACATGGCCTAAAACACAATATATCAGTAAATAAATAAAAAAATGATAAAGGGAGTTCTTTTGCTTCCGTGATTAAGGACGATGTTGTCTTTAGCGTATTTAGAAAACAATTACAATCTTTTGTTGATGCTCTTGTTAGTGCATTATCGAATATAGTTAATTTATTAAAAATAGTAAACGCAAACATTTGTTGATCAGTTGATATTAATTCATGGAACAAAAACATACAGATGAATTATGTAAATGAGGTGAAACTGAAGATGCAAAGAATAATACACGTATATTTAAGTTTTCTATATATTACGTGCACAGATATTGAAAGACGATGTAACCTAAAATGGAAACTCATTGTTCTTATTATTCAAAATTTGTATTGCTGTTTACTTATTGATATCAAAATCTGTTTTGTTTTTTATTGTGTTATTTTGTACTATCTCTGTTTTATTTTCGGTAATTTGTCTATTAATAAAATATTGCTCGCTAATGTAAACATTTTAGTAATATAAAAAACTTTGTTTTAATTAGTTCACGTTATCGAGGGTTAATTGTTTTACCTATGGATTCAAATAAACAGTGTAATTTTTAAAATTCTTGTATGTATAGGTCCCAAAAATTATTGGACCTAGTGTTTTTCGCAAATTACTCTATTTTTTAATAAACTTGAATTGTACAAATGTAGTAGCACCGTTTTTTACCTTTTTTTTTATTTATAGGAAATCTATACAAACGCAGACACAAAGAATTCGTAATACAGTTTTTACAATTTCTATAAACAGAACGATGACACGCCACAGTATTATTTATTTTAAAACAAAAAACTGTTAATTACAGTAACAAAAAGTTAAAATTATATTACCAATTTAAAATCGCATAAAAGAGCACAAAAAGCACGTATTTGCCGTAAATCAAAGCAAAATCCAAAATTAAGTCGAGAAAATATCAAAACATCAAAAATATTTGAAGCACAATCAATCATTTCCTTCTTTTCTTTGTAATTAAATTGTGTAAAGACAACTAATAAGGTATTGACAATATAATACTGCGCGGTAAGTACTACGTCCGTTCTTTTAATAACACATTTATCAAAAAAAGCACGTTTATTTAAAGTTTGTATTTGCGTTTACGAGTAATTCTTTCGTTATTGCAATAACGGTAAAAATTCGAAAACATTTTGATTGTAAAAAAAACGAATTAAATGTTAATAGCTTTAGTAATTCTATAAATTACTTTTTTCTATTTTGGTACCCTAACAAGTACTTAAAAGAACTCATTTGAGTTGTTTATAGTAACACTTTATAGGACCCGAACTGTGGTTTCGTTAGATTGGTAATACTGATATTTGACAATCAAATGCAGCAATCCAACTATCCATGTCAAATTTGAAATGTTGCCAACTTATTAGTGAAAAAAATAATTTAAATTTATTTTTACATATAATTTCCAAAATAGAAAAAATAGTATAAAGCATACGTTTCATAAGATATTTTGGCGGCCTCGACCATTAGAAAACTCTCCGCTCTACGGGTCATTTTCTAAAATTAGTCTCGTGCGCTAAAATAGACCCTTATGAAACTAGTCCTTAAATATACTAAAAACACATTTTATTTTTTTGTAGGATTTAGAAGATAATAGCGAAATTTTATAAATTTTTTTGTTTCAGAACCGAGTTAGAAAAACGAACCGCAGAACTTAAAATTATAAAATGTCAACAAACAACAACTACCAATTTTTTTAAACACATCTGAAAATTCATAACATTTATCTTCGTATAAATGTTTTCAAGTTTTACCGTTTTATTTTAAAAAGTGCTTCTATCAAAAGAAATTTTTTCATAATTTAATTAAAACATCAGAAGCGGGATCTTGCATAAAGCGGAAAATTTACTTAGTTAACAACAATAATCATAACAAACAGTTTATATATTTACGTTACAAACAATTTAAATATTTACGTTACTACCTTTGCTAAAGTAGCCTTGCAAAAAAATTATCTTGTAAAACATAATGTATCTAAATATAGTTTGTCATGTACAAGCAACTATACACTTAGACTTTTTATTTTAGGTAACAGCATTGCAAAATAAATACATTGAAAATTTGATAACATACTATAAACATTTTAGTTCTACTTAACGTAGTTAACTATTAGAATCTTGTTAGTTAGCAACACTTTACAGTACACTGCACAGTAGCGTAACAAACCCAGTTCCACTAACAATCTCTAGTGCGCAGTACAAATGTATAGGTTGTGTATTCCCGTAAGGTTGATTATTTTTAACAATATTTCAATTAACCTTTTGGGTTTAATTTAATTTAAAGAATTAATTGTCTGTTTTGGTTAAACCGTAAGCAGAATAAAATGGCAGCAGTGTTGAAAAAAGCACACTAGTTGTGAGGAAAGCTCGACTTGTAAAGAATTAACCACATTAGAACTCCAAAAAGAAAAACTGTAAAACAATTTTAAAGAACATACATACAATTTTAATTAATTTAATATTTAGATGATTGTTTTACACCTAGAAATTTTATTTTCATTTGCAAAATTTTTACGTTTTTTTTGTTATAATTTTAAAACAAAACGTCTTATGAAAAAATGTACGGTTTAAAAAGTTTTATTTAATTTTAATGTTTTATAAATTAATCACAATTTCAAAAAATAAATTTTTTAAATTTGTTATATATGTGTTGAATTTTATAAAAATTAATCTATGCACTTATAGTTAAAATTGACAAATTGTTCAGTACAATAAATATAGATATTAAATATTTCTTTTTTATATTTAACTGTATTTTAAGTAAATAAAAATAGTTATATTGTTTTGTTATTTGTTAACAAATAATGTTGTTTTCTTATTTTGCCTCAAGTTTTTTGTTGTTTTTGTTAACAGAAGTTAACACAAAAAATAGCGTTTAAGTTTATTTTTTTAAGCACTTTATATTATAATTAAAATTCTTTCTTACGTTTACAGCATATATTAACAATACTAAAACGTTCTTCTTAAATACAGTTTTATAATATAACTTTTACTTTAAGATGAATCTTAGAGAATGCTTTGAGAAGCAAAGTATAAACCAAATTAAACCTTGTCAATTAAAGACTTGTTTAAAGATTTAAGATACTTTCTGTTTTGGAAATTACATTGCAAGCTAAATTATACAGTCAACTTTCATCAACAAATTATAATTAAGTTAAGTGCAAAAATTATACTTTATTTATATGTCAATTTGAATTAATTATAATTTGTTTTTTTAAACCAAATTTGGTATTTTTGTAAATGTATCTAAAATATTTTAAATAAAATTTGTATAAAACATTTTTACATAAAAATAGATATAAGTAGACTACGTTTTTTACTTACGGTTTTTTCTGTATATACACTATAGATAATTATAATTTAATTATATCTACAGTTTAAAAATGTGAGATTTTTTATTAAAGCCATTAAATATAAAAAGATTAAATTACGGATACTGATACTGTTTATTATTTCTGCCAGTTGACAAAGATTTACGTGACTGATAAAGCTTGGTTTTCATACTTTAATATAAAAACAATAAATCACTCTAATGTTATCAATTTAGCACAAAGACGACAATTATGTTCAAATGCAACAATATTTTATCTATTTTTTGTCGTTATATAAAAACAAATGAATAATTACAATTTTTAAACTAAGAAACCATATAATATGTATAACGTTATTTCTTAAATATTTTGAAAAATATCTTGTTCAAATTGTTTTTCCAAGATTTTTATTTTGCGAGTAGCTTAAATAATACAAAACAAATTTAATCAACTACTGAGATCTACACAACATGTATATAAAAACATTTTGTTTTTTTATAAACAATTTTAGTGTTTGTTAGAGGCTGCTCGAATAAAATTGTTTATTCACACTCAGTTAGTAACGTACAGTTTTCCGAACCTCTTAAAGGTTGGTAAGTGAGCGGTTTCCATGGTTTAAAAAAACGAGTATGTAATGAAACCTCACGGTCAGTAATGTACACTTTCCGAACCTGTAATTTGTGTGTCTTTTGTTTTAACTAATTTGATAAAATGACAATCATAAATTAAATACGAATATGTCAATTGTGAAGTGCCTACTATGTGTTAATATTTTACCGAAATAAACGATAATATTTTGGAAGTAGGTTTTCATTCATTTTTTATTAGTTTTATGTTATTTATTTTATTTAATGGCTGATTGTGAATAAAATTGTATACAAACCTTGGCAAAAGTGTTCCATTTGTCTCGAGAACTAGTTCACCTCGAGGCTATGCCTCTCGGTAAACTATAGTTCTCTCGACAGAAATGGAAAACTTTCCGCCTCGGTATGTAATCTACTATTAGAGTAGATTTAAGTAAAAAAAAAGAATCTAAAACTTTTTTTGCATTTGTAATTGTGTTTGTTTTAAGTAATAGAGCAAAATAAGAATGTTTTGTCTTAACATGAAACAACGATTTTATGATTACTTAATTAATTTAATGCTTTGTCTGTATTAAGATGATCAGGTTTAATTAAAAACGTGGTTTTTAGGTTGGTAAGGTAAATGTTAACAAATTATTATAGAAAAACATTCTAAAAATTGAAATTAAGTTGTGCAAAAATTACTTAGTTTACATTAGTCTAGTAATACTCAACATCAAATTCACAAAAATTTTGAAGTTTAAGCTGAATAGAGTTTAATAAAATAGTACTAGTAATATTGTACACAAATTTGGCCAATTTTCAAGTAAATGATTGAATAGTACCAACAAAAGGTCAAAAAAGTATACATTTTTTGTCAATTCTGAAAAGTTTATACATATACACGGTGTGTATAAATTGACAAAAAAAGCTACACGCTGAGTGTGTGGTTCTGTGTTTTTTGCGTTATTTGTTATTGTTTTGTACATTCATAATGGCTTTTACATTCAATGAATGTGTCAATATGTACCTGATGTTAGGTTTCTGTAATGGATATGCTAACACGGTCGTAACAAAATACGGCATACGTTTTCCAAACCAAAGGCAATCTAGAAAAAATTTTGATCAACGACTGGTTCGTTTATAACGTGAAACGCTAATGCTGGTTGACCAAGACAAAGGCATGCAATACAACTAGAAGAACAAATTCTAGACGCTGAACACAAAAATCTTTCATTTAGTACCCGACAGTTAGTTTCAACAATAAATATTCTTACTAACAAAACCGTTTCTTTAGTTCTACAAGAAAACCTGCTTCATCCATGTCAGGTATCTAAAGTTCAACTTCTTTTTGACAACGAAAACGATTAAATTTTGGTAACAAAATCTTAAGGTCGATTCAAGAATATGTCGACTTTATCCGGCGTATTTTTTAAAGCAATAAACCTATGCTTACCAGAGATGGTGTATTTGATACCCATAATTTTCACCATTGAGCAGATGAAAACCCGCATAAATTTATAAAATATGGTTACCAAAGAAGGCTTTTCACTAATATTTGACTGGGCATGATAAATTACAGGGTCGTTGTACTAAATTGTCTTAACGCCAATGTGTACCTTAATGTATTTGAACAAGTAGTTGTCTAGATGCAGTTGAACATACGCCATAACATGATTTATATGCACAATGGAGCTTTGCTAGTAATGTAAGAGAGTAGTTGAATAAACACTTAAACATTTTCCATATAGATGGATTAGTCGCGGTGGTTCCATCCTATGACCTGTCATGACAACGGTATTAAACATTACACCAGAAAGACTCAAACAAGTAATCCAGACGGTACTTCAAAGGTTGCAAGTATGCGTAGAAACAGATAAATTTTATTGAGTTGAAATGTGTAAGTCAAAAACCAATGATTAAAGGTTGTAATACGATTTAATTAATTAAAAACAGCAACATGTTTTAGTCCTGTATTCATTACATTTTTTAGCGTGTACCTTTTTGGGTATTGTAATAAACGTTGATTTTAGCCATTCTGTAGGTATGACTCCTGTACGATATAATTGGTTGAAGAGTTTTTTTTCGTTATCTTTATTGCGTTTATTACTTCCGATTTTAATATTTTCGATCTTGTTTTCTCTTGTGCTATTTTGAGTTATGGTGGTTTTTGATCTTCAAAAAATTTTTTTTGTATTTACTCCAAGTGTTCAGTTTTTCGTGAATGTTTATAATTAGTTTATTAATTTTATCATTAAGTATTAGTGTGTAGCTTTGATAAAGAGTACCTACTATTTGCTTGATTTTCTTATATACGTTGAATGTGTCACACTTATCTTGTAATTTTTCAACTTTGCATTCATCCAACTTGGTTTGGCTTTACGTATCATTATTTTGATAAATTTTTGTTATTCATTGTATACGTTCGCGTTTTTATTTTTTCAATTCCTTCTTTTCTCCATCAGCTGCACTATGTCATATGTCGTCCATACCTTACTTTTTGTACCACTATTACTTTTAAGGTATTTTTCCTTCGTATCCGTTATTTCTTTTCTTATACTATTATGTTGTTTCTAAAAGTTTTTTACGTTTTGGTTTTATCCTGCAGTTTTATTCAAAACTTTTTTAAAATACGCGGGTGTAAATCCAACTTACAACGTTTACCGCCGTTATAGCTTATTTACAGTTAATATTACAGGTTATAAGCGTTATTATTCTTTAATTTTTGATTTTTAAGTTTTAATCTTTATTTAGAAAACGGTGAGTATAATTTAAATTATTTAAATACCTGCAATGTAGTTAACCTTAAATTCTTTACTTCAAAAAAATTTTATAATACATTATTTTCAAGTAAAACTTACTATGAATAAACGACATCAATTTGAAAAACAATTATTATTTACAACACTGCTTTTGCAGACAGTAAATTAAAGAAATCTATTTATTTTAAAATTCAAATTGTTCTCGATTTCGTCATATTCTTTAAATAAGTAAGAAAAAGCTTTTGGCTTGTGAACGTTTTTTTAAACTTATACATGATGACACGTGAGTGTGATTTATGATGAAAATTAGGTCAATTTGTAAATGTTCAAGGATAATTTGTAACAAAATAAAGTAAAAATTTTACTTGATGAATCGGTGCTTTTAATACTATTGCTTTAAATTAAAAACTGTTTTAATCTTTTTATAATATACATTTGTTTCGAATGTGCTAGGTAAAGTAAATTACCTCAAAAAAATATTTACTGCAAATTTGATTTGAATTGATAAGAAACATTTTATATTTATATATATATTCTTATAATTTTGCATAGTGTTTACAATTTATTAGTGCAGGATACATACTAAACATATTATGATTAAACTATGAGTATACATTGGAACCTAACAAACATACAGTGTAGAAAAGCCAAATGCAATAAATTGATTATTTCGTTTATTGTACATATTTATAGAAATTCCCGAAACACGTCAAATGTAAATTATAAATTTACATTATTTATCGTGAAAATGTGATCGCTATCTTCAACTCCTTTTCAGTGACAATTACAACCCCCAACTTTTTAAATGAAAAGTATGGACTTATGATATATCGTTCTTAAATTTATTGCAAAAACTAACACAAAAAAAATAAGATCTTCTGATTACCGACATTTTCTACAACATACTGCAAAACTAATATATAATAGTTATATACGCATAATGTAAAAAACAAAAAAAAACATAAATGTCAATAAAGTAGATGTTTTAAAATGCTTACCGCGAACGTCTTGGCAACGTCTTAATCTTAACACGTTGAACGCCGCAATACTATAACAATTTTTTTTCCCACGGGCCGCTTTATATGTGTTTGTCAGTTTTAATGTAAATCATATATAGTCCTCGCAATTTTACTTTCGATGCACGTTATTAACGTCAGTGACGTAGTTATTCAACCATGTTGTCGGTATTATCATGTAAACTTACTGTTTTTGTATATTCTGAATATTACATTGCGAATTACGTTTTCATTAAAAGTTTCTACATTCGTAACAGGTGTACTACGCTTACGTTTTGAGCAGATCTAAGAACCTCGTTGTTAGCAACCGCTGTAGATGCAGAAATAACTGTAGAATATATGTATGTATTACCACAATTTAAATATTATGTAAAAGGGTACCTCTCGCACAGCTTTTACTGATATCAATGGATCACCATTATCTCGTTCAAGCTCAAAATAGTACAGTTTTGTATCAAAAATAATTATAAAAAACAATGAGCAATTTGACGTAAAAAACACAAATTAAATTTGACAGATGCCAACAACGCTGCAACTGTAGTAAGCACATCAACAACGTGACAAAAAAAATTCCATAAGACAATTCGGTATTTATTTAATTTTTGCTATAAATAGGGTGGTATGAATATTACGTCATTAATGACGTGCATCGAAAGTTAAATTGCGAGGACTTTATTATGCAGTTTTTGTTTTGATTTTCAGTTTATTTCAGAACATAAGTAGTTTTTTAGGCGTGAATCACGGTTGCACCGCGCGGCGTAAGAAGCATTTTTCTTTTGATAGGCCGCGTGGTGCAAACGTGATTCATATTTTGTGCAAGTTAAAACTGGCATTTTTTGTGATGGGAAGGGTTACGTATTTAGTGTTATATTCGGTAGTTCATATTCCTGCAGTAGTGATCGTTTGTCTTATGATTATGGGTGATTACGAAAAAGAACAAGCACGTATACAAACTTTGCTCAATGAAATTTTGTCAGATGATGAACCTTATCAAGATTCGTCGGAAAGTTATAATCCAAGTGATCTAAGCGATGTATCTACGAATTCTTATTCCGTCACCGCTAGAAAAAGACAAAAGGTTTTTACAACTGAAAGCATTGACGTATGTGCTTCTAGTTCAACTCATTGTACATACTTGTACTTTGTGAATATTTTTCATATATTTAGTTTAGTTTTAGTGTTTTTAGTTTCTTCATACACAAATCGTTTTTTTTTAAATTTAATGCTTATAAATAAATATTTTGTATAAATCACGTGTACATATGTAGTACCAATTTCATAGGTATGTTTTTGTACATTCAGTAAAAATTTTAAAGGGATAACCTGATGCATTCGTTCAGCAGGCCACGCACTACTGTCGTCCGTAAGTATTACATTTATATGTGAATCGTAACTGAGCCACGGACCCCAAACAAAACATTTTGACTGTGAACCGTATGCGATTCACAGAACACAATGAACAAATGTATTGTGCATCGTATACGATTCGCACGGCGTTCAACGTGTTAAATATAAAAGTCTTCTAACTTTATATAACATATGAGGCGTGGCCGACCTAGTTGCAACCGTCATTCGTCTTGTAAGTCATTTAAATCAAAGGGTTAAGATTTGTGTACTATTTACATATCTCTATAAAAAAATCTAATAAAGTAAGACCAGGTGATTGTGCTGGCTATTCTATAGATCGCCTCCTTATCCACCAACATGAAAATATTGCGTCGAGCTACTGCTGGACAGTGAATGGGTAATGTTGCGGTGCTTCATTCTGCTGGAACCATATCGTATTTGCTAAAACTTGAAGATTTCCTTGATCAGGATATAAATTTTTCAAATTTGACACGACGTTATTTTGAAGTAGAGCTAAATAATTATTGCCATTCATATTACTCTCAATGGAAAAAAAACCCGTGATATGGTTTCTAACGATTCCTGCTCAAACATTAATCTTTTGAAGACGTTGTATATGTTCCTTTCTCATCTAATGTGGATTTTCTATTGACCAGTAGCGGCAATTTTGTCGACCGTTAAGTGTAAAAGTGCACTCATCGGAAAACATAACGTCTTCTAATTGGATAATACTGTTATCTTACATTTCCATCATTTGTTCACAAAAATAAGTTTTCCTATCAAAATCGTCTTCTACGAGCTCCTAAGTTGGTATCATTTTATAGGGATGCATTTTATTTTCTTTTAGTATGTTTAGAATCAATGTATGGCAAACATTTAATTATTTTTATTAAACATGCGTTGAACATAAGAGTAACAAAATAATACTTAACTTAAAAGTACTTTAAATTAAAAGAAAACATTACCCGTTATTCGACTGGTAGTAACCTAACGAATTTTTGTTCTAACTAATGGTTGTAAAGGTCATGGGTTATTATACACATTGAAGGCAATTTTAGAAATTTGTATAATTTTTTAGAGTTTATTCATCAAGCTTAATACTAAAATAAAAGAATTGTCAATCAGCATTAAGTGCATTTGCTAAATAGTAACAATAAAATGTTTTTGCTTCAACAATTAACTTTGTCGGTAAATCATGAAAAAAATAATTCAAAATATTGCACAAGAACTAATTAAATAAATAGTCAAACTAATTGTTAAGCAATGTTTTGATACATTTTTAACTCTTAGTGAATAAACTGTTTTTTACATTAGTAGATATTGTGTGTCTCATAAAAACTAATATACGATTAAGACTTTTTTCAATTTGTTTATTGGGTCATGTTTAGTTGTGTATGTATTACTATTGCATGTGCTAAGCCTTTTATAATTTTTTGTATAAAATTATTTAAGAAATAAACTGATTGTGTTTGACGAGTTTTAGTTGTAGTTTTAAAATATTTTTGTTTACATTTTCATATCAAACATAATATTCCTCAATTTTAGATTATTTTTAACAAATGTAGCAAATAAAAAAACATGTACCTAAGTGTTGTAACTTAAAATAAACAAATGATGCATTGGTTTTAAGTAGGTACTAATCTAGCATCAAAACTTAAGACAAAACTATCTGAAACAAAATGTTTAAACATACATTAACATTAATGCATAAGAAATGTACATATGTTCCGCGCGATAAAAATTGAATTTCTGTGAACAGTATTTTAGTTCTTTAAAATGTTTAAATTCTTTTAGATTTCTTTTGTTAAATAATGATCTAAAATGTGCTGTATTTTGACTGTTTAAACTAAAACTAGTTTTGTTTTTTGTAGTTTAACTTTACAATGTAATATAAATTTGTACGAACATTGCAAAGTTATTATTGGGGTAGATAACGATCGCACAAAATTCCATGAAAATAATTTTAAATATTATTTAGTATAAAAATTATTTTGTAAAAATCCATTACGGTAAATCCTATACTTTACACGTTGTAGTTACGGTCTAGCAAGTTTGAGCGCATCATTTAAATGCGACTCATTGGACGCAAACCGTTTAAACGCAATGCCTTTGAACGCAACGACATTCAAACGTAAGGAAGTTTGAACGCAAAATTGAATAATTTAAAATTACTTTTTGTTCTAGGTTTAGGTTACAAAACATCGTATTTAAAAAAACTAGAAACTTATCTAGTTAAAATTGTTTTTTTTGTTTATAAAATAAACGCTTTGGAATTTTTTTTATAAAACGCTTCCTTTAGTATTTAAAAAAAATATATAACAAAATGAAAACGTTAGTTGACAAACACGTTTTATTTTATTTTAATAAACGGTATATATGTACAATTTGCTGCTGGATAAGCACTTTCAGAAATGATACAAAATACATAAGTCTAATATCCACTGTTTTGTGATATTTGTGCTTTTACCATCGTATTCATTACTTTTAAAACAGTTATCTTAAAATTAATTTGTTCTGAAATTGTTCGATTTTTTGTCTTTTGAATGTTTTGTTAAATAAATATCTTTTCTCTATTTTGATTTAAATTAGCAATTCTTGCACTAAAATCGAATTTTAGTAATGTTAATTTTTTCAAAGTTGGTGTCTGCATCGTAAGTTCACGTTACATTATTAATTCAAAGTTATTTATTTATAAAGCCATAAAGAGATAATTTCGTATGAGATTTTAGGTTAACACATAAACTTCAATATGTCAAAGTGTAAGTGTTGCCAATTCAATAAAATACAAAAGTTTCCTAATGTTGTTTTAAAATTAAAATTGTACAGAAAATATTAAAATTGAATCAAAATAGAGAAAATAGTATAAAACACACGTCGTAGAATACGTTTCAATCACTCTACCGTTTCATAAACTCGCCGCTGCGCGGCTCGTGTATGAAAACCGGTCTCGTAATTGAGGCGCATTCATTCTGCAACTTGTGTTTTAATTATTTCGATATATAAAATCTGGATTAAAAGAGCAGTACAAAATAGTTGTATTCTAAAGCAAAATTTTTTAGTTTTTATAAACTGCTTATAATGAAGACGCCTTTTACATAAAAAATATCAATAAAATTTATACAATTTTTTGTATAACAGCAAAAAAAACTCTCACACGGGTAAGAGGTCTTCGTTCTACAAATGTTAGGGTCAGAAAACAAAAAAACTTCTTGTTCAGTAGTATGTAAGTTTTAGAAGCTTCACTAAACGTATATAGAAATGCAACCCTAAAAACGTTCATCTTATCTAAGACATCTTTTCATAAAATACTGTGAACCTTCTGTGTTTGTTCAGTCACACAACAATTTCCCAATTTTTTCAAACATAAACGCTGTAAAGCAATTTTTAGCTATTTTTATCTCATTTATGTTTTCCGATGGATAGATGCCATCAAATACTCTTACCAGAGTTTTCACATCAGACATTCTGTAATCCTATAAAGGTATAACCTAGTAAAAATCAATTAAACAAAAAAATAGCTTATGAGTATTGTTTTTTCCTCTTCGCCTTCTGAAACACTGCTCCAGTTATCTTTTTCATCGGATGGTTTATTTATGAGCTCAAATTTTGAACTCAAGCCCGTAAAAAGTTTTTCATCGGACACGTAGTCACTCATTTTTGAATAACAAATGTCTATCTAGTAACACGCAACATAGAAACGCTATTTCTAATAACAACAGCGACTAAACATTTCTTGGTTACAGCGGATCGCCTTAAGCAAATATGGCCAATCAAAGCCGAGAGAAGAAGTCAAATGATTTGTTTATTTTTTCCTACCTAAATATTAATATACCAACTAGAAAATAATACAAACAAAATAATACCAAAGTAAAACAAGAAAAGTAAAATTTGTTTTCACGCGTTGCAAACACTGACATTTAGAAGATGATCGTCGTGTACCTACCGTTGGATACATAGTAGCTGAAGGATTAATACAATTTTTTACGTTTCTTCCCGTTTCTCTCATGTATGTATGTATGACCACAAAAGCAAGTAGTGCTATAAAAAGGTAAGAATTCATATTAAAGGACATCATAGATGTAATCGTAAACAAAGTTAGCAGTAACTGAGCACATGATGGAAACGAGTCATTCAAAAATTTATAAAAACTTTTTGGATAATGTTTTTAATTACTGTCAGCAAAATGTTAGAGAGTTTATCGAAATACTTAAAAATCTTTTTAAATTTATACAAGATTCTAATTTTCTTGTAACGGAGATTTGAAAATTAGTTTTATTGATCAATACCTTAAGAGCCTTGTATTCACCGAGTAAAGTTTCTGAGGGACGGAAACATGTTGCGGGGTACCGTGTAGTAGGTTGGACCTCTAGTACACATTATATAGACTTTACACGCTAATTAAAAAGACACACACCGAACGTGTAGTAAATATAAACCAAACATAAAGTGGACCAAGTAAGTTGCATTTCAACGCAGCAATTGTTTCATTCAAGGTTACATTCGCGCTCAGGACAATACTGCAAAGTCTGCAAATGTGCAATATATATTTTATTTAAATAGTTACTTCATACAAAATGATTCTTATGCGATTTATAATCGGACAAACAGAAACGAATTTATTTACATAAACTAATAACGCTATTTTTTATACTAATTACAAATTACACTATTATAACAGTTTAATAATACTAAATTTTACATATTAATCATTTTTACAATTTTATGATTACACTGTTTCATTAGCACTTGCGGCGCATAATTCGTAATTGTGTTATAAAGATACTAAAGCGAAATGTAATTACAAACTAAAATAAAATTTACAAAAGTAGAACTAATTTTGGTTTTTGGACGTTCGAGCATCTAGTATGTAGGAAGGTTCCCTTATTTCCATACCTCTTCTTTTACGTGGATCTACTAGTTCGGGAAGAACACAATTGAAATAAAATTTTTTAAGTTTTGGCAACATTTCCGCGTTCCAAAACGCATCGTCTCTAAGAATTGTTTCGGTTTTAATGCCTTTTGGAGTCCAAATAGATAATATACAATATTTTCTTCGGGTTATGTGCAACTGGCCTTGAACTTGAAAATACCAGTTATGACGTTGATTCAAAACAAATTCGTTTTCACTTTGCTTCCAAACGGTGATCTTTTTGTTTTTTATTCCTTCTTCCGGAGTCATCATTCGAGCTGAAAAAGGGCATTTAATTTCTATTATACCTTGATCACCAATTAGTCCATCAGGGGTAGCTCCTATATAATGAATATCTTCGTCAATAAATAGCCCACAATCATCTATACTTAGTTTTAACACTTCTGAAATTTCTCTTTTTGCGATCGGTTCCTTTGTCTTGCCATATTCTATCGCGGGACTTTTAATTGGACCGGAATATAACAGGGACTTGACTAGTGGACCACATTTGGTGGTTTCTCTTCTTTTGCAAATTACTCCAAAGTTAGATGCAGTTAACAGGTTTCTTCTTTCTTCGAACCATTCTAAAGAGTCAGCTTGTTGTCGTGTGCTCCTTTCTATTTTAATTTTCTCTTCTTTGGTTTTTTCAAGAAGCTGTAAAAACAAAGCTTCTGCTTGTTTATATTCTTCTGCACTTAAATCAGGTTGTAAACTATCTTGTCCATAGTGCATTCTGTCTTCTGATTCGCTTTTATCAGTAGCAAATAATTTCTTTTTTGCTGTTTTGGTCCTTCGTAAAATTCGTCTTTTAGCAAATTTTTTGTATATATTTGTACTTGGAGATTTTTCGCAAAAATGTTTATACACATTATAATAATGTGTTTTTTTCGAATTCTGTCTTAATACAGCTGCATAACATCTAGTTTCGTATTGGTTTTTTAAAGAATAGTTTACTCTTTTCCCACCTACAAATTTACAAATGATATTATTAAATTGCTCAACCATATTACTATCTACGTCATGTATTAAGCTTTTAGAATTGTTTGCCAAATGTTGCAAGTATTCAATGATTTTCGAATAAAGTCCAGATTTCTTTATATCCGTCATTGTACAGTCTGTATCAGGACCAGTTTTGTTACAAAAATATTTCAAAGAACTACAGGTTTTGTGTTCTCCAAACACATGACTTGCTGCATTTAAAATATCTTTTTTAAGTCGATTTGACTTTTCATTTAGAGTACCCTCTTCTTGTTTTCTAAACAGTATGGCTTTTCTTATACTACATCTTAACTTAAAAATATTCAACTTAACATGTCTTCGGGATGTAAGAGGACCATTTACAGCTTTTTTACACAATTCATCCAGTTTATTACAAAAATTTCGTAGTAAGTGATTGCGACATTGTATTTTTTCTATCATTTTTGAATATGGTCGACTTTCGAGTAATTTTGAATAGAAACTACTGTCGCCGTCAGCTATAAAAGTTGTATACCTAATACCATACATCTCTTCACTTTTACTAAACCCTTCAACCAGAATTGCCGCTTCCATTGCTGCTGATGATCCGGTCCAGTTTTTGTAGCATACGTGTTCTTGAGGTTGTTTAAAGTCCCTTTTTGTTTTTTCACATGCTACACAGTATTTATTTTTAACACCTATATATAAAACTTTTTTGGTTCGGAATCCTATTATAACAGCAGCACCGGATAACGACGTATAGTTTTTTCGGTATGATCTTTTTGCCCAGGTACCATCACAAACAACCATAATTTCGGGTACGCCATCTGAACCAACTCGTCCTTCCTCAATTGCAATTCGCTTTTCTTCTTGGGCGGCTTCTAGCATTTTTGAAAACGCATTATCTTTGAGTGCTTGCGATAGTACCTGCTGATCTTTGTTATACTTATTTGATGACATATTAGGTACTACTAACGTGGATAAAAATTCATCAAGATGGCTGTAACCGCATCCAATACTCATAATCCCGTTAACAGCACTTAAATTTAGATTTAATGTTTGTGAATCTGTTGAATCAGAAGTTTTTAATTTGCATTTGTAGTTACACATGCGACAAATCATGAATATTTGTGACTCTAAACCATTTCTTATTTCTTTAGTTACTGTCATGTCATTTAAAGAACACTGAAATTGTTCGCTGTGCCGGTTAATAGCATATAATTGGTCAATAAAATATTTAATATCGACAATTCTTCTTCCTTCAAGTAAAGTATCGTCTTTATCTCTGTATACATAACATAAATTGTATTAATATTGTAATGTTGAAAGAATTCTGTATGTTTACCCCCATTGTTGTATGTAGCTCAACTGAACCTGTTCTTGAGGCAATGTTTGTACTGTGTTAGAAGTAGAAGCGATATCTTCAGATATTGTACTAAAAATGTTATTGATCAAGTACAATGAAATAGTTAACTGCACGTCATACCTAACCGCTAATGTAATTTTACTCTGATCCGACATTATAGGTAATCCAGATTCCAAATCAGCTCTAAGAGTACACTAGTTTTAGTAATTACATTACAACAATTAAAAAAACGATAGTACAACCAAGTACCTAATTATTGTAATTTTGTTTACTAATACTTTTACTGTCGCAAAATGAAAGTTTCACTAAGTTTAGGCAAAAACCTGCTGTAAATCTGGGCGAATACAAAAACGTTCTAATGCGGTTTTTATAAAGAGGTAAATATAACTTGTATAATTATGTACGTACTATCAACAACTATATTTTTTTACTTACCCTATATTAATGTTATTTCCTGAGTTCTCACCAAATAAATCTTTATTTTCATTACCTTTCTCTAGTTTGATTTTTTTGCTAAAATACAGAAACTTTTTTACTATTTTAACTTATGTAGTATAAACTTACTTCCACTTTTCAATGTTAGAATTTCCTCTTTTACCTTTGTGTATTGTTCGTGATAAAAAGGTTTTACTTTTCTTGCTTTTCTTATAACTTTCTTTGCGATCCATTTTTTGACTTAATATACTACTAATTATTTAATCTAACCTTTTTTTAGTACTACTTGAACACAAGTTCACTACACGAATGTTCGTTTAGAACAACCCTCAAAATAGTTTATGAATAGTAGTTCGAGACAAAATAATAATACACATAAATTTAGTAAGGATTAGTTTACTTAAATCATATCCATAAAATTGTTTCTAAACAACGGAACGTTAGAAACAGATTTACGATCGCCCCTAAACTTGTGACCCTTTTTTATTCAATATTTTAAATATACATTTTTAAGAAAAGGGTCGCTTGTAAACTAATTAACTATAATTAAAATATTTTGAGATTTTGTGCTATTTCCAGATGAATTCATATTCAAAATCTCGTTCTTAGTACAATTATATTTATTATACACCTACAATTATGAAATAATTCAAAGTACATTGGAGTATTATCATTCAAGATAACTTACTTTGGTCGATTGTAAAAAAATACATGTTATTTTTTAGAGGCGGAGTCCTAAGTTCTACAATTTAGATGGCAGCATCAACTGCACTACGGAAACTGTGTAAATTTAAGCATCGCAACGTTTTCGTATTGTGATGATATCATTTTAAGAATACCTCAAATGAAATAAAATAAAAAAGGTTGGTTTTAGAAAGCTTCCCTTAACAGAACCTGTGTATTAATTTTTTTAAAAAGTTCATGGTTCTATGGCAAAACAAGTGTGAAGAGTACGCATAAATTAGTGAACTTTGGCGCCTGTTATTTCTTAAATGGTAAATTATTTAAAAACTTTAAAACAGGAAGGACGTGCGGTAATACATTACAAATGTGGTAGTTTTTGTCCAATCCTGAAATTCCTAATAATAACGAAGTTTTCGTCACAATCCTAAGCCCTGTTTTAACAATCTCATTTGATCGAGTACGGGACTCTTAAAGTGGAACCAGTTTATTCTAAGCTCTAAAGATGTTTACTGCAACGTATGACGAAAGCTCACCTTTTAAAAAATCGGCAACACAAAAATTGTCTAAAATAGAAAGTTATATATACAAAAAACGTGTATATTAAAAAAATATATAAAAATATTTAAATCTATGTAATTCTGTACAAAATTATATTGCTTGAGTTACGTACATAAATCAAAACATAATTTTGACAATAGTTTATAATTACTTTATTTAATATTAAAATAATGATTTTTTGTTCATTGTTATTTTATTGGTACGGTTATCAAACCAAATCTAAAATAATCAAAATAAAATTGTTTGTGTTATTTTTTAAACATCTTGGAATTGTTACTTAATTAAAAATAAAAGCATTAATGTAATTAATTTATAAATTGTTTTGTTTTAAAAGTAACAAAATTTTCAATGAAATTTAGAACAAACTCGATTTATGTTGACTGAGAATATACAATTTTTTTGAACTGTGTACTGCTTCGTTTTGTATTGCAACATTGCATAAGTTCAACAAAAACAAAAAATAATACAAACAATTTAAATGTTTACTGCAGGTTACTAAAACTCATACTTTCAAAAATAAATAAACGGTGCAAACTAAATTTGTTTTGTTAACACTTTTAAGACGTGCGTATGCGTACTAAAGCACGTTTTGATTGTAGAGTTTAGAATTAGAACTATAATTCCTTCAAAATAAATACCCGCTATGAAAAAAAATTAAACAAAAATCAATATACAATGTTGTTACAATAGTTTGAATATCTAAGCTTGTTATAAGTTTTAAAGCTGTTAAGAATTTCAATAATACCGTTGTCGTTGCAGAAATAGAAATAAGAATAACGTTTAAAAAATTATTACAAAATTTATCTATACAGTTTTTATAGACAATAAATTTAAGTCTTTGTTTTTTTTTTTAATTTTAAGTTTGTAGTGATGTATTTGTCAAGAACTTTACTGCCAAATAATGTACACATTAAACTTGCTTGTCAATTTAACTCTTCTAGGTTCTTAAATTTACTGACTGTATTTACTCATGTTTTTATTGCTATAAAAGTAATTAGTACTTAAAAATAAATTAAATAGTCGCCTTGTATTTTATTCTAAACAAATAATAAATACAATTTACATTAATTTTTTCTAAAACTTATTTTGCGATTTTAATTAAAAGTTAATTTTTTTAAAATTTAATTATTTTTTAAAGCTATCGTATAAAAACCGTGTATTATTAAAATACTTTATGTCTAACTCTTCAATTTGTTTGTTTTGCTGTCGGCGATGTTTATTGAGCTTTTCAATAAAACCTACGGTTGGCAATAATACATCATTCTTTAGTTTACTTTTTTTACAAAAGTATTTCTAAAAATACGAAACTTAAATTTAAATCGGCATTTAGATAAATATACATTAAACGTTGAAATAATAGATTAAAAGTAATAAACTCTGTTATCGTTTCAATAAATTTTATATTAGTTATTTAAAGTAGATTATTATATTAATCATAAATTTTAAAAAAATGCTAAAATACATTTTAATTTACAAATAGTGTTATATTTTACTAAAAAAAATATTTTATAAATAATATTTATAAACGTAACAATAGATACAATTAATGTTAAATATTTATACATTTTAGCACTAGAGAAACTTGTAAATATAATTTTTTTAGTAATATTTTATAATTAATGTGCTGCAAGATTGTAAAAAATATCGCAGTTTCAAAACCTTAAAATTAATTACATTTACTTTGTACATTAATTATAAGAAACTTTATTAATTGCTACAAAAAAATGCTTAACATAAAAAATATAAAACAAAAAAGTTATATATTAAACTGATTAGGAGTCACGCTTCTAAAAATTATCATTTTCTAAGCAACTCTCTAACGTTTAAAATAATTCAAATTTGAACTATTGTTACTTTTATTTTTAAACATTGTTTATAGTTCAATCCTCATTTTATAATTTTTTTATAGACATGCATTATTAAATAAAATTTAAAGATGTGATTGACAAGTAACATCTTTTAATGTTTAATTTAATTAAGTATGAATATGAAAAATTCTTATTAGATACAAACAACGTAGAACTTGAATGAAAAAGTTAGAGCGGAGCAATCCTTAACTGTACGAATTGATACATTTCTACTAACATTATGATTGAGTATTTAAACAATATACATGTATTTAGTCATTAGTTAAAATAGTAGTAAATAACTAAATTACTGATACAAAAAACAAAATAATTCACAAAACATGTGTAATCAACAATTCGTTATCAATGTCAAGGTAATCATAGTTCTAACCACTAATAAAAGATTAAACCCACGTTTTCACTTTTGTATCATAGTCCAGTTAAATTAGGTTTTTTTTGCTGTATTAAATCATGTAGTTCCAAAACTGAAAGAATGTGAAGGGGAAAGTTTCTTGAATAATGTCTAATAAGTGTCCATCGATTTTAAATTCCGCGAGGGGCGGAAGAACGGCTCAAAATTCTATTTTTTAGTTTTTGGCTTATCTCTTAAAAATGTAATATTTAAAATAGAAAGATAATTAAATTCCCTACAAAATAATATATTTACGTGTATCTTTATTTGTTGCCGTTTTTGAGATATAAGATAGCAAAATTGAAAATTTGCAAACAAATTTGTAACACTTTACATTTTTTGTCATACTTACCTTTACAACTCTTTTCCTATCTATTTTACAAGAAACTTGTGAGAAAAAAAGTTGTAGAACATTAATTTTTTTTTTAAGAATATATGCTTTTACTAATTTATCTTTAAGCACTCAAAAGTTTTGGCGTTTTGAAATTTTATTGTTTATCATTTTATTTCTGTATATGTAAACATAAATGGTATTTATGACCCATAAAACTAATAAAATATGTATGTACGAATGTATGTATATATCTATGTACGAAATGTGTATTTTTTACCAGAAGTACAACGTAGGTAATAACTTAGTGACAAACATTATACAGTTACGTGCAAAAGCTGTTAAAATTCAAAATTGCCTAATTGAAAGTACATTAAAAATTGTTCAGTGAAGGTGGCCGTGAGTTAAATTCTGAAACGATTATACGGCGAAAACCCCAAAAAAGTTTAGTTTTTATATAAAGTTTGACTATATAAGCCTTCGCTATTACATTATCTAAAATTAATTTAACGAGTACAGTTAATCTGCGACGTTTTGTGCTTATAATTAGCATTTCATCAGTCACTTTTTTTATTTTTCAGAAAACACATAAAAACAGTGTATAAATAACTAAGAAACATCAAAAGTAAAAGTCAATAGAAAAAAAAACTAACCAATCACCGTTATTCTTAATGTGAACATTTGTTTTTATAATTTAAATTGAAAACACACAATATGTTTTAAAAAACTAACAGGACTAAACAACAAAATAGTAGTACTTACCACTGAGTCAAAAAGAATAAACAAAGATGATTAAATAATGACATAATAAAACAATAATATAAAAAGTAAAAACTTCACTTACAAGTTAAATAACAAATATTTATTAGAAAACAAAATCTGACGTATGTGAAATAAATCAGTTACAACAAAAAATAGCAATAATAAACAAATAAAATAAAATAAAACAAATTTTGTTATAGTTTAAATAAAACAGACAATAATATTAAAATTTAAACAGCAACTACATATATTAAAAAATAAAAAAAATAAAGATGTGTTTAATAATAATACTATTTGTTTATTCCTAAAATATATGTACATTAGTTTTGAAATAAATTAAAATAAATAGGCATAGCCTTTGATCTTCCTATGGAACCTAGATTAAAATAATACTTATTACATCAAAAATAACAATGAAAACAACAATAAAAGAAAACAATAAAAGAAAACAAAATCCTATTTTAACATAATTATTACTGACCCGTGCCGTCATTATTATAGTAGTCACGTTTATTAATAAGGAAGCATGAACATATATCTCATCCAATTTCAACTGTTCAGGTAGTTTGTTATAATTTTTATATATTTGATATGTAAATGAACGTTCAAAGGTTGCAGTTTTGTGTGATGGTGAAATAATACCTTTGCATCTCAAATTAATTGTAGATACATCAGTTCTGAACTTGATTTTGTTGTATAAGTAAGGTGGATGTTTCTTTGTGATAACTTTGTGAAAGAATGTTATTAACCCATTCCCTCCCAACGTTGCGTTAACGCATCATGTACTTAATGATTTTTTTTTGTTATCTAAATATCTTTTAAATGAAAAGCTTTGAATGTCATTTAGAAATGCTTATGTTCTTGTTACCAAAACATAATTTTAATCAAAGAATTAATTCTTAGTAACGGATTTATAACGTAAACAATTTGAAGCACAACATGGCGTAAAAACATTTGTCTACATTTTATTCAATAAAATACTTGGTATATAATATTTTTGCAAAGTTTCTAAAAAGTTTAATTCTCAAGACTTATCGGTATATTTTATGCGTGTAAAATATTTAAATGCCTTTATCAGTAAATATACAATCATTAATAAATGTTTATGTTGCGTTTACGCATCATTGGGAAGATGTGTATAATCATGTTAGTTTCTGGATACCATACGTTATCAATTGATGAACAACTGGTGCCATATTTTGGAAAGTATTCCTGCAGAATGTTTATAAAAGGGAAGCTTGTGCGATTCGGCTACAAATTACACCAGTATTTGTTTTCCTGATGTATATTTATTCAAAGCCATACCATATGGAGGAGTACCGCCAAAGAATGCTAAGAGTGTGCCTGGATTTGGCAGAAAAGTAGTAATAGATTTAGTTGAAATTATTTTAAATCCTTTCAACCATAGAATATTTTTTGACAATTTTTTTTGTCGTACAAATTATTTGTTTACTTAAAAAATAATAGAGTTTTTGCTACTCGGACAATAAGAGACAATAGAACTAACCATTGTCCTATTGAATCTGTCAAAAGTATAAGTAAATTTAGAAAATGCTGCTTACGACGATGTGTCAAAAGTGTCATTCCTCAACCTAATGTGGTTACTCAATATAATAAATTTACATTATTGCTGGGTCTTAACCTAAAGTTAGAAGAAGATGTAAATTGCGCAAAAGTCAGACTATTAAACACTGCGAAAAATGTAAAGTGCATCTTCATGTTACATGCTTCAAGCAATATCATGAAAACTTGACTTTAGTGTTCTTCCCAACGTTGCGCAAACGCAACGTATTAAGTTATTACTATTTAAGTATTTTTGATAGATTTGCTTATAACGTGTAATTGTAAAATGTATTTTTATCATTAATTAATAATAATTTTGACATTAGTACCATTAAATAATTTAGTTTAAAAAAAACTGTTTTATTCCGGTTCACATATGTTCCCAATGTTGCGTAAACGCATCATAGATTTTATTTGATATCAAATAATTTTTTTTTAAATTTTATTTATTAAATTACCATAAGAAGACTGTTTTAAATAAGAAATAACAAGCAATAATAACAATTTTTCAATTTTTCGAATCTTGGGAGGTAATGGGTTAATCGTAATTTAAATCTATTTAACATGTTTAACAATCCTACTTCTTTTAACGTGTATGTAATATGTTCGTACTTCCTTATTCCAAATATAAACCGTAAACATAAATTCTGAACCCGTTGTATCCTGTGCATAGTTTCTTTTGCAATTGACGGTACATAAATTTCACAGCAATGAGAAAATTGTGATAAGACTAAAGAATTGCACAAATTTGCTTTAGTTTTTTTGTCAATACATGCCTGTGTGGCAATAAACGATAAATACCTTGCCTTCATTTGACACGCTGTACAAGAGAGCTCAAAGGCGAGATCAATATAGCGGGCACTACAGGTGACAGGTAAATCAGTTTCGGGGAGAGAAGCTTTCAAGTGGTAGTAGTGACCGGTAGTTAAAACGTTTGATTTTTATTTTTTTAAACTGCATACGAAATTAAGGTTATACAATGAGACGAAAACTCCCACAAAATTGAGAAAAATATTATTTAAAACATGAATTAAACAAAACCGTACATTACAAAACAGAGTACATTAAGTTTATTAAAATCTTATGTTATAGCAGTATCAAACATAGTACACCTTCTAGCTATATACTTTTGCCTTAAATTCATTTTTACACCGATACTTATAAAATTTTATCAACCCCCACTTTAAGCAAAACTATGACGTATAAGATTTTAAAAGAATAGATCGAGAAAGTATGACCAAATTTTATCACAACTGAACTAAAGGCGCTTCTAAAAGAACGTGTTACAACCTTATAGGTCTTACGAACCTTGCACGGGCAACTCACATAGTCGGAGATAAGGGAGGTTCAAATAAATAATAGTTAAAAGGCGCGAGATCTTGTATAAGTAAAACTTCTGTATCGATCAGGACAGAAAGTCACTGGTATTCGTGTAACCAACAAAAGAAAGATATGTTCCCATAAAGAAAAGATCATATAACAACTTTAATTTAATAAGGTAGATTATTAACAACAAGTCTCAGAAATTCTCAATCCATACATGCCCAATGCCCATGTATCGGCAACAGAGAATGCATAAGTTTACACGATGTCGATAGCAAAAAAAATCACATGACAAATATCGTTTGTACACAGCATGTGATACACACAAAATAATTAGTGAAACTACCTCAATGGTATTGAAACAATTATTGTAATTACATAAGTTAAAACATAGAAAATTTCGTGAGATACCTTTCTGACGCAACTGTAATTAAATAAATTTACCCACAATCTAGTACCTACTTGCTCGAAGAAAACGTTTTCCTTGTTGAGTTAGCCTGGAATAAATTTGAATAGCAAATCATGTTAACATAATATCTAACGAAAGTAAAAATCTACAAAATTGTTAATTTACACTAAAAGAAAGTACACATAAGAACCCGATTATCAAATGCTGTTGCACACATTAAGAGAAAGTTGGTTTCGTAGTTGCTTGACGCATGAATAGAATCTCGAATAAAAGTTTTTGTCTTTGTTTTTAGTTATAGTGTAGGCTTTCCAGAGTTATACTTGTTCCATGAAGCTATTTTTTGTTATATACCCTTTTGTTTTGTTTGTCGATATTAACCCCTCAATCGATAATGCATCGAAACATACAGCCAAAAACGTGGTGAGACGTGCTATCAAATTAGAAGGAAATTACCAAACAAATCTAAAAACGAATAGGAGAAGCTTACCCTGTGATGAATAAACTACTATAAATGCGTAATGAAATTATAATTTCATTTCCATTAACGCCGATGTTGTTAGAAACTTAAAATTTTAAACATCACAAGCCATTGTAAGTAGTTGTTGGTTTAACGTTTGGCAGAAAATAAAGTAAAAAGAAAACTGGGCAGAGGGCGTCAAAACGGAAATCTAATTTTAATTCAACTATTATACGGGGTAGTGCATTTAAATTTATGTAAGTAACAAACGTCTCATAACAATTTAAACTGAATAGGTAATTATCAAAAAGGGAATAATAGTTGTAAAATATATACCAGAAACTGCAAAAGTTTTGAAGCTCAAATATTAATAAATATATCTATATATTAATGTTAAAAAAAGAAAAATCTTGAACTGCAATCATGTTCAAGAAAATTTGATTACAAGACAAAATAAAATCGTGATATATTTAAGTTTGTTAACGGTTTTGAAAATCGCATTATAAAAGACAACATAACGGAAATTTAAAATAATTTTTAATTAAAACAAATATGAATACCAAGACTTTTGCAAAAAGAAACCGACAAATTTAACGGCAAGTCTCATGTTGGTAAAACATTCATTCTCTTTCTTGTAGTAGCACTTCTTTAAAGGGTTTTGAAAGCACATTGCGTAGAAATTCTCCGTAAATGTGTTCATATAAGCGCGGAAAAAGAATGTAACTCTTAAGTTTTCACAATAACTGGGAACACATTTACAGAGAATTTATGTTGTTTGTTGCGTTTTTTTTGCGTGTGGGTTTTCTGTAGCTCAAACATGGCTATTTCTTAAATTAAAACTCCTTTCCTTTTTAAATGTGTCTTCAAAAGTAAACAAGTGGTTAGAGGAGACAGGCGTGTTTACAATCTGTCGTAAAAACCACTGACAGTATTGCAGGCAATGCGGAAAGTCCTCTGCAGCAATTGATTGAATTTTTTTTAATTTAAATGGATGTTGTAAATTGTTGTGGAGAATTTGCCTTATTGTATGGCGGTTCACATTCAGTTCTCTAGCTACAAAGCGCGTACTGGTTCGCGGATTCTCTTCAAACCGCGTGCTTGCGGCGTGTAATGTATGGGTTTGGTCAAGCACAAGGTGCACATTTTTGAGTTCAGCCTAAGTGAATCTATGCATTTTGCACGCTAAGGGAACGACAATAATAACAAATACACAACACGACAGTAACGGCAAGATGAATTTATAAGCAAATCACCGAGAAGTTCTAAAAACAAGAAAAACGACAATTATTTGACAGCTATGGACTAATTCTTACTTAACTTCATCGACGCATTTTTCTAAATGTCAAACATGCGCAGCAGTTCAAGCGGCGCCTACTTTTTCTCTTCACTACCGACTCGGATTCCAATGTCACGTACTAAATCTTAGATTTGTGCCGCTATCCTAAATATGCGGTACCAAGTATATTGGCAAAAAATGATTTTTTTTTCACATGATTATCAAGTCTGCAAATACGCGGATTTATTTCAATGCCAACTTATATATTACAGATGCACACGATGCAAGAAATGAATCTATATAAAACAATATTGAGTGGTTTATTTATCTCTCCTAACCAATATCTGATTCACAATCAAACTTAATTAAAATAAAATACTTTGTTAAAAACTGTTAAATAACAAAATTGATTCTTAGGTTAGTAACGTAATAATTTTATTTTCTTGAATATTTTTATTCTTTTTTTTGTTTTTTCATCTATTTTCTTCTCAGTATTTTTTAGTTTTAGACTAGTATTTTTTATGAATTAAATTTTAATTTCTTCTTTTTTTAATAGTTGTTTTCATTTTTTCTTAAATAATATTTTCAAGAATTTTTATAATAGACGCAAGTTTTTTTATAGAAATTTTTTACATTTAGTCAAAGATTTTTTTAATAATTTCTAAAAATAAATATATTAATTGAAAAAAAAATTTTTCTCAAACAGTATTTTTATTTATTTATTTGTCTTTTAGATTGTAGCTTTTCTACTCTATAATCTTTTGTTTGATTGATAAAAATCTGTATAACTTCTTAAACTTTATTATGTCTGTATTAGTTAATATGTAACCCATCGTTCATTGATAACTTAAATCTGTATTTTAAATAAATATTTTAAATCTGGTTGTCAGCAATGTTTGTCTACTATAATTTTAATTTTATTTTTTTTACATTTTTTTTGGTTTTTTGTAACATTATCTGGCACTTTTTTTAACGTTTTGTAAAAAACTGTATTTTAAACGTTAATTAAAGAACCCACAAAACCACAAGTTCCATGTAGGTTCGATTAGCATTCCCAAATATTCATTTCTAAAGCATTCCAATAGTAGTTTGTGTATGGACTTCTAATAACACACCTAATTTAAAATGTATTCTATAAGAATGCCTATATAAGAAGAATAAAGTACTATAAAAGATTCTTTTAAAAACACTTCTACAGGAATACTATATTTAATTTAAAAAAGAAGTGCTTATAGCAGCCTTAGAATTGGCAGTTGATTGGAATCACTAAAGTATTAGAAATGTAGTATTCTAATGGCGTTCCCATATTGATTCTATAACAATGCATATAGCAGGAGAATAAAGTACCCTAAAAGATTCCTTTAAAATCACTCCTATATGCCTTCTATATTGATATAAAAAATAAAGTGTTTATAGCAGCCTTGACAATGTATTGAAATTCAAGTATTACGACTAACATGATAACATTCTTTTAGTGTTTTAGTACCTTTAAAATCGGTTTAATCGTTCTTTATTCGAGATAAAGAAATATAATTTTTAATATCAGAAAAAATCGTTTGTACAAGTTGCTAAATTGTAATACCTAAACAAAAATAACTTCCTGTAGAGATTAAACGCTCACATCTAAATTCTGTTGATAAAGATACGTATGCAATAAAAAAACGTATGCATTCGCGTTTCATATTGTAAATGTAAATAAGATACTTTGATTTCTGAGAATTGTGACGAGATATGTACCGACTACCGAGTTTGACTCATCAGAAACGCTTCTAAGTAAGTACTTATACGGTTACGGGTACATGCAGTTTTACGTTTACGAAAGGAAGACGACTTCGGGCTTAGTCTATATTTGTAAATGTGTTCTTTTTTTGTGCTGAATTAAAGAAGAAAAAGCTATTAGAAGTTCTGCTGATTTAAGTAAAAGTAAGTACAAAAAGAAACAATTGACAACATATCTATTTTTGTACGATCAGCTTATCCACGTTTTAGCGCTTTATTGTTATTGTTTATTTTTTACTTGGCATCCAGTTATTTTTTTAGAACAGGGGTGGCCAACCTGCGGACTTAAACTTAAAAAGCATTGTAATAAAAAAATTATTTTATTCATAAAAAGAAACATATTTTTGATATGAATCTAGTGAAAATGCATGCGACTGATGATAGATAATAAAAAATAATTAATCGCATAATTTTGTTATAGAGTTAACCCAAAGTTGATTCAAAGGAGTTCCTATAGATGTTATTAATGAGAAGGGGTTCCAATGGCTACGTCATGGCAAAGCGAGATTAAAAAATGAAATAATTATAGGATGATGCAGCAAACTACAAATTCGCAAACCATTGATTAAAAATTATTATAGTATAGACAAAGATACTGTACAAATTTCTTAATAAAAAATGACTTAAAACTAATCATTTCATGCTTTTTGAGTTTCTTATGATATGCTATTAAAACCCTGTAAATGCATGCAAATCAATTACCTTTTAGTCGTTAACTTTGTCATGCTATTCTACAACATAGGAAAGTACTACATTGGCATTATTTTAAAGCATTCTAATGGAACGTGAAAACTTGTACCTTTGGCCTGCTTTTGTACGACGTCAAATAGGACTCTATAAGCACTAACTGTACAGCATTCTACTGGAGTGTCAAAACCTATCTCTAAACATAAACCATTCTACTGCTACAGGAAGGCTTTCAGTAATATCAATACTGCCTCTATGCCTCTAAAAGCATTATTATGGAACCTATTTGGTTTTGTGGGAAGGAAGTTTAAGAAAAAAGTCTATTAACATTTCTTAAACTATCATAGTTTAATTATTCTAAAATGTATAACAAAATACTTTAATGTATAAATATGAATCAGTCAGTAAAAATTAAAAAAAAACTTGAGAACGTGAGATCTAGCATAAACATAGGCAGTACGTTGCAAAAAAAACTAGAATAATCTAATTATGCGATACATTAAATGAATTTATGATTTCTTATTTTTATTTTAGCAGTTTATTTTGCAACTTTCGCTTGTTATGATATATTAACAATTTTAGAAAATAACGTCCAAAACGCAAATACACAAAATAATTAATATCTTAAATTATATAAAATACGACTTGTCAGCAATAATTTTTTTATCTTATTTGTCAGTATTAATTTGATCAAATTATATTTAATAATATATTAATTTAAATTACCATAATATATAACTAAAAATAAGAAAAACCATATCATATTATTTTTAACTTTAATTTATCAGATTTTAAGGCTAGTTTCAATAATAATAATGTGTACTAAAAGTTATTTACAATACTTTCTGAGCTAAAAAAAGCAATTTCGGACATATCGATTTTCACTTTTGAAAGTACTGCATACGATTTCAAACACCGTCTTAGAAATATTATTAAATTAGATACTGGACATCTCTCATTTAATATACTGACACACATTAAATATTAAGGAATAAAAAAAAAGTTTTATTCATTGGTTTTTTTCTTTGTCTTATAGTATAAAAGTCCATATTTTTATTAGATTTTTAAAATTATGTATATATTAAAAAATGTGTAAAGAAAATTGTAATGCACTGTAATGAAGTGTAAAAAAATGTTTTTTAAATTATTTTTAATAGTACGACTATATTAAAACGTCAGTTTTATTAATTTTTATTCCGAATTAAACCAATAGGTTCGCTCTGCACTAACAATTATTTTGTCAGAAATCGCAAAGATTTATAAGTCTTTAGGGTTTCTTTGTCCACTTACGTTTTTTGCATAACTATTAATACAACACTATGGCTTATAGGTTTAGATTGAGACACAAAGCCTTCTGACGATGTTAGCAGTCAGTGGGAAAAATATGAATTATCACTCGTCGCTTAGTCGAGTCTCGAAATTTCTTGTTGTATAAAACCTTCGTCTTTTGTTCAATGTTCGTTGCAAGTTAGGCACCGTTAATGTAATTTATCTTCGGTTTGTGGATTAGGATGATCAGATTTTTGCTTTGTTTATAATGGCCGAATCGAAGGTTGCGCTACTTAAAAGGTTGATCATTTCTTGTTTAGAACTGTTATTGCATTCGGAGTCATAAACAGATCGTAGCCATAAAAGAAATAATCACTTATGGTGATTCGCAGATAGTATTGGCGTGAATACGCTTTTTGCCGCATCGTTGGAATACCTTTATAGCTAACCGCACCTCACGCATCTAAGAAATCGTTCCTCCTAGTTGCTGTACTCATGTTCGCTCTTGTGACAACTCGACCGATCCAATTTTGCGTGGTCTTCTGCCAGAAGAGGTAGTCGCATGCTCTTTATTCTGGCCGGGACTAAGGGCCGGTTCTACAAAGCAAGTATAAACCCTAGAATTGTTATTCTTGGAACAACTTATACTTAATTTTATCCGTGGTATAACTGTGACAGCGTTCTACAAAGCGTGTGCAAGAAAGGAATAGTTATTCTTAGAATAATCGCCTGGTAGTTGCCCTGCAACACATTTTAGTTCTATTGAACATTAAAAGACAGTTCGGCGGGAAATAGTAACGTTTTGTGATTAACGTTTTTGTTGTCGTGTAGTATTTCGTTGTGTCCTGTGATCGTGTCGTAGATTGTTATTTGGATTATTGGTGTGATGGATCAAAATGAGAAAAAAAGATGTACTAATTTCACAAAAAATGAAATTGATATTTTATTAGAATTAGTGGATTTTCACAAAGACATTGTTGGTAGGTGTAAAATAAAATTATTGAAATGTTAAGGAAGCATAACCTACATCATTTATAGAATGCAAGAAAACGGACTGCGTATCTAATGCTGCCAAAGATGCCGAGTGGTGTAAAATAGCTGTAAAATTTAATGCTTTATGCGGCACAGGTAGGGCAGCAAGAATGCTACGAAATAAATGGGACTCTCTTAAGAAAACAACAAAAAGGAATATTCAAATATTCGAATGAAAACCTATAAAACTGGTGGTGGTCCATTCACAGATGTCAAATTAACGGGTGTGGGCAATCGTGTATTGGCATTGATCGGTATTGCAGCTAAAGGAACCAATTCTGAATTTGATTGTGATGCTGGTAGATATATTTTTCTTTTTACGCTAATTATACATTACGCTTATCGTTTTGTTAGTAGATTCTGACACAACTGTGCATAATACAACAGCAAATGTTACACAGAGTGAGGTTATTGGTGAATGGGTAGAGATGGTTAGTATATTCTTTACTGTGCAAATCGATACTTATTTATTTATTATAGGAAAATTTAGAAACTGTCACAGAAAACGTACCAATGGATGCTGCAATTGTAATAGAAGGGGCTGAAGTTTTACAAACTGTAAGTTTAGTTTAAGTACGAATACACATACATACTTTTCATATCATTTTATGGTGTAGCAAAACCAAAAGTGGGATTCTTGGAGCCCATCCTTGTTGCGACAACCAAAGCATCCAGTATTGCAAGCAGGGTCTAGCACAATGACTGAAAAACCTGATGATAATTGCATTCCCACAGTTATAACACCTAGTAATTATTTTAACATCTTATAATATTATGTTAAATTGTTTATCTTTTTAGTAAAAGAATCACGTCACATAAGGAAAAGAAAACGTTCAAACATTGTAATACCACAGTGCGAAACTAGGGTTTATGAAGAGCTAGCTAGAAGAAAGATTGAATTTATAGATTTTCAAAAGAGATTGTTAGAAGAGGAATCTAAACAAAAAGAGAAAAGGGATGCAGAAATGCATGAATTAAAGATAAAAATTATGTTTGAACAACATAATTTAAATATAAAAATTTTAGAAGCAGATTTAAAAAATAAAACAAAGTAAAAGTTTATGTACATGTATTAATTCCTTAATAAATTTTCAAAATGGTTATTTATAATAGCCAACCGCATTCTATTGTTTACATTTATATCGTTTTGTAATGGTTCTAAATGAATGACAGTATTTTCTATTTCCACAACAGCTGGTGGATCTCCATCATTTTCATTGATACAAATATTATGTAAAACAGCTGTTGCCACAATGATTATTTTTGACAGTTCAGGAGAAACACGCATCCCTAATGATAAAATAGGAAATCTACGTTTCCACACGCCATATGATCGTTCTATACAGTTTCTAGTTCTAATGTGTGCTTCATTATATAAATTTTCGGCAGGAGTATTTGGATTTGGCAATGGTGTAAGCAAATAATTATTGTTGCCATAACCACTATCTCCCAAAATAACAGAGTTTGGAAATTCGTTGTTTTCAAATCTGGCCTTTATTCTACTGTTATTAAAAATAGTTTGGTCATGAGAAGAACTCCTGCCAGCGTGCCACAATGTCAATTATGCGTAATCGTGAATCACAAATCGTTTGCACATTCCACGAGAAATACCCTTTCTATTACGAAAGTGTTCGGCTTCATCTCCACCAGGGACTGAATTCTTACGTGTGTACAATCGATAGCACCAATGACATGTGGAAACCTTGAAATTTGGTAAAAGAGTTCTTTTGCTTCTTGCCTAGCAGGCTCAGTTTCAGGAAAGGTTATAAATCGATTACGTAACCGAGCAATAGCCTCGGAAACCTGCTTCACTATCATACAAGCTGAAGTCTTGCTAACTCCCACAAAATCTGCAACTGCTATAAGCATGTTACCAGTTGCATACAATCTTAACGTCAGGAGCAGTTTAGTTGCTGGTGGAATTGCATTATTACGTTCTGTGCGAGATTTGATTGACTCTCGAATTAAATTTAATAACATTTCTGCATGTTCTTTTCTGCATACGAAAACGTGTGAAGAAGTCCACATCTGCATACTCTTCAAAATAATTTGGTCTACAACAAATGATTGCAAATTTCACTTAAAAAATATTATTTTCTTACCTGTTTTTAAATATTTTAGCTCTCCGTTGCATTGGTGCTGCTCTATTTACGTACATATCATATTCATCATCAGAATCAAACAAAACTAAATTTCTACCAGCCATTTTTAAAAGAACGCGAATAATAACTCGTATAGGTTATATTTACTCAAAACCATCTACAATACAATGTCAAACGGGGGTAGCCAATAGGAAGCAAGAATAACTTTATCCTAAGTATATCTACTCAAATTCAGAAGGATAAAGTATTCCGTAGATTATACCAAGAATAAAGTTATTCGGCGATTGTAGAACGCATCTTTCGAATCTTAATCTCAGTATAGCTTATTCGTAGAATATACTTGCATTGTAGAACCGGCCCTAAATAGACTTTATCAGCAATTACTAGAAATACTTTTGACCAAAAATATAGCTATTTCGTCGCCATCAAAAACCACCTGTTAATTAAAGCACGTGGTATTTACGGCACAAATAGTTCGTAATAAGTTTTTTTATTTTATTCGATTGTTATTCGTCATTGTACAAAATTCAAGCAATTATTGCATATTGTCTGAAATTTATCGCAAATTGTCGTACTTACGTTAAATATTATAATGTTTTAAGCAGACCCAAGTTGCATCAAGCATTCATTTGTTTAGTCAAAATAGTACAATTGGAGACGTTCCAGGAGAATTCGAAAACATTCGTTCTTGGTTCAAGTATTTTTAAAAGTTATCACCTTTTATAGATAATAATGGTGTCTTGAGAGTTAGTGGTTGTTTAACTCGATTATTGTTACTATACGCTACAAAACACTCCGCTTTATTTAATATTAAGCATCGTCTGACAATTTAGATTGTGGAGAGTACTCATCTTGAAGATAAACACTCAAGTGTAAACACAATTTTATATTTGGTACAACAAAATTTTTGGGTCATATCAACTCTCCGAGTAACTTGTTGTTCACTTATTCCACTCCTAATAGTAAAATTGCCCGCACTTCGTGTGGATCAACTAAAGGCATTTTGTTCTGTTAGAGTATCTTTAGTGATTGTGGCGTTAATTTTGTCAGGGCCAACAAACAATTGGCTGCTCAATTCAAATTTGCAGTAGAAACTAAAGCCATTAGTTTTAATCAAAGACGAGTTGAGCCCGCCTCTACTTTAGAGAATAAGCAGAATAATTGAATTGCATCCTGGAAAGGATAATATTGTTCGCGTGGCGACACTTTGTACTGTTCAAGAACTGTTCAAGCGCCCTTTAGTAAAGTTATGACCGGTGCCTTCTATTGTATTTAGTATTCAGTTTAAAATTTTATTTTAGATTAATCTAAGATTGTTCAAGCGCTGTCTAGTATAGTTACATTCGCTGTTTTTGCAGTAACATTGTATTATATTTAGTTGTTAGTTTAATTTTGTTTAAGTTAGTTTTTGTTAATAGTTATTGAAAATCATAGTTGCACTGTTAATTTTGATGGGCGGATGTTTTGTGCTAATGAAAAGCCTTTGATGTAGGCAATGCGTGGACCTGTGTTAGTGATTAAGAACAGGTGCGCGTTTTGTGATTAGTTACGTTTTCCTAAGTAATAAAATAGATAAATTAATTTAAAAAAAAATGGCTATATGATAATTATTGTGTACTAAGTCTTTTGCACTAATAAAATGCAACCGTATTTTAAAATATTTTGCAGGCATTTAATTACTCAATATATAAGTAATCTAATTATAAAAATTGAATGGAGTTTGGTGGAACCTTGAGAAGAGCGTGTATTACTGGAATTACGGATGGTAGATGTACGACAGATATGGAAATTTGTATCGAACACACAGACGTTAACAAAATTTTACAATGAATATGATTGTTATGGTTAAAAGGTTTTAATTTTCTACTAAAACGTTACGTACACGTACACATCTTAAATTTATTTTTTTATATTTTGCGTATCTTAAATATTTGCATCTAAATTATTATTAGCAGAAACTAATTGTATTTATTGTAGTCGGTTGTTTGTAAATTACTTTCTATGTTCAACAATAAAAAGAACATATTATTTTAATCTTTTAATTAACTAAAAGAAGCTACAAAAATCGCGTTTTTACAAAACAACAGAATTTTTGTTTGTAGATAAGATAATAAATCTTTTAGATGTAAACAATACTGTTTTAGGTATTTTTATGTTTTTCTAAGTTTCCAAAAAATAACAAGGTATATAAATGTGTATATAAAAATTTTCTGGAATAATAATAAAACAGTTTAATTAGAACTTTGTTTTTCACTGTATTTGTTGTAACACGCAATTAATTTATAGTAGTTACATATGATTACATACCAAGGTTGCCAACAAAAAACTATTATGTAATAACGTAAAACTAGAATCTTATAAATCACATATTACTTGTATAAACAAATAAATAATTTTTATTTTTATTTTTTGTTAGTGTAGTAGATACTGCAATTTTCAATTGAAATTTTTGGTATATATGTTTTTTCAGTTAAAGTGCTTTAAACGATGTTCATTTAATGGTTTGTATTTATTTTTAAAGAAGCACCGATGACAAATACAATACATTGAGAAGTTAAAACTCTACTACATTTGTACCTTTTTATATTCATTATAAATCAATTATTATTTAGAAGAGATCAAAAACAATTATTTATTAGCAAAAATAACATTATCAGCTTCTTTAAATATCAAAAAACGTTGCCCTTGCAATTTATGGTTTATATGTGAAAATATAAAAAGCGAAATTTTGTTTGTTGATGCACTGTTGTTAGTTTAATTCAGGTAGCACATTTCAAAAAATAGTCACAATTGCCTTTCGTAGTTGAGCACGTATATCGTCAAAAATGTCTTTACGATGGAAACGTCAGCTAGATGGCAGTACTAGTTTAGCGCAATATTATAGTATAAAAACATGTTAAAGCTTAATACTACTGATACTAGTAACATCTGATATATTTTTTTTACTTGTTGATTTCATATTTTTGTACTAAAGTTAGTTAGTTTATTAAGTACTAACTTTAGTTTTGTACCATAACCGTTTTTATTACTCAAATATATAGCGCAAGTCTGTACGTTAAAATACATTCAGTAAATTACATACTTTTCTTTTATTTTTTTAAAAAATGTTTAGACTCATCGATTAGCATTTTTAGTTGCAGTTTTTATATAGACGAAAAAATGGTACAATGTGTCTTGCGCTAGAGATATATTTTTAATATTAAATTTTACATATTGTATTGTTTTAAATTTTGTTTGCAATTTTCTTTTGATTATTTTTTTATAATTTTGCAAAAAGTCTTTAATGCTATAATAAATGTCAGAATAATAGACTGTAACAAAGATTTTAACCAATGGACTTTTTTAGCTGTGTCTTAGCATTACAAATTGAGCGACTTATGTAGTTTAAGGTAAATTTTAAAAGTACATTCAACCGACAGCGTGCTTTCTGGTTTCTGGCGCCCATTACCAATTTTTTATTCTCAATTTTTTTATGATTCCAAAATTCAAATTTGTGTGTGTAAAAGGATCCATTTCTAGCTACTAAGTTTTTTGCCAAACAAAACATATTTTTGTTACGATTTTAAGGTAGTTACTTCATTAGCATCTTTTGCACGTAACACTGTTAAAAAATCTTTTCATTGTGTATGTTTAGATAAAATTTGGATTTTTACAAGATTATTCTTAAAATTATGTCAAGATTGTAGTTCAAAAACCGATCGGCAAAAATTTACTTCTGAAAAGAAAAACGGTGAATGTTTAATGTTAACAGTAACTATGCATATATTAAATCATATTACAGTTTATTTAATTTAATATTAAATATTTTTTTTTGATATTTAGGTTTATTGTACTATATGCTAATATTAAAAAAAAGGTTTATTTTATCGGTTTAATTAATTTTTTTACCATTTACGAAGATTATTATGGGGATCTAAACAAAATGAATTTCTTAACGTGGTTTTAAAATAATATTTTTTTAAATTTTAAAATATCCATTACTAATAATTACGAACAATGCAAGGTACGAAGTACCTGGACAGAATTTAAAATTCAAGACTGGCTGATAAAAAATTAAAAACAAGTTGATACTGAATTATGAAAAACAGAGCTGCTTAATATTGATAAGTGATATTTAAAATTTAAATATTAAAAATTAATATAGTGTGTAAAGGTTTCACCATGAAACATAATATAATTTTTTGTGGTTAATTGTGTATATTTAATTTAAAATCTTACTACAAGTTCTCGAAACAATCAATCGTATGAGAACCTGATAATTAAGGAAAATTTATTTAGCTACAGCATTTGCGCAAAGGTCTATCCACCATAAAAGCTCTAGACAAAACTTAAGTGTAATTAATGGAAAAATTAAAGTTAGGAAATAACAGGTAACTAAATGTGAGAGCACTACTTCTGTTGAAGGGAAATTACTTCTCTAATCTTTTTTTTATTTTTTTTGGTTTAGAAATTGTTTTAGTTTTCTCAAAACTTATGTTATGTACAGTGTCAAGTGCATGTTTGGCAATGACAGTCTTATTTTAGGTTGAAGTAAACAAAGATGTCTTTTGTGTTATTTTAATGTAGTATTAATAATTCTATCAGTTATACCAATATATACTTTGCTGCACACAGGTATTGTAAGGAATTTTATCTTTTACAAGATTTAACAAATTTTTAATTTTAGTTGTACTGTTATAAGCAACTTTTATCTTATCTTTTTTTTAGAATTCTTTCAATTTTGTCACTTGCCTTGGAAACAAAGAGTAGAATAGCAAAGTTCTGGTTTATAATTGAATTATCAGAAGTTGATATTCATTTGTGGGGAAGTTTAAATAATTCAAATTTTTCTAAGTTGTTGAAACATTTTTCACGTTTGTGTCAATTCCAGTATTTTCAGAAGTAATCCAAATTTAATAAAAATAAATAAGTGTACTTGTAATATTGATATTGGTACATAGAAAAAGTGTTTCATTAAAGATATGTATACTTAATAGTTTATAAGTTTTTATGGTGAAACGCCCTATATAATACTTGAATATTTATTAGTTTAATTTTTCTCGTGTATTTTCAGAAATTTGCTTAATCAAAATGTTGACAAGGAGACATCTTTTTAATATTTCGTACCAAAAAATGCAAAATTCTGCAGTTCCGTTTATACAAGACTGAAAACAGTTTCCAATTTTATGCCCAGGTTTTTAGAAAAAAATGGAACCTGGTTAAGCAAGCCGTTTATTTTTGACAAGGTCGAAGAAGGCACTGCTACTGAAAAACCACAACTTTTAGAAAGGGGCGTACGTAGTCGTGGACGTCCTAGACTGGCATATTCAGAGAGTAGTTCAAAAACAAAACGAAGAAAAGCTGATCAATTAACTGCAAGTTATGAACCAGAAGAATTTGCATCGGCGGCTAAACATTTGACACCTGATAAAGCTCGTTCAATCATGGTAGAAGCCAAGGAGACAAAGCATCAATATTTAATTCATAGGCGAACTGAAAAACAACAGTCTGCAAATATATATCCGTCGTATAATAAAGTTCGAGAAGCCAAATCCTACTGTTATCCTCAAAGAAAGGGTAAAATTTTAACAGAATCTTTCGTAGAAGTTCTATAGCAGAACCTTCTTGACCATACAACAAGGCGTATAGTTGTTTTACAAGAACCAGTCTAGTCTGTCTAATGATGCATTAAATAGTTTGGTATTAGTTGTAAAATGGGTTTGCGATGAAAGTACTGGTCATTCTGAATACAAGCAAGTATTTTTAGAGTCTGGAGTAAGTGATGGTGATTTGTTTTTGACATATCTGTTCCCTTTGCAACTACTATATGCAAAAAACCCGGGAGCGGAAAAAATAATAGTATGGCAAAATCTACGACCCTCTTCCACTAGATTTTGCAACCAATCAGATTTCAGTTCCAGAAAGAATCCAATTCACTAATTGTACAAGAAAAAAATCATGTAATCAATTAAATTCAAAAATTTGTCCCCATCAAATGCGAAATTTAAAATAAAGTACATGAAAATACTTTGAAGTTTGGGTTATCGTCTCCTCATGCATAGATACGATTTTTTGAATATTTGTGTAGTGGTGTAGAAACAAAAACACGTTTTGAAAAAAACAAAAGAAAAATACAGAGACTTTCTTGAAATAATAGGGTTACTGGTCGATGTTCCAAAAAGTGGTGGTAGTGGAACAACAAATGATGGCAAAAAGTATTTTAGTGACTTCTCCCTGGTTGCTTTTATAACTGAACTTGATGAAACAAAAAATTAAGAGAATTGGTATAATTTTGCGTACGCTATATGTTGGATATGCCGTCAATCCAGACGTATTCAACAGATTGGAAACTGCAAATCTATATGTGAGTAGGTACCCTTGGTACTACATGCCTACCTCCTTTCATAAAATCCTTTTGCATGCCTCCATAATAATCAAAGAAGCAATTTTTTCGATTGGACAATTAACTGAGAAAGCACAATAAAGATCTAAAATATTTTAGAGAAGATCATACGCGCACGTTTTCAAGAATTACGACCCAACCAAGACCTGTTGAATCGGCTATTAATTATTTCAGAACCCCTTATTTCTTCTTTGCGACAGCTACTTCCAAAAAAGGGTACTATTATATGTTTGGATGTGTTGTCTCTGCTATAAGTACTTTCAGTTGAGACATCATTTTCCCCATCTGCTGCAGTAGATCTAACTCTTCCAACAACGGCTGAGATATCAGAGACGAACACATCGTCAGAAGAAGAAAGAGATTGTAAGAATTACAATTACGTTTCATGCAACTAATAAAATGATGACAGTATAGCATCTTTTTTGTTACTCGTTTACCCCATACTTTACAGGTTACATGGTTTCTATTTAAGTTGAATAAATATTAAGAAACAGTTTGTAAGCAATTATTGAAATTTCCCCTGACATATAAATTTTATTTGTTTATTTTTTCCATATTGTTTGACACATTTTAACAATAATCCAAATCAGTCAATTTTTCGAATTTTGGTACCCCTAAAAGTTAGCAGTGTCACCTATAGATTTTTCAAAATCATTTTTTGTCATAATATATTTGCAGATAACTAACACACTCGATGCACAATTCTGAATTTGCTCACTTTAGGGTTAACGGCGCCCGTCAAAACTACTCCTAATACATGAGATTTTTTTCATTATTTTTCCATAATTATCTAGACAATTTTGAAGCCAATTTAAAACATAATCTAAATTTTGGCCACTTTTTGTAAATTTTGGCCACTTTTTGTAAATTTTGGCCTACTGTGCAAAGAAGAAAAAACAAGCTATACACTGTGCTGTTTTATAGCGACACAAAACATAAAGTTGACATTGTTGATCAGATGGCTAAGTAATATTCTGTCAAGTCTGGATCAAGAAGATGGCCAGTTTGCATTTGTGGAAAGTGTCCGCAAATGCGCATACACAAGTTATGTTGGCACATAAACAACAATACTGTGTCATCTGTACTTCTGCTTGTCGTGATTCTGTTATGTTAAAAGTGTTTTGGTGTTATTTTTGTAGCGTATAAATTTTGTCTCAAAACGTCACTTTTTGCTACATCGAAAGTAGTAGCTGTCAACTGGGGAAAAAATATTTTTCCATTGTTTGTGGTACAATAGTGAGGTCATCTTTAGATTTTTACACGCATCTACGTTATAAATGTGTGTACTACTTTTGCTGCTTATGCCAAAGTCTTTCTAGGGTAAGAATTGATTCTAGTTTTGTGATGTAGTTTGATCTTGTAATTGTCATTAGCAAATATTTGTATACCCACACGCATGCCATTAATCCAAAGATATTAACATTTGTTAATTGATGTGGGGAAAATTGTCTATGATGATGTCACATAAAGTATTGTATTTCCTATTCTAATTTTCTTTCGTCTTCGCTTTTCTTTTCTAAATTATTTGTGATAAAATAAAAATATATTTGTGTTACAGCTTGTGTGTTATTTGTTCTCTTTCAGCCTTGAATAGATTTAAACGGTGTCTACTATTTTAGTTTCTAGCCTTTTTAATCTTACATTATAATTAGCACATCAAGAGTTGCAATCCAATTCAACTGAGTCTGTCGCTAGCAAATAGGTTACGCCAAAATCCTCGTAAATATTCGTAGTATTGTTTCTGTTTATTTCTGAAGATTTATTTTTTTTTATTTAATGACAAGACAAGTGTTAACAAAATAATAAGAATCATTTTCAGCATTTCTTGTAGATTTGATTTATAATTTATATATTTATAAATCACACAAACATAATTCGCGTATGAACAATTCCGGACATACACATTATGTTAAGTAAAATTTTCATTTGTAAACAAAACATTGTTTTAATTTGTTTATGTACTTATAGACTTCTGTGTTTTCAAAAATAATGTTTGTTACTGATAGTCCACTTAAAACAAGCATAATGCATAACAAAATGTTTTGTATTAGACGATACAATCAGTACAATAAAATGTTTGTAATACAACACTGTTTAACTAAGACAAAATAACTAAGTCAAAATAAAAAAAAACAATGTTTATTAGTAGATGTGTTAATGACTTACTAAACAACAATAATAAAAATGTAGTCAGTATGTGTTCTTGTTAACAGTGCTTTTTTATGTAATTTTTATAGGTTATCGATTTTTTACACAAATGAGAACCATAAAGTTATTATACTAACTTTTTGTTATTTTAATACTTTATTTCCTTCATAAAACGGGTCTAAAAATACGCAAAATAACGAACACTTGAATTTGTATTTCAGAAAAAACGCTGCAAAATTCTTCGAAAAACGTAATTGTTATTTTTACACAAACACTTTAATAACATGATAGCTTGTTTATTTAAGATTTATCATGTAAATGAAATGCAAAAGACTTTAGCTAGAATGTCGTATTGTTAGAAGTTCTTGTTATATGATTAGATTAATAAAATGTTTAAAATTATTTCTGGAAACAAGCGTATAATTGAATTAAAAAAAGATTATGTTACAACGCGTTGTCATTTTGATTAGTTTAGATTAGCTGAAACAAACAAGATTTTAGATAAAAACAAATTCTTTTACTTTTTATATAAATACAGTTTACTTTTTTCAAGTTGTTTTTGCTGTCAACAAATTAGATGGTATTGACTTATTTAATAGCCAATAAATTTAATTTGCATAAAAACGTATTCTTACAAAATATACTACAAATAAAGCTGATTATGACAACTTTTGCCATAAGAATATATGTATATGTTGTTGTATAATGGATGAATCCAACAAAACCTATTTATCAGTTTTTTTAGAAATCTTATAAAACACTAAAAAATATATTTTTTATGATAACTACAAAATTTATTTGTTGCACAAAGTTTATATATTATTACTCATTAGTTAAGAGTTTAAAACTAAGTATACAAACTTAAAAATAATTTTTTTTGTACACGTAGATTAAAATATTTATCTACTTTAAATTACAAATCTGTTACCAAAATGTATTTTCTTAAGATGACATTTACATTACCTCATTAGTACAAACAATGCAGTAGTAGAAACGACACCGAATACAGTATTTTACAATAACGAGGGAATATAAACGAATAAAAAAAGAGACACGCAACGACCATTAAGTTTCGTATTTACCTTTGTTTGCGTATAAGAGAATAATGTTTCAATGCAAAAAGATTTGTTCAATGTATATGTTGATAATGAAAATAAAAAGTAAATTTTCTAAAAATAATTTTAATTTACTATAATTAATGCAATTTAAGTTTTGATAATAATTGTTAATTTTTTTCTAATGAGGGTTACGTTTTTGTGAAATTTGTGTTTGTGGATCGATATAGTTTAATTTAATATGTAACCACATAAGTGTTGTGTAATGAACGGACAAACATTTGTAATACATTTACTACGTAAACATTTTACTGGTAACAACACAAATTGATTAACAACTTTTAATACACTGAAAGATACGCATTCACAAAACGTATTGATTTTTTTATTATGTTAATTTTAATAACATGCGTAAAGTATTTTCTACGATTAGAACATCAATATCAGGTTTGTCGTCAATAAAAACTAAACACCACAAGTATCTCAAACGTTCATTGGTCAAATGACTGCATTCGGCACGTAAAATAACGTTTGAGGTTTTCTAAATACTAAGTCATCTTATTACCAAAACAATTTAAAAAAAAAATACAATAACCACTAAAGCGACTATAAAGTTTGTTGTGTTAGATTGGTTTACAGTATATACTATTATTAGATCCGAAATAGTACACACTAACAAAATCAAGTGTTATGCTATATTCTGGTGTAATAGCTCAATAGTTTAATCGCAAAGGTTTCTACAGCCGGAATCTATACTAAAACTAGAACGTCTTCCGGGTTTGAACCATGTTAATGTTGTAACCGAAGTTGTCAACTTTTCAACCACTTTTGTTGCCAACTTTTCAACCACTTTCATAAAGACGTGAAAAAAAATCGAAAACTTAATGAGCTAACAAAGAATCACTACAGAGTTAGGTAATCAATTTGTGAATCAAGCATCGGGACCTGGAAGACGTTCTAATATTAGCATAAACTCAACAATTATTTGCGAAAAATATAGTTATGTATAAGTGTATACACATTGAGTAATGCATCAGCTAAAATAACAATTTTTGTTGTATTTAAGCTACGGAGGTTTTTTGCAGTTGGTGGTTACTATACATTTTATTTAATTAAACATCTCCTATGAATATATAAAAGTATTCTTAAATTTATTATTATTTATTTAATAAGGAAGATTTTACAGTTTTTCTTAAAAAAATGTTGTTTAATATAACAATTAAGATAAGAAAGCAACGTTATGTATCTTACATAAAAGGTCTTTCAAGCTGAATTTACAAATCTGAAAACTTCCTACATACGTTTAAAAAGAGGTTACTAATCCTTAACGTGCATAAACCAAGCTTATTAAGGCCGGCATAATATTTTGTTGCAACAGGTCTAATAAAGTAATTGTGTTTATAAATTTTTGGTAAATACTAAAGTATAGGAATACAAATATTAGATGCTTTACCTAACTATAAAATTGACAATTTTTTAAGTAAAATATTTAATTTTTAAATTAATTATATTTCTACTTCTTGAATAAAAAACTAATAAACCAATAAATTCTTTAAATAATTTAATTTTTTTGTCTGATACAAATTTAAATCTTAGTATTACTTCTTTTGATGTCAAAAATCTTTTTCTTTATTTCTTTCTGCAGATGTATTATTTATAATCTTTAATCTTCTTTCACTAAGATGAGCTTAATTTTATTGCAAGCTTGAAACATGTAAACACATTTAAAGAATGAACAGATATTTGTATATTATTAGTAGACATTAATAGTTTTAATAATTTATATAAACCAATAAATAATGAATCCTTTAAACAATTTACAAAATAATAGATTTACTATTTTTATTTAGGCAATTAGCCTAGTTTTTATCTACTGGGCTATTCAAAGCAATTAGTGTCATTGTGTAGAGAGTCTAATGGCGTTGCGTGGCCCAGGATGCTAACGATAGCATATGTTAGTATTATTGTATGTGCTTTGTGATGATCTAAAACAGTAATGTGAACACTAATTCATAGTTGTAAATGTTGCCTGACTATGATTGTAAACGCTGGTTAATAATTCATTCAGTGTTTAGTAAATAAAATTATATAGAAAATACATTAAAGCTGCGTTGCAGAAAAGCTCGTAATCAGTAGATCTATTTATCTTGCAGACAAACCCCCGATCTTGACGTAAAGATGTAAAACGTTGTTTGACACCAGGATCAGTTAAACCTTACAAGAGCTTTAAATTGACGTTATCAATAAAATTGAATGTTGAAAATTAACAGCATTTGTGAAACAACTTAATTCTATTTTAGTACTTTTTAATTTTAATATAATGTAGTATAGTACTAATATTAAAAATTAACTTTATACGTAAGCATAATTTTGTAGATATCAAAAGAAGCAAACGCAAATAATAAACAAAAAACGCGAAACATACATACAACATCAAAATTTCTTTGTACTTAAAAATAAATACAAAAGTATTAAATGAAGAACAAAAAATGCATATGTATAGTACCGGGGGAAATTTCTAAAATATGTAAATGAAATTATAGTGATATATATAACATACGCGAAACTTTAAGTAGTCTGTTTATCGGCGACGTATCTGTTTATAACGACTTTTAAATGCCAGATAATTTTATAATTGAGTGGTTTTATGTATGCATACTTTTAACATTCTACTTTAACTCTCCGGCGGACAAGCCGACGGCGAAATGTTGCATTTTTAAAATTTTTGTTTTTAACAGAATTAACGTTTGCGCGTCTAGCTATTCTTTACTCACAGATAATATTTCCGCTTCATACGCTTTGTTTGATGCAGATCTTCTAGTTTCTGTTAGTGCCCTATACGATCAGGTTTATTTTACAGAGTTTACGAGAGTTTTAGTTTTGTAGTATCTACAGCATAAAATTAAAGCATAAGAAATGTGTACGTTTCTTTGCTAGTGTGTAAGTATGTATACTGCCTTAAAAAAGTTTTTGGGCACTTTAAAGTGCAACCTGCAAGGTAGGCAACCAAACTTACGTTGTAACAGAACGGCTAGTTAAATTTGACAACATTGGCATTATAAACATTATTTGCAGCGATATTACGAGGTTACTAACGATTTGTCATAAGCACCGCTTCAAGCGTTTAACAAACGTGTTTCTTACCTGCAAATATGTACCTAAATAAAAAATTTAATTATTTTCCGCCGAGTTTTCTATTTGCTTATGTTTTCTGCTTAAGTTATTAAAAAAATTTGAGTTGCTATTTATAATAAAATAAGTTCCATCTATAGCTCGAGTAATAATAAATGTATCTCTAAATGTAAAACTACTGTACTAATTAGCCTAAAGTCTTAATATATCCGGATTAAATTAAAGTCAACATTCCGCTTTGCAAAGGAAACAATAGCAGTATAAATTCCTATTACTTCTTTTAAATTATTTGTATAAAAAATTAAAAGATACATATCTCCCTTTATATAACTAAGTCTAATTTCTTATACAAAACGTTAAAAAAGTTCTAAATAAAATTTGAAAATGCTGTAAATCAAAAACTCACAAAATTGCGCAACACGCATTTTTCGTTCTCTCCTCGTTACATTTAATTTAAATATTACCTACATATTTCGAAATTATATATATATATATATATATAGACATATAAACCGGTTGCTGTTGAGCCCGTAGAATATATAAACGCTACGCTCTTTAGCCCGAAGAAACGCTATTAAGCCCGGGCTCATCTACGTATCCATGTGTATATAATCAAAATACGATTATATAAGCATCAAAACGTGTAAATCCAAAAATTTGCCCGGGCTTCATATTGTACCGTTTATATCTGCATTATATATAAAATAGTTCAGAGTTAGTCGCTGCAGAGGTCGCTTTTATATACAAACTATCTACAGACACGGACGGTACGTTGTGTAGCCCAACATGCGACAACGTTGGACGGGCTTAATAACAAGCAGTAAACGTATACTCTAAGTGTATTTTACTTTAGTATGAATTTTATGCACTTTTTGAGTATCATCACGTTTTAATAATTTTTCACAAAAACAATACAAACGGTTTTAGTCAAAAATCGGAAGTTGATTTTTAAAAACGTTTGCAATTTCTACGTGATGCTTGTACGTACATATGTAGAATGTGATACTTTTATAACTATTAAATTAAATTAAAATTAAAGTATTGAAAAAATTATTTGAAAACCTCTAAAGAGATTTGGATCAAAAGTACAATATAGGTAGCTAAGAAACTTTAAAGTTATAAGAATGATTTCTTGGTTCATTCATGATGTGATACCTATAAATGAATTTGAAACATCAATACATACATTTAATAAAAACGTTGTAACGAAAAAAGTATGTCTTAGGATATGATATTAGCATTTCTCATATGATTTTTTTTCTTTTAGTAAAAATCTTTAAAAACAATGTAGGAATCTTGTTTTGTAGTGTAAAAATTCTTAGAAGGATGGAAATTTTTTAGTCTGAAAGAGTTTTGTAGAATCAATTGGAAAATATTACTTCTCGTGAAATAATTATGGAAAGTTATGATAATTTTGCAGATAACACTGTACAATTAAAAAAAATTAAATTTGGTTTTACCAACACAAAGCTTTTACAAACAAAATTGAAAAAAAAAGAATTGTCCTAGCAGAAAGAGAAACAAAACTGACAGCCATAAATTTTAAAAAAGTTTTTAAGTAATTATGATGACAATTTACTTAAAAGTTAGAAAAATAATAATTAAGACAAACAGTTAATCCACTTCTTACAAGAAATAAGATATTTTTTTAAAGTTTGAGTCATTTTATATGAAATTGTCTAAAAATAAAAGCTGACTTATTTTAGAGTCAAAAAAAAGAAATCTACGCACATTTAGTTTTGATGAACGCCCGTTTTTACCTGACCGAATTGAAAAACATAATTTTTTATGCTTTTTTTGAGTGCACATCGAAAATTTATTCGATACCGATCAACAATGACGCGCTGCTAAAAATACGTTTTTAAACTTATTTTCAGTGATTTTTAACTGACTCTAGTGTCTTGGTCGTTTAATGTAAACACCTAATGTTATTCAGAAATTAACTTTACATACTCTAAAAAGAATGAACCCAACCACTGATCAAAAAAACCAATTTTTTGTTTAAAAAAAATGATTGAAATTTGATGAAATCGCGTTTTTCAGGCTACATTGGTCGTCTTGTTGTTGTCACGTTCTTAGTGCCTATACACTTGGTTTTTTAAAGAAAATATCTAAGTAATTTTATTAGTTTAAAAATATTATTTGCAATTGGTTACTTTTTTGTGGGAAAATTCATAAAACACTACATGTTTGTTTTCTATATATTTAGTGTAGTTTTATCTATTTTGTTTGTATCTTATAGTATAGCAAGTAGGTTGAATGTTTTTTAAACGTGATATTATGTTTTCATTTTTATTGAAATTGTGTGTATTGTACGTGAGATTTATTACGTAAGTATAACATATGTGATGGAATATTGAATTTTTTGAAATAAAACATTATATTTTCTTAGAAGGCTTAGCTTATTAGCTTAACGATATTGACAGCATCACAATTATAGAAAACTGAATACCTTTACGGTATCAACTAGCTGTGACCGTGAGAAACCTAAACTATATTATATTATTGTACCTTTTTATGTTATTATCTTATTAATACATATGTTACATCAGCTTGAACATTCACACTTGATACAAAAAACTAATTTTTATATCAAGAATTTCATTAGAGCAGAAATCGAACATTGTTTCTGGAGTTACTATATGATGATCTGCAGTTCGTTCTAAGCTTTTTTTTTAATAGTTTGTGACGGTCCGATTAATGATAAATCTGTTACTTTAATCGGCATTTAACGTCCACATTAAGGAACAAATAAATTAAGTGAAAATGTTTCAGACTACTTATTAGAATTCCTCAATTTCGTTATTTGAAACAGAGTATTCTATTTACTATCACATACATATTTTAATTTCAACTAAAATTTTATGATAATGTTGTATGACATACTGTATGCCCAAAACTAACCTTTCAATTTATTTCTGATTTATTAAAAAACATTTTTGTGCGTAAATAAGAATATGTAGGTATAAACATGTAAACAGGTTGTTGTTGAGCCCGTAGAACATATAAACGCTACGTTCTCTAGCCCGAAGAGCCGTTATATATCCCAGTTTTAGGCGCATCTCTGTATATATGCGTATGTCATCAAAATACGATTGTAGAATCATTATTTTTTTATTAAGCGGTATATTGTAAGTTTGATTTAAAAATTAATTTGTGCTTGTCAAATGATGATAAATAACACACTCTACGTTAGTCGTGCAACTTGCGGCAACGGTTAAATTTAACATTTATTTATAAAAGTTGCCAAAAACAGAGTTACATGCGGAATTTTAAAGAAAATTATTTAATTTGCTGCCGTTTTGAGTATGTTTTTTTCAGATAAGAATTTGCTAATACACACAAGTTATAGCTTACCATTTTTAATTATATTTACAAATAAAACAAACTTTGCACCAATCATAAAAAGAGTTTAATGCTTGAATACAGTTTTTATTTTAAATCTGCAGAAAGTTTATTTGTTACGTCAATATTAAACAAGTTAAATTTAAAAAAAATTATTAGATTTAAGAGAGTTATCTGCAAAGACTAAACGCAAATGTTAAAATTTCAAATCATTGTCGAATTTTGCTTAATAACTACGTTTAGAGCATGTATAATATTGGCAACGCAGTCGGGGTTAACAGCGCGCTAATAACGTCGTGTAGAAAGGCGTTACCGCCCGGGCTCATCGGGCACCTGTTTACATATCGGGCTCAATTGCGTGCAGTTTATAACTATATATATATATCCTAAATTTTATTAAAAACTTTATACAAACTCTACTTACAAGACTACCACAACTACGATGCGGTCTCAGCGAAAAGTCGCTTATAACCATAAACAAAAAAACTGCAAAAGCTTAAGATTTTATATTATTGTACTTGTTTTATTATTATTTATTGTTTAAAGCAAGATGCAATATTATTTCTTTATTTTGGGTTATTTGCATTTTCTCATCTTATTTTTATACGATGTTTTTTTAAAGAGAGGGTCCCGCCCGCGCTTGGAACTGTCTAGTCTACTTTTCTAATAGTATGGAACAACGATTAAAATTAAAATGTTGACATTTTTTTAGCATGTTTTTATACTTTTATTGAACATTTTTAACCCCAAATAAAAATTTTTATACTTTTCTATTATCCCAATAATTTTTGTTTGCCATTTCGAACTTTACATGGGGTGTAATTATAAATAAAAATTTAAGAAAAAAATTATTTAAAATATAAAAAAATCATGTTACTTGTGTGCGGTCCATAAACCCCTTCTCAGTTAGAGAGAAAGATGGTTTAGTGTTTAAGAAAACAAATAATGTTTGAAAACATTTTTTTATAATATGTAAAACCATAGTTCTATTATTTAATAAAAATTCCATTTTTAAATTTTGTCATATATCTTATATTCGAATTTAAAAAAATAACGCAATGTAAACGAAGCACAAAAAATGCAAACTACGAATAAATGTTGAGAATTTGTAATGAAAGTTAAGATTGCAGTCCACTAATTACGTTCTAATGATGATAATACTTCCTTTACAAAGAAAATCGGAAAGTTGACTTAAAATTAATCCGGATATAATAAAAATTTTAGGTAATTAAAACAGCAATTTTATATTTGTGCGTGCAGTTTAAATTTATTATAGCTATTAACGAAACTTTAATTATAAATAACAATTAGAATTTTTTTAATGAAGGGCTATAGAATTCATTTAAAACTTAAGCAGAGAACACATATTTATATACATGAATAAAAAATTCAACAAAAAAAAATTTAAACTTGAGGGTAAAATTTAGATACATTTTTGCAGGTAAGAAATATGTTTTTCCAACGCTTGAGGCGGTGCTTATGAAAAATGGTTAGTCTCTTTGTAATATCATTGCAAGTAATGTCTACAATGCCAATGTTGCCAAATTTAACTCGCCGTTCTGTTATAACGTAAGTTTGGTTGTTTATCTTGCAGGTCGCGCTTAAAAGTGTCCAAAAACTTTTTTGAGGCAGTGTACGTGTATTTACATGACGTATATTTGTTCAGTGCTTTGTATTATTTTTTCCAAAATTGAATATTTTTTTACTAGGTCACGAAACGTTTTAAGTCAGGTGAAATTGGAAAACGTTTTGAAAAAAATTATAAATGAGCTAGAGAAAGAGCAAAAGCTGGGTGTAAAGGTAGAGTTATCGGATGAAAATAAAAGTGGAGTAGAGAGGAAAACGATTGAAGTAAATATACACAGTACTGATTCACAATTATCAGCAAAATGACAATAGTAACAAATTGCAAAAACCGGTTAAAGATGATTATCGAAGTTATATAGGAAATCAAGAAGCTCTATAGATAAACAAAAATTTAGTAAATCACAATTTCTTTAATAATTTCAAAGTCTAGAAAGAAGATACTTATTCTACCAGCTGTAAGTGAGGTAATACGAGCCGTGTTGCACAATCTAGCTTTCCATATTATAAAAAGTATTTTATTGAGTAATAATACTGTACGAAAAAAGATTGACAAAATTGCTCAGTTTGTAGAAAACTTTTTATGTGACTACTTAAAAACATCTACATTCTCTATACAGCTTGACGACTTAACATTAATAAACGAACCTTTACTTTTAGGTAATGAGAGATTTGTAGAAAAACACAACTTTTCCCAAGAATTGTTATTTGGTAGATGTTTGAAAACCTGAGACGAAAAGTAAAACATTATTTACTGATCTGAAAAAAAAATTGATGTAAAAGCAATACTCTTGACTAATATCATCTCCGTTGCTACTGACAGTGATTCGGCAATGATAGGACGACACCGAGTCAGTACATTGTGTCATTCATCGACATCATTTGATCGCACAAAACTTTAGTAAACGTTTGCATAAATCACTACATTATGACATTAGAGCAGTAAATAAAATCGAAAGGAATGCCTCAAATGAGAGATTATTTGCTCAACTCTGTTTGGAAAATGATGATGGTTACAATGGTTTACTACTTAACACAAAAGTGCGTTGGTTATCTAAAAGTACTTATATTTTTGGATCGCTTTAATTTGCACTTTGATTCAGTGTTGGAATTCCTCGAGAGTTAAGACAATGATTTCAGGCGCAATTTAATAATCTTAAAATAAAGTTTGTTTATATAACTGATTTATTTGCCAAGTTTAACGATACTAAATTAAAACTACAAGGTCACACATTAAATTTAATTAAAGCCAAAAGTGTAATATCTGCGTTTGTTACAAAACTTTGCTGTACAAACAAAACTTACGAAGAGAAAAATTGTTTCAGTTTCCAAATCTTAGAAAATTGCAAAACAGAGATGAAGATTTCTTTGTTTATTGTCAACACTTAACCGCGCTTCGTTCGGACCTTAACCAAAGATTGAAAGACATTCTTCACTTGGATATTTCCGACTAGATGTCTTTTTTTGCCAGTACTCAGACTCAAAGCTATATCAATACAGCAGCAACGTATTGAATTATTCAAAAATGCGCTGGAAACATTTTTTAAACAAGGATACGACAACTTGTAGTTACGAAAACAGATTACAATTTTATATCTAGCGTCATGAGTTATTGTACAAAAGCTGTCGATTGCTTTTCCGTTTTTCTATTTGGTAAAACGTCAATTTGGTGTGATGTGGAGATTTGCGGTTGCTACTAACAAACATTGAGCTAGACGTAAATACACTCATCTCATCAGGCTTATCAAAGTCATTAAAAATGTTTTTTCTGTATTTTAAAACAAATGTTATAATTTCAATAAATACTTCTTCAACAAAATGTTTAATTTATATTTTATTTTTATGTCACCATCAAAGTTAAACTTGTAATTTTGCTACTATGTATTTATGTAGTTCTTTCACTGAAGTGTCCATGAACAAGTTTTGACTATGAAAAGTGGTTCGTGGGTCAAATGAGTTTGGGAATCACTGCTCCGGCGGATGAACAAATTTTTACGTGAATGCAATCAATTACATCTAGCTTGTATTTTTTCTTAATTTTTGGGCACAGCAGCATACTCGTAAACGTAAATTGACAAAATAGTACAATACTTCTGCATTTGATCTGCTTTCCGAAGATTTGTTCTGTATCACACAACAATATCTGTAGCCAGAAAAAACAAAGTATTAAATATTCATTTTATTAAAAGCATTAAATCTAATAATTTCAATTGTTTCGTTTTTGTTTAGCAAGACATACTAATGGTCTGTTAAATTTTGGTTTACTTCTAGCCATTAAGCTTCGTTTAATATATATTACCTTGATATAAAATGATTCTATTTCAACTTTATTTCATTGATAATTTTCATTTTTAAGGTTGTTATAACGACGTAACTTCTAAACAGTAATAAAATAGTAATATAATAAATAAAAAAATTATGCAATTTTATTATGTAATTATTTATCTAAAAGTATAAATGATATGAAAATTTGTAAATTCTATAATACGTACAATAGGAACAATACAAAATGCTAACAATTAAAACAACTAGTAAATAACATATTAATTGAATTATTGCATCACAGAAAACATAACTTAGAAAATGCACTCTTACAGCATTGTTTTCTAACATAAAACATGCAAGTTGTAAAAACGTTACAACAAACAGATATAATAAACATTTATTAGTCTATTAATATAGGAATTAGTTTGTTGCAAGAAAGTCGTCCATTCTTCAAAATAAATTTTCAAATTAAATTAGTTTAGTTTATTTGCATTGTTTTTAAATTATTAAATTTAATGATAAACAATATAAAGACCTTACTTGGGATAAAATAAAAAAATGAACGTGTTAATACATATCAAAAAATTAAATATATGTTTAAAAAAATGAAATAGATACATTTTTGTTATAAAAACAATTCTAAAATAAAAAATTAAGAAAAAGAACAACTACTAGACAAAATGGGATTTACAAAAGCAGAAAAACTGTTTAAAGTGTCAGTATTTAAACAGCTTTTATTAAAATCAATATTTTTTGTTAATTTAATGTAAAATTTTCTATCACTTTGTTGTATAAAGAGTAAAAATTGATAATTTTTATTTATTGTTGTAGAGGGTAGTGAAAGTGTTAAAAGTTTGTTGAGGAAACAAAAATTAATTTTTTATTTTTAAGTTATAAAAAGTTTTAAAAATGTTACATAGCAATTTTTATTTGCATAAAATTTTGAGTTTAAAATGCTTTAATATATATTAGAAAAAAAGGCTTTGAAAAATGATATATTTTTTATTTTCAATTTGAGGATAAACATCCAAGTCAATGAATATAAAGAATTCATTTTTATTTGCTTAAAAGAAATAGTAGTATGAGTACTAAGTATTACACATTAGACAATTTTTATTTAAATTTTTTTTTATCTTACCCACTTCGAAGTGATATGTACACGTTTGTATTGAGTTTTTAACATGTTATAATTTTATTGAAATTTTTCTAACTAACTCAACTAACTCTTATACTGCGCCTCGATATTACTTTCCCCTTTAGTAACTCAGTAAAAACTGTTATTTTTGACCTAGATTATATTTGCAATTCATTTTAAGTTATAAATTAAATATTTAATAAACTGTAAATGTTAGAATTTTTTTTTTATTTGAATAAATTGTTAGAAAGAATTATCTCTATAATAAACTGTAAAAAAATCGAATAATTCAGATACGTACAAACTATATAAAACATGTTAAAATGGCAGATACACCCACTTCCGGTTTCTTTATCAGAACCATCTGACAGAACCGATAGAATATAAAAAGCCAGCTTCATACCAAATTTCAAGTTACTGGGACTTTTGGTTTGAGAATTATCGTGGGTAAACGTTAAACACACGACTACAATTTTTTTTGTCAAAAATACAATTCTTTAATCTAGGGACCTTAAAACGTAAAATTCTTTATTGGAAAGTAGAAAAATAACGTAACAAGAAAAATTTAAGAACTTGTTCTTCTTCTTAAAACTATATAGTAAAAGTTTACCTTGACAAAAGAATCTCAGCTAACACAAAATAGGTTTAATTTATTATTATTCTTGTTGCCTGTTTTGATTTATTTTATCTTATCTTATAACCAACCAGATGGATATTTGTTTGCCACGAGTAAGAACAACTATATATTAAAGATTCGTTTTTTAAAACTGTACAAATCTTGTTTAAAAGCTGTTTAGAAGCATACATAAACGCACAATAATAATATTGAAAAGCTATTCGTTAGATTTGATTAATATACTGTAAAGGTAAAAATTTTACCCAATCACCGCTTAAAAGTAACCTAGGCATAAAAAAATTGTTTGTTTATATATTTTTTCTTGTCATTTTGCTTTAAATTTATTTTTATTAAATTGGTCTTTATTCTAACGTTGTTATTTAAAAATAACGTATGTTCTATGTATAAACATTTTATATTAACCTCAAAAACAAATATTACTTTGTATTCATTATTTATTGCATCATTTACGTTATGTATTTTTTAGCTTTAGTAAATTAAAGAAAACTATCCCTTCCAAAATATTATTAAACATATTGTGGAGTTCTTTGATAAACAAAACATTATTGTGTATAAAATTTTTGTTTACTCGTAGAGTTGCTTATGTCATTAGTCGTAAATTGATCCACTTGATTTTATTCTTTGGCCTGATGAAGTGCTCGCTTGTAGCACAAAACGTTGCTACAAAAATAGATTAAAATGGTTTTGCATTCCCCTCCTAAACGAAGAAGTCTAAATTAATTAGTAAAAATTTATAAAGTTTATACGATTAATAAAAATCTTTACTGTTATTAACTTCTTAAATAAAAAGTCCTAGTGTTAGGTTTAATAAAACAAAAAGTTCATATGAATAACATCTTACGAAGTGCTATCCGTGTAGAAAGTTAATAATAAATGCATTTTCTGATTGATGTATATCGGATTAGAACATTGTCAGGATGTTGACTAATTAACTTAGAAAATGTAATAACGTGGTGGACTAAACTGCAAAGTTTGTTGTTTATCCAATACTTTAAAACTGACATTGGGTTTGTTACTAACATTGTTTCGTTACATTTAAATTGAGCTGTTTTATAAAGACAATTAAATTAGATTAAATCCTCTTTCGGGTAGTTGTATCAGTTAATCATAATGGAAATAACTTTCTATTCTAATTTTGTTTTACTCACATACTTACAAAATACTTTAATACAAGAATTACTCAACAAAACCAACACTTAATCTTTAGTGCCATCTAATGTTTACAATTTAATTTACTGGGTATTTTTTAAGTTCAAAAATTAATTATTAATTATTTAAGTTTGTAAAAATGATTTATTTGTTAAATGACAAACTAAACTTGTAGAAGTTTGTTTAATTTAATTAAACGCAAAAGCAACCTATTTCTCTAAATTTTGAAATTAATTAATAATAATTTTTACTACAAAGTTTAAAAGTCAAAGAGAATTTAGCTTGTAGTAATTGTCAAAATTAAATATGAATAAGAGTTTTTTGTAAGTTTGGTAGAATATTGAACGTTTGAAGGTTAACGCTTAATGAGATTATTAACCTGCAACACATTGATTTGCACCAGAATAGACAAACAAATAATTTTCAATCAATTTTGGTTAACGTCTCAGTTATAAAATTAATATTAACAAAGCTGGTTGCTTATTCTTATTTTATATATTACTTTTACGGTGTACGTATATATATTGGTTGATCTTGTATTACTTGAAAAATGATTGATTGCACTATTAGAGTGGAGTAGTTTTGTTTCTTGTTATATACTGTTTTTGTTATTATATTTCTAATGTTTAATAATAAAAATAAAAACTCAAAAATGATACCCTAAAAAACATATTTTCTACAGTTCTAATATTGTACTATATTTTTAAATAGTTTAATAAAAATCTAGGATGCCAACCGTGTTCTACCTGTATCACTTACGCTTTTTATATTACATTAGTAAATATTTTTTTGAAAAATTGTACTAACATATTCTATAAGGACTTTTCAAAACTTATTTTCCACTTGACCTATCAATTGAGCAACAACATTGCTGTAGGTTGGTAGTGTTACTCAGTGTTACCGTTTAGTAACATTCGCTTTTGACATTCTCGTTTTACGTTTTGTTTACATCGATTTTAGTTGTTTTCCTTATTTTTTATTTTTATATTTTAAAACAATTATCATAGGTATTCAGCACTATTTGTGTTTTCTCTGAGTAAGTACTGAATAGCAGCGGTAATTTTGAGGTTGTGTAAGTTTATATTAAGGCCTGGATTTAGTAAAGTGAGAAGTATCTTAAAACAAGAAGAGAAATCAAATACTCCATTACTACAGTGAAATTATGAAACTTCTTTTTATATTAACTCGTCACTATACAACAACAGATGGTACTGTTGTAAGACTGATAAGAAAGCATGTAGACCAAACTTTTTATGATTTCTGTGATGATAATGTTTTAACCAAGCTCACGCAAATTAATAGTAGAAAATTAATTAGCGTTAACCAAAATTATAAAAAATATAATATCAGGTACTGTATTTAGCTTTGCTTCGCAATGAAATTAATTCTCGATTACTGTTTTGGAAAAGACTGATTAATTGCAATTTAAATACGTTCCAGCATTCAAAAACTTACCAGTAAATTAGAAGATGAAATTTAAGTTTCATGTTTAGTAAAGAAGTTTAGTAAATATTCATTAATTACTTATTAATATTTTGTGATAACTTATACAGGGTGTCGCAAAAGCCCTATGTGAGCAAAATTTAGGTAATTACATTTTTTTGTAAATTTAAAGATACGGCGTTCTAATCAAATTAATCAAGTTATAGCAACTAAAAATAAATACAAAATAACGTTATCACATAATACACAGTTAATTTAAGTTATTCTAAAAACGAACATGCTTTCCAAGTTAATTCTGGACGATTATGTGTTTACAGATTTTTAAATGATGTAACGTTACATAAGTCAGTTAAAATACTTGAATAAATAAATAACTCTGCAAAAATAAAGCTAAATATGCAAAACAACTATTTGTAGGGTACAATGATAAAATGTTTACTCTAAAAAAACGTATTGCAAAAATGCTGCTAAAAAATTCATGCGAACGTTATTGTTCACGTATAGAAACAATCCTGAGAAGACAACTGATAACGTAAACCGAAATTTGATCTAAAACAAGTGTAATTAAGTGGCGAATTTAATTAACAACAACTAACAAGCCAAGGGTAACCAGTAAACCACCGAAGGTGCATCGAGCATAAATTCCAAACAGCCCAAAGGCAACGCAAGGGAACCACCGCAGGTAAATCGGGCAGCAGTCCCAGGCAACACAGCGGCATCCTAGTTTGATCCGAGTGACCATTCAAAACTGCATCGCGCATAGATTGAAGATCGCCGGAAACAACAAGGTAGGCACAAGTAACTCACATTGTTAATCGCTAACAGATAAGGCAATTCCTTAGACGATTTTAGTTCAATTTTCCATTACTTGGAAATTGCATTTGCAAAAAATTAATTAAGACAAAAAAACTTTTACAAACTGAACGATTTAGTTAATTCACTAGATTCGTTAACTTTACAAACAAAAATGACAAACCCAACCATAAATTACCAACTTTTCAAAATTGAGTTAGATTCAATTCCTTTATGTGAAAGAAAAGAAACCCAAATAAACGCTTTTTGTACGGCATGCCATAATGTTGATACTCTATATAAAGAAGTTCAAACACTGATTAGAGCAGAAAGATAGGGTTTTTAAAATTTTATCACCTTGTTATGATTTAAGTCATTGACCATTACTTAGAAACGCGATAATTTAACATTTTTCGGACTCGCGAAATCTAGAACAACTTACAGTAGAATTTAAGAATATTATTAAAGGGGAAAATTTAGTCGAATACGAACACAGAATTAGATTGTCATTAGGAAAATTAACAGCAAAATTAAATTTGTCAGATTTAACTCATAAACCACTCCGACAAGAAATTTTAATAAATAACGCATTAGATCGTTATTTGGTTACCATCTCTAATCAAATAACCATGAAAATTCGTGCTAGAAAACCAACAACTATTGAACAGGCAATTGCATATGCTCAAGATGAAGTAAACTTTCCCCAAAGATCAGAACAGCATTTACAATTTTCTAATACAAAAACAAAAAATTTTTCAAAACCATTTATTTAATCCATTTCCAAAAAATTCTTTTAATTTTCAATCTCCACAACCAAGCCCATCTAAGCCAATTGTACACAATTCTTAATTTTTATTCAAATCTTCAAAGAAAAATGTTTCCCAATCAAAATTTTAATTTCCCGAAACCGACACCAATGTCAGGAATTTCTAGTAGCAAAACTATTTTTAAGAAACTGACCCTGAATCAGTTAATTATAACAAAGAAACTAATCAATATTATGCCCCTATTGATATAAACCTAAATAAACTTAATCAAAACGATTTTAAACAAACCGACGGTGTAGTCGAACAAACAGAAACAAACAATAATTTCAAATCAAATTTTTTCAAGGCTTGCTCAACAACAGAATTCAGATGATAGATAGTTTACCCTACATTAAATTAAAAAACCCACCATTAAACATATTAAATGACATTGGCAGCGAAATTAATAATATCGACCCCAGAATAATTTCAACATTTTATCCCATTTCAATTTAACCCATAAATTTGAAACTAACCACAGCCAATGGAATAAGTAGAATAAAAAACTTAGCAACAATAACTTGTTTTGACAAATTTAAAACAGCCGGAAATTTAAAATTCATTGTTTTAAACTTTCAAGAATATTTTGATGCATTAATAGGTATACGCGATTTGAAAAAACTAAAATTCAACAATGATTTGAAAAATAATTCATTGACACGCATAGATAATATTAATTTTCCACTTTACTATAAAAAAACCTATTAAAATAAAAGTACAACCTCGCACTAAACAAATTTATACAATACCTTATACAAAACCAAATCAAGATGTTTTTATACCCAACAACATCTTAACGAAATAAAAATTGAAGAAGGACAAAATTTTTAACGGGAATATTAACGTAGTAATTAAAAATGCAACGGATTACAAACAAGAATACGGCACAGTTAAAAATTTAAACAACCGAATTAGGATGGACCATTTAAATCAAGAAGAAAGACGAATGATAATAAAACATACAAAAAATACATCGAGATATTCAAAACACCAGAAGAAAAATTGACAGCAACAAATTTTAGTAAACATAAAATAAATAGGAAAGATGAAGAACCGGTATTCCTGAGGTCATACCGAACATCTTTTACAACAAAGGAAAAAATTAAACAATATATTAAAGAGATGTTAGACGACGGAATAATCCAACCGAGTATCTCTCCTTGGAGATTTTCCGTACACTTAGTAAATAAGAAAACAGATGCTTCCGGAATTAAAAAAAACTAGAATGGTAATCGACTACCGACAATTAAACACTAAAACGATAGATGACCGCTTCCCGCTACCAAATATTGAAGACTTTTTAGACAAACTTGGACGCGCACAATATTTTAGCGTATTAGACTTATCATCTGGATACCACCAAATCAAAATGAAAGAAAAATCAAAACAAAAAACAGCATTTAACACGGAATTTGGACATTACAAACTTAATAGAATGCCGTTTGGACTGAAAAACGCTTCAGCGACGTTTCAGCGCATGATGAACAACGTATTAAAAGAATTAATTAACACACATTGTCTTGTTTAGTTAGATGATATAATTATTTTTTCTCCAAATTTAGAAGAACATCGAAAATCATTGGAAAAAGTATTTCAAAGATTAAAACTACACCATTTAAAATCACAAATGGATAAATGCGAATTTTGCAAAAAAAAGACGAAATTTCTAGGACACCGAATTACAAAAGACGGAATTGAACTTAACCTTAAAAAGATAGAATCAATTAAGAATTACCCTTTACTACGTACTCAAAAGGAAATTAAAGGATTCCTCGGACTTCTCGGATGTTACCGAAAATTTATCAAAGAATTTATTAAAACTATTAATAAATTAAAAATACTTTTGGTGAACGACCCGATTTTAAAGTATCCCGACATGAACAAGAAATTTACTTTGACAACAGACGCGTCTAACGAAGCAGTAAGAGCCGTGCTAAGCCAAAAACATCACTCAGTATCTTATGCATCACGAACCCTAAACGACGCCGAGAAAAACTACAGTACCAACGAAAAGGAATTGTTAGCAATCGTATGGGCTACCAAACACTTTAGGCCTTATTTATACAGAAATAAATTTACTATAGAAACCGATCATAAACCTCTTACGTGGTTATTCTTATTGAAAGACGCAAATTCTAAATTAACACGATGGAAGCTTAGACTCATGGAATATAATTACGAAATCAAGTATAGAAAAAGAAAGGAAAATTTCGTAGCTGATGCTTTATCAAGACCCCCGAAAGAAATTTTCTTTAATAACATAGATTTTGACACGCTAATATCATATGGAAACGGACCCACTAAAGAAGACTTAGCAGAATTAGACAAAATATTAGAAAACTTATCTCAATCAGAAGAAGAAAACGAGACCGCAACAATGCACACGTCAAGAGGCAAAGTGCAAGTAAACATCCCATTTAAAGCAACCATTTTAAACGTAGCGAAAAACCAAATTAGATTCAATACTCACAATAGTAGCCCCGAAGTAATTATAAAACATATAAATTTATTTGGAAATACAAAAACACAAATTTATTGTAACTTCCCCTTTGGATTCAATGAATCCGAAATTTTGAAAACACAAGTATTTATTTTTAAAATCATAGAATGGAAAGAGAAATCCTGAAAATAATGAGAGAAAATTTTAACGACACAATAAAGTTAAATGTGACCAATAAAATGTTAGAAGACCAAAACGAGGAAACTAAATTTATGAAATATTACAGAGGAACAGAGAAACACAGAGGAACCAACGAAACACATAATAAAACAATTACACTATTGGCCAAATATGGAATCAGACGTAACGACCTACATTAATAATTGCGACATATGTAATTTAGCCAAAATAGATCGCAATCCCCAAAAACTAGCAATAGCACTAACACCAACAGTAGAAAAACCATTTCAACTAATACACGCCGATTTATTATTTATACAACGAAAACTATCATAGATGCATTCTCAAAGTGCGCACAAGCATACCTACTTCCAGACAAAAACGCAAACACCATACTGGAATATTTAACCCTCACCAATGTTTTGTAATAATTTAGTGATTTTCTTAAAACACACAAAATTCACCACCATAAAACTTGCACCGAAAACTCTAAATTGAATGGAATTGTAGAAAGATTTAATTAAATTAATAAATAGTCAAATTTCAAAACTAAATCAGTACCTACTACTATTAAAAGCCCTGGAAATTTTAGAAAACAATGTTAAAGATGTAGAAATGTTTGCGAACGAACTGTAGCATTCAATTATATTAGGGTTTAAAAACCAAATACACCCCTTTCTGTTACCATATTCACAAATCAGTAAAGAATCAAACTACTTAAAAACGTACCCAAATGGTATGCTAGATTTAGAAAATAATCATTACTACTACTACTCCATCTTTTTTGTAAAATTCGTATGAGATACCGAAAAAATAACCATATCTATGGAATTTCCAATAGTAAAAAATAATAATGCCACTTTGTATAAAGCTTTTAAAATGCCTTATAACAAAACGTATGTATTAGAGCAATGTGACTATTTGTCTTGGTCCCACAATAGTGCAGAAGGTGTTACAGCCTATGTGGTGATAGAAAATAAATATTTAATTAGTAACAATAGACAATTTGACAGTGATGATTGCTTCAGTAATCTGTTGCAAAATAGTATTAGTAATTGTACAATAATTAAATAGATGATGTAAAAACTGAGCTAAAACTATTAAATGATACTAATTATTTATTAATCACTAACATAAGAAATTTGTACCAATGTAACACCAAAGGAACAATCGTAGTAACAAAAAACTCTTTAATTAAATTACCTTTAAATTGTTCAATAGAATTTGATAATCAATTGTACAGAAATAACAGAGATGAAATTTAGAAAGAAATGATTATACCCGAAATTGTTAAAATAAATCTTGAAGTCGCTACAATAAACAATGTACCAGTCAAATTAAACGAAATTAATTTACAGGAAACCCTGAAAAAACAAATTGTAAACGACGAATTCATCTACTTAAAGGAAATAGCTTTACGGCATGAAATCTCACATTACTTAATAATTAGCATTGTAATTAGTTTAATTTTGCTTTTTATATACATATAAACTCAGAAATAAAATAAAATTTAAACTGCATTTTTTAAGAAATCCAGATAAGTCAACGCCAAATTTTTCAAAGCCTGAGGATAGTCTTTCAGCTGCTCATAGAGAAGTTATATCGAACATTCCATTGAGTAATTAAAATAATAACAAACACCAGGTTTGCGAAATATTAGATTAGATTCATAGTTGGATCATAGAACAGCAAAGCATTTTTCATAAAAATACAATAATAAAGACTCATTTTATAATTGTGCGAAATGCTCAGCTGAATAGAGATAAGAAATATTATATAAAGAAGTTGTATTAGATAAGTAGTTAGTTATTAAGTTTACCTTGTAGATAAAACACAAAAATCTATCAAAGTTTTTCCCTAATAAATAAAATAGTTGAAATTGTAGTTTTTAAAAACAAAAAATCTGAAAAAATAGATATCATTTACATGTCACGTGAGATACTAGTATTTATGAAGGCCCTGTATGATTTGTTAACTACATTATAAAATAAATGCGTATTAATTAACTAAAAACATATTTATTAATTAATCTACTACTACTAAAATGTTAATGTCTTACAAGTAGTAGAATCTTATATAACATCGAGTAATTGAGCTTTAACTCTTAATAGAGTACTTTTTTATTTTATTGCACTGTTGTAAAACTTTCAATTTATATATACATATTTATTTCTAATTATCAAAAAATACACATTAATATAATTTAATAAATTTAAATGTGTTTATTTTTAAATTTATTTTTTATTTATTTTTTTTTAACTTCTAAATATTTTAATATGCTTTCTCTATTCTGTATAAACAATAGCTACTTTGTACAACGGTTCACAGTTCAACTTTGTGTAATCAAAAATAGTGATTTTTCTGCCAGTAATGTGTAAGATTGGATGTAAGTTTTTGCTGTCAGGGTTGTCAAATCAACGTTCTGTCTGTGGTTCTATAATTAACGTAATGACTAATTTAAAACGTAGTCAAAATGATCTATAAATTTTATATACAATTATATACAAAACACCGACAGTTTATTAGATTGATTTATTTGTAAACTTTAATAGAAGAAAAAAAATGAAATCAACTTGAGCCAATGTTGAAATCTTAGTTACAACTATCATATTAAAAAAATTATTATCAAAAAAAAATTAATTTAAATATGTAGGCAAGTGTTTTTTGTCTTTAAATCTACCGTTAAAGAGATTGTAGTTAAGTTGGCAATGCGGCGAAATTTTTGAGCACAAAATAAAAGCGAAATGGAAAAATTAGTATTTTTAGGTAGTAGTTGGAAGCAAACCAAGTTGTATTTTAATTAGCATACATTGTCGTTATAAGAAGGTAATGAATAATAGCATATAATAGCGGGAATCATGGCACATCGTAAAACGTGCAGAGGAAGTTTTGTTATCACCGTTTACAGTTAAAAGCTTATTCGAATCTGTAGTGCATGCAACAACGACTTCAGAGGGTTCTACGGTGAAAGTAAAACAACTAATAAATTTAATTTCTTATTTTTTGGGTCGCCCAAAAATATACATTATTGGTATGAACGAATAGGTCATGTCCGAGACTTAAGATTTTAGTGCAAAATATATGCAGTTGGTGATCGTTAGAAAGTTAAGAGGAAATGCACTTTTGCGGTTTTACTCAGAACCGTGTTTTCAGATATCATGAAATAAAAGGTAAAATAATAAAAATGCTTGCTTGCAAAAAAGATGCAGCAATTATGATGACTTGGATTATTAATCTTCATCATGTTCTAAGCAGCAAAAAAGTATGGAGTGATGTAGTGAAAATGGTCATCAAAAATGCTGATTCTACTAGTCGACACAAACCATATTATTATTAGAGGATTCGGTAACAATTAGGCTTTATATATTAGACATTTTGTCCATAAATTTAACTTGAGTTTAGAGACAGTAATTGATAAATGTAGCTTGATTTCATTAATTAAAGATGGTTTAGTTTTACAAGAGGTTTTACCGTATAATTTTAATAAATTTCTTCCGATATCATTGGCAGTCTATTACACATTTAAAGTTTATTGAATTGTCTTATTACTATTGATTCAGATATCGTAATTAAGTTTAAGTTTTTTGTGGTATCTACCCAGTAAACACAAAATTGATAATGTTTAGTAACAGTTTCAAAACAAAAAATTTATGATTCACTCTTGTTTCAAACATAAAAGAAACCTAACTGCAATAAAATAGCTATAAGTCTATCGCTGTTTCACTTATTTGAATCAGTATAGTTTCGGTATTTTAAATTCAAATCTGTTGCAAACTAAATGTTGCATTCGGTTTACGTTTTAAAAGCTTCGTTCTTGAACTGATACTAAATGATCGATACATGTATGATTTTTTTGTTTCAATAATGAACTAAAACAATTCTTTCAATAATATAATAATACATTTTCGAATGCACGTTTAAAATTTTATTGCACAATAAATATTTTTAAATACAATATCACATTGAGTTTTTTACATATTGCAACTTTCCTGGATGTGGTCTTTTCACGGAAGCCTCGAAAACTGCATCAGCTACTGTTGGGTAGCAACTTTTAACCGCATCTGTAACATAGAAATAAATTTTCATTTATATACATACATAATCATAGAGTTACACAAAATTAATTACATTTTTTAATCAAAAACAACACAAACTTAATATAAATATCACTTTAGCAATCATTAGAAAGTTATAAAAGCACTGTGAATACCTTTAGCTGTGTGTTAATTTACATTTTTTTTATACAAATTAAAACATGATACATAAAGAACAGAAATTATAATAATATCGATTACATTTATGGATTATAATAAAATGTTTCGACTTACCGTTTATTGTTCCATTTCGTAATTGTACACACAGCATCACTTATCAAACTACAACCGAACAAGTGAAAAGATATCAATTTGCAGCGCAAGCGTTGACGACAGTAATCAAAAATATAGCAACGACTAATGCTGACTAATCACAAAGTATTCGTTTTTCCTAGAACGATTCCACTGTTTTGAAAATAATTCAATCTTATTTAATCGATCTTTAACCAATTCTAGTTATTCAAAAAATATTCGGTTTTAATAAATCCGTTTTTAGACGGTTGCTGATTATGGGATAAAAATTGCAAGTACTAAAACGGTTTAAAACTGATTGTGAAAAATCGGAACTCTTTCAATTTATTCACTGTCAGTTACATGTAAATGATATAAAAATGGAACTAACACGAAACAACGTAATGAAACAATTGTTTTAATTTTGTGACTGTAACAGTTTCAATCCGTGTTTACTGGGTAATAATACCATTAAGATTAATTGTTTGCTTGGTAGAGGTTTTATGATTAACTCAAATTCAAAATACTATTAAATTAGACGTTATTATTAAAAAAAGCCCCCAACAATTTTTTAACGTTGGTTGTAGTAATTTTACTGATAATAGTGATAATGACATATTTTTTATTGTTTGAATAAAGGCAATAGTCTCTAAAATCTACATTGGTAAAATCACTGCTGGAGTTAAGCATTACCTTTTAATTCTATATAACAAAAAGTATTTATTGACAGAGAGGAACTCTGGCCCAGAAATTAAATACAAAGTGTCAATTGAGTAAGAACTTAATCAGAAAGTTTTTTCTTAATAACCTAGACGTTGATCTTCTGCTTAAAAGCGAGAAGTAAATAAAATTGTTAACGATTTGCTACATAAAAGTTACATTAGAAAATATAATTTGAAGTACAGTTCAAATATAGTATTACATAGTAAGAAAAACTAGTGTGGTTACCACACGACTTTATTATAAAAATTTTTTACATATTTTTACTTTCCTATAATGAAAATATAGCGATCGCAGTTTATAGTCAAATTTCAAAACTAAATCAGTACCTACTACTATTAAAAGACCTGGCAATTTTAAAAAACAATGTTAGAGATGTAGAAAAAAAAATTTTTCATAATTTTACGTTTCAAGGTTTCCTAAATCAGAAAAATGTATTTTTTTTACTGTGTACCTACAATAATTCTCGAACCAAACATCCTAGTAACTTGAAATATGGTATGGAGCTGGCTTCACATATTCTCTCGGTTCTATCAAGATGGGTCTGATAAAGAAATCGGAAGTGGATGTATCTCTCATTTTTAACAGTTTTATTTAAATAATTGTGTATGTATGTAATATTATTCACATTAGTTTTACAGTTTTTCTAACAATTTATTCAAATAAAAAATAATTCTAACATTAACAATTTATTAAATATTTTATTTATAATTTAAAATAAATTCACAAATATAATCTAGGTTCGAATGTTGCCTGCGACGATTTTTTTCAGAAAAAAATTTTATATTTTGATGGAAAAGCAAGATATGTTAAAAATAATAATGTTTACTGATTAACTAAAGAGGAAAGCAATATCGCGGCGCACAAATATAGGGGTTAGTCGATATGATAACATAAGTTTAATTTGCAATATTTCGGTTATATTTTAATGAAATCGAAGAAAAGAACTGGTGTGGCCACCACACGACTTTCTTGTAAGGAATGATGCAGGAATTTCTACATATTTTTTTATGTTATGTTGTCATAAAATCATTTTGAAGTGATATGTACACGTTTGTATTGATTTCCTAGCATGATTTCATTTTTTTTTTAATTTTTCTCCTCGATTTCATTTTTGACTAACCCTTATATTTGTGCGTCTCGATATTACTTACCCTTTTAGTAAATCAGTAAAAAAAAATCTTTGCAAGCAGAATTTGAAAGTATATTATATTTGTGAATTTATTTTAAATTACAAATTAAATATCTAATAAACTGTACATGTTAGAAATTTTTTTATTTAAATAAATTATTAGGAAAAATTATCTCTATAAGAAACTGTATAAATAATTCGAATAATTTACATACGTATAAAATTATATAAGAAAAACTGATAAAAATAGCGGATGCCCCCACTTCCAGTTTCTTTATCAGTTCCATCTTTTAATAGAACCGAGAGAACATAAAAATCCAGTTCCATACCAAATTTTAAGTTACTAGAACTAGGACACACACACACACACACACACAGACGTGCACACAGGCACACATACAGACACTCAATTTTTTTTTGTCAAAAATACTTTTTCTGATTCAAGAGACCTTGCAACGTAAAATTCTGCAAAAAAATTGAGATTTCTATACTTTCCATATAAGAAAGTGAAACATGATAAATACAGGTTTTGTATTGATCATCGAGAACTAAATAACATTACCATAAAGAATAGGTATCTCTTACCCCTTATCGATGACTATTTAAATTGTTTACAGTTAAAGAAATTCTTTAGCAAATTTGACATAATTGATGGTTTTCATCACATCAGGATTAACGATAAATGTTCAAAATATACTTTGTTTATCACTCCTTTAAGGCAGTGTAAAGGTGCTTTTTTGGTTTTGTAAAAATCTACTTAATTTTATGAGATTTGTGTGCAAGATTTTTAGATCACCGCTAGACGATGCTAAAGTACTTATCTATATAGATGATATTTTAATTGCGACGGTGAATGAGCAGGATAACTTAAACATTTTTCTGCTGTTCTTAATATCGGTTTTGTTTTGGTTGTGTCTGCTCTTGCCTCGATTGCATAGGTTAGATCCATATATAATGGCGGTTCTATTTATTTGATGTTTTCATTCTTGCACTGGGTTATGGTAACTACTAAACGTCCGTAACTTGTTCTATACTGTTTGCTTAAATTTCAATTTAGCATCTTACACAGTTCTTGGAATAAGTCATAGTTTTAGTTCTTTTGTTTTACATTTTTATATTATATTTTTGTGCTATTTGAAAAAAACGAAAGCTTGTCTCCGAAGGTCGTCCTCCGTTTTTAACATAATCGTTGCATCATTGGCGTAAAAAGTTATATTAAAGCGCTTGTTTTGCAGCTTATATCCTAAGATTGAAAAGTTTACTTCGTTTATTATGTTGTCCATTGTTAAGTTAAACAGAAATGGATTGAGGCTTTCACTTATCTAGTTACGTCTAGTGTTATTATATCTTTAATTGTTTGGCTTTATTAACCGCCGTGTTGTTGGTGTTCAGTTGATATATAATATTAACGATTTCCGACGGTACATGTCGTTCTTTTAAAGCATCTATAGCATCACTTAGCCGGACTCTATCAAATGCTTTTGTTAGGTCTATGAACCAGGCATACAGTGGTTTGTCAAATTTGATGGATTTTTTTTTAGTTGTCTTAGTATGAAGATATCGTCTGTCGTTGATCTGTTTCTTCTGAAACCTTGCTGTTAGTCTCTGTTTTTGATGTATTTTTTGAATTTAAGCTTAATCATAGAGGTGAACAGTTAAATGATTAAATTGTTAAATGTTTAACCAGTTCTCTGCCTCTATACTTAAGAGATATTGTCAATTCCTGACGCCTTCTTGTATTTTAACTTTTTTATTCCTGAGATTATATTATCTATTCCAAACTTTATTTATACTTCTTCTCCTTGTTGTATCACTATGGCGTTTTCCTTTGAATTAGAAATTTTTTTCTGTCTGTTGAAATATTCTTTGTTTGCACCAATTTGTTGATTGGCTTTTTCCTATTTTTTTTTTTCGCATTTTTTATATCTTCTTTTGTGCGCGATAGATGTAATAGTTTATATTGTTTGTAAATCGTTGCCAGTATTCTGTTTTATGGCTTCTGATTTTGATATTTATTCTATTTTTAGCTTGTATATACTTGTTATAATCTTTTTTTGTTGGTGTTTATATTTTACGTAGGCTATTTTCTTTTCCTCGGTTAGTTCTTTTTTCTTGTTTTAAGAATTTATGTTTACTTCCCTTGTACCAATTGATTCCTTTGCATATCCGGTTATGCAATTATTCAGATTAGCCTATATAGTATTTACATCGTGAGTTCTAAGACTTTGTGTTGTCAATTTACAAATTGGTCTGTTCTTATATAGTTCTCTCGTACTTTCTACATCTAGTGATTTCAAATTGTATTTTTCTATTTTATTTAATTTGTGATTTATTTTTAAGGGTTTTCTTATTTTTTTTTACAGAGGACAAAATTATGATTTGTCCTTATATTAACCAAGGTAAGCAACACATACACATATTGTATATTTGCCGGTGTTATGGCTTTATTCGTTATTCAATCAATCATAGATGTGTATTCCTGCGAGGTATTAAACGTGTACTTATGTCGTTGTTTATGCTAAAAGAATGTATTGTTTATTTTCAGTTTACTTATACAGCAAAGGTGGATTAGCTGTTCATTGCTTATGGTCTTATTAAATCCTTGTTTTACCTCTGGTATATCGTCATTCCTTATTCTGACAATCAATTTTTCCATTAAGATTATTTTCTGATTCTGGTACATGTTTTCTAGTATATTTTGTAGCTTTGTGTAGAGTTGTTTTATTTTTTCTTTTGGTTTTGTTATATTAGGTGCATTTGTACTAATTAGATGTAGATCTCTTCTGTTTAGTTTGAGACTTACTTTCAGTATTTTGTAATTCACATACTCGATATTTTCAATTGAATTTATATATTTCATATGAACTAGTATTTCTACTATTGAATGTGCTCTTGTGTATTTGAGTCGTCGGGGTATATCAAGGTGTAGTTTTTATAGCTTGCTGTTTTTTGTCTCTTCTTTTTAGTTACCGAAAGAGCATAAATATTTATTTTGTGTTTGTTTACTTTTATTATGATTTCTTGATTTTTGCATTCCAAGTCTGGATGTTTTAGCATGCTATCCTAGTTAAGTTATTTCCCTTTCGTAATTGTGTCATTTTTCTACCTGTTGTCAAGAAGAGTTTCCGTTTAGTCTCCAAAGCTTGATTATTGGATTTGTGAGTTGTCTTGATTTTTTTTTACATTGAACAGGGTTGGCTTAACTCAAAAACCCTCTTCAGCTTACTCGGGATTAAGAACGACAGTAGTACCCACTGGGCTATTCAATCCACTTAACAAAATAAATAGGCGGAGTTTAGAATAAATCAAAGCACCTACAATCTCCCTATGAGTTTATTTGCAGAGTTTTTTTTTTATTGAGAAAGTAACTTATCAAAATTTTGTTTGTGCAGTGTTTTATAATAATTACTGAAATTTGCATGTTTGATAGATTAAGTAATCGAATGCCAAAGAACAAAATTACTCAATTTGAAATGACAACATTCTGAAATCAACTTAAAGAAGCACTTAATTACAGTTATCTTCATCTATATAATTTATTTCATGTTCTCTTCGACACTTTTGTTAACAATTTTTTTGTATCGCAACGTTTCTTACATTTAAACAAATTTTGGATTAAAAATTGTTGTAGCATATTTGATCGATTTGAGTAATTTACTTTATCAGTTTATTAAGTAACACCCACATGTTATTCTGTTGCAGTTTCTAAACGTTTATCTACCAACATCGTATTTGTCAAAACAACTTGACGACATTGTTAATTTTTTGAGCTTTAGCACAAATAGATTTTTTTTATTTACTGTCTGTCAAAATCTTGTAATCAACGGATATGTCAAACGAATTCTGATTGTCATGCTCAGTTTCACTTGAAGTTAATGCATTAAAAAATTAAAGTAGTAAATGATAAGCAACTTGTATGCGTTTAAAACAAGTAATTGATACTTACCATTTTTTTAAATATAGATAAATAGCTAAAAATCAAAAATTAAATAATAGTAACACATAATTTGTAGTATAAATTGACCTAAAATAGATATAAAAATTTTAACGTATAATTTTTTAATTGTGTTTTTAAGTGTTTCCATCAAATTTATAAATTAAAGTTATTTATTTTGTGCGGTATTTGTTTTTGTAGAAAGTTTAATTTTTATTTAACTTTAATAAATAATTAAATACATAGTCATAGAAAAAGTATAGTGTATAATTTTGTAAGAAATGTGCATTACCAACTTGTATGAATTCATACTTGTTGGCAATGACAATCATTTTTTGCTCGTTATACAATATACTATTACAGTATTACTGCATGTTGCTCCCAAAATACACAATTAGTACACTCATAAATATTTTATTATGCTTTTTTTTAAATAAAAATTATACCTGTATGTTTTTTAAATCAATTAGTTTAATTATAATTATAGTTAATACCGTAAATTTATGTTTAAAGTATAGAAGTAACTCGTTAATTAAAAAATGTTTGAATTGAAGGGTAATGTTTAGTTATTTAAATCTTTACGACTGCATTTCAAAGCAACTTCTCAATGTTATATTTACGTAAAATAATCATATTTTTAATACAGTATTTTATATATAACTTTATTTAACCATTGTACAATATAATCATAAACTTTTTTCTACATATGTAATTTCAACTGATCATTAAACTATGTATAGTCATTGTGGTCGGATGAATTAACATTTTAACAAAGTGACAAACAATCTAAACAATAGTGAAAACGTAGTTTAAGTTTGTGATGGTTTAATACAAACATTTTCAGACACATTATTTGTCATAAATAATCATAATCAGAATTAAAACTTTGTCAATAATAGCGCACACTACAAAATATCGATTTTTAATAAGTTTACCCGTTACCGTTTTCTTTTATAGGAATGTAAGTCTTCAATTTAATTTTGAATTAATTTAAATTCTCTCTAAATTCCATCAACCTTTTTTATGTAGGCTTTCTTTGCGACTTGATGTTATTAGCTGGGGAAATCGGAGTACGTTTGAAAGTGTTAAAAAAACTATGTTATAGCTGTACTCTTTAAATAAAAATAAATTGCTTTAGTTGTATTTTAAGAATATTCTATAAGTTTGAATCAACAACATTGCAAATAAAATAAAAGAATGTCGACATAATTCGCTTTTTTATTATTACATTTTTTCTTATTGGGATCATAATTCAAACTTTACTAAAATAAATCAACTTTCTATAATTAATCTTAAAAATAAAAAAAATTACTACTTAAACCAAAGGCAATTTTAGTGGTTTGTGTTATTATTGACTGCTTTTGAATAAATGTGCGTCATGTGTTAAATAATGTCGTAAGTTGTAATTTACATTAGTCATGTTATGTTTTTGCTGTCTACTATTTCATTCTATTGATTAATAGCTAATGAATAATAAACTTGAGTTTTACATTGATTGGCCACAATTCCAAAAATAATGTTGAAACTACATTAGTTTATTTCTAAATTTTATATTTTAAAAATTATTAATTTGTTTACTTTCGTAAGAGACAATTTACTTGATTATTTGACATTTTTTTTTTTGAATTTGAATATCTGACTATATTTTTAATAGAATATTTTTTTTAGTAACAAATTTTTAACTTTGCTGTTCTAATAAGAACAATAAAACCTAATTAAAAATAAAAGTTTTTACATGTTTAAAAAATGGTTCATTTTTTTGTGATATGTATTGACACCTTAATAAAAACAAATAAAAAATGAAGTGCTTCAAAACTAAAAGAAAATTTGAATATATAGCGGTAACTATAGTGGTACTTTATTATAATGTGTGAAAATTTATGCAAACATCACAGATTGTATTCAGAAGTAATTGTGGTTTTTTGTGCAGAATACTACTAAAGTCATTAACAAAAATATCATTTTGAATGTTATACCTCCAACTACATCAGATTATTTGTGTTTTATGGCATAAAACCGTGAGCAAACTAAATGCCAACATTGCTTATAATTTTTGTGCAAAAATATAAAAACTAATTTACAAATAAAAATGAGAACATACTGCATTTTTTTTAATTCAAATTTATCTTATATTTAAAAATTTACAATAAATAAATAAATAAAAAGTAACTTAAAAAATATATATGTAGAAATACATTAAGTATTTTCCCACTACTGAGAAGTTCCTAAAGAGCAAAACGCCTGTTCAATGTTTACTCTGGTGGCATTTTCACATTTGCATTGACATTGTTTACCTTACAATGTTATATGTTGTGGTTTTATCCCGCGGTATGTTTAAATTATGTGGGTGTAGTTTCTATTTATACAGCAATTTACAAAGTAAAAAAAATTAATGCAACTTTCATAAGATTTAAAACAATACATTTTTTCTTTATTAGGAGTTGCAGTATCACCAAGAGTCGTCACATAAGTGGGTTAATGAGAAAGTATTGTGCGTGTTATATACAACTTTTTTTTCCTACAATTTTAAAGATTATTATTATACTAATTATTTGATTAAAAACAATTAGTCTAAAAATTTAATACAAAATACACGCAATAAGAATTTCTATTGTTTTAACAACATGCATAGGTACCATTGTCACTAAATGTCAGCATCTGTCAATAATTTATCTAACTGTGAAGATTTTATTGTTAATGTTTATAATAAATAACTTTTCTATAATCGTGTACGGTATATTTTTTATTTGAAAATTTCTGCTTTAAGCTTAGTTTAATTCAAGATATGTGATTTTACAGAATGTCAAATTATAGTAATTGTGTGACAGTGACAAGTTACAGAATGAAAGCGCTTTAATCACGAGACCGGGTTGTATACACGAGCCGCGCAGCGGCGAGTTTACGAAAGGGTAGAGTGATTGAAGCGTATACTATGAGGTGTGTTTTATACGATTTTCTTTATTTTGATTCAATTTTAATATTTTTTGTATCATTTTAATTTTAAAACAACATTAGAAAACTTTTATATTTTATTGAATTAACACCTATATCCGGTTGCGCAGAAGTCTGGTTAATCGGCGATTTACTAATCGTCGATTAAAGATGATGGTTGATTAACATTCCATTGCGTTGCACAAAACAATTTAATCTATGATTAACGGTCTATTAGTTAATCGACCATTAACTGCTAGTCAACTTGACAACCGCGCGTTTTTAATGTCAGTTTACTTAAATCAAGAAAGAAACAATAAATATTGTAGTGAGTATTACAATGGTATTACTATTATTTACGTTTTCTATAAATAGTTATATTATCATTATGAAAAATATTGCTTCTGTATAGATAGCTAAGTTTTATTTTGTTTACTGATAAAAAATTCTATAAAATTCCTTGTTTAATTCCTTTTATCCTTTACTTTAGATGATAATATGAAGGAGTAACTGGCTAAAGGATTTATAGTTAAAAAGAAATGTTCGGTGTCAACAAACATTACCAACAAATGTAATGCATCGACTAAAACAGGCCCCCGAACAGCAAAATACCAGAAACTTTGTTTGTATATAATGAAACTGAAGATAAAACAGATCTGACTTAAAAGTTGTACTATGTATGATGAAAAAATCTGTTTATCGTGGAGTTTTCAACCTCTTAATAATTGCCGATCACGAGGTTCTGCTGGCGAACATTGCATACCAAAGTGAGCCACCTAGAAATTGCTTTGAATTTCTTTACAGCTTACTATTTTGGTAAATTGGGAGATAATTACAATGAAATCTAATATTAATTTGTATCCTTAATAAAAATGGGCAAATGAGAATCATTTTATGTGGCTGAACCTCAACCTGTATTATATTTATATATATATATATTCTTGTCTTTCGCACACTCTTATTTATTGCAGAACCTGTGGCAACTTCTACCGAGTTATTTATAAGAAAAATTTCAAAAGCAAAAAATTATAAACTGTCAATTACTGAAAGAAGTAATATTATTTAATTAAGTTTAAGAAAATATAATTATGTTTTTTTTATACATTTTGCATATTGAAACGTTCGAGAAATTATTTGCAAATGCAAGAGCATATAAGATATACCGAAAAGTAAGGAACGCTCCAGAAAGATTTCCGTATGTGTATATATACCGACAAGATAGATCGTAGGTCAGTTATTGCTGGAATGCGAATGCAGCAGTGTTAAGGAGATTATTAAAGTGAAAATAAATCGTTAGCACGCGTGTGCGTAGATAAATTGACCGAGAATAATCGTGTACGTGATTTTTAGTGCAAACAATTGTGAAGCTACCCGCGGACGTTATCTTATCTTCTTGTAAGTGATATAAATTAGTGTAAGTGTTTTCATTAAATATTATTACATTTAATTAGTTCGGTTAATTTAAAAGTGTACATATTTCTAGAATAAGTAAACGTAAATTTAGTCGTTTAAATAAAGTAGTTTTTAATAAATAAATCCGCAACATTGGTGTAAGGTGTGGAGTTTGCGATTTTTTTTAGTGTAAATACCATTAAGTAATCTAATATCGCTCCCGTAATAAAAACATTCATTGCGTAAATAACTGTTAGGTTCGCGATACGCGTGTTTATTTATAAAGTATAAAATAGTGTTTATTAAACTTTTTTTATTAACAAGTGCGTGATCGCGATATTAATTAATTTCGTTTCCGTACACTAGTGGTTTAATATTAACAAGTGGATCGTTATTAAAATTTTGTGTTATACAAAAAGTGCATTTTAAAAAGTAGTGTATTAAAACATAAACTTTCGTGTTATATTTAAATTTATGCCGGTGACGCGTTTGCAAGCAGTTAAAATGGATTCAAAAATACTTGAAATTCTCGAATCGATGAATAAAAATATCCAAGAAAAACTGTCCGAAAATTCTCATAAGATGGAAGAAAATTCGCAGAAAATAGAAGAAAAGTTTTACGAAAATTCACAGAAAATTGAAGAAAAACTGTTGGAACATTCCAGAAAAATGGAAGAAAATTCCAGAAAAATAGAAGAAAATTCAAGAAAAATGGAAGAAAAACTTTCCGAACATTCTCAGAAAATGGAAGAAGCGTTCAGTTAATGGTTGACACGGGAGCGACGAAGACCATCATTCGTCCTGACATCTTATTGGAAAACGAGAAGACATCACCAGTAACAGTACGACTTCGAACGGCGACGGGCGAAGAAATACCTACTCACGGACCTGTCAAAGTAACCATTAGGTTGGGAAATGGAGTACTCGACCATCAAGTACTGGTGGCCGACATCACGGAAGAAGTTATCCTGGGAATGGACGTGATAAAGAAGTATGGGTTTCATTTGGATATGAAGAACGATGTCCTGAAGATCGAAAATGAAGAAATTCCTTTTCATTCGTCAGAGAAGGCAGTTGTGCGAGTCTTATTGAGTGAAGACGTGATTCTGCCTGCAAGGACGGAAAGTGTGGTGATGGCACGCCTGGATGGAAATCTCCGGAAAGGCTACATACGCGCGATTGAACCAATGGAAAGCGGCTTAGTTGAAAAGGGACTACTCGTTGCCAGAACCTTAGTACGAGTAAAGAACACGATGCCAGTAAGGATCTTAAACATCAACTCAGATCCTGTAACGTTGAAAAAGAAGACCGTGGTAGGCCAATGCACGCCAGTATCACAAATTGTGAGATGCGTGAAGACGAACGAAGATACGCCACCGAAGAAGTGTCTACAACATCTATTGGACATTCTTACCACCAAATGCCAAAACCTCAGCCAAGACCAGCTGGCTAAAGTTAAAGTGTTGATCCAAGAGTACCAAGATGTGTTCGCGCTGGAGAGTGGCTCCAAAGAAAGAACTAACGTGGTGAAACATAAAATTAATACCGGAGACGCTCGGCCGATACGACAACATCCACGCAGACTTTCTTTGGCGAAAAGAAAAAAAGCCGAACAAATAATTACGGATATGGAGAGGGAAGGTGTGATTGAACCTTCAAATAGCCCATGGGCATCCCCAGTGGTACTCGTAAAGAAAAAGGATGGATCAACGAGGTTTTGGGTAGACTACAGACAGCTAAACGACGTGACCAAAAAGGACAGTTACCCTTTACCCAGAATTGACGATACGCTAGACACCCTGTCAGGATCCCAATGGTTTTCTACGTTAGATTTAAAGAGTGGATACTGGCAGGTAGAATTAGAACCCAAAGATCGTGAAAAAACAGCTTTTACGATCGGAACTGGTTTGTGGCAGTTCACTGTAATGCCCTTCGGCCTGTGTAACGCTCCTGCAACGTTCGAGCGTTTGATGGAGACCATCTTGCGCGGATAGTCTTGAAAGACGTGCTTGGTTTACCTGGACGCCGTGATCGTGGTTGGAAGGTCGTTCGAAAAACACTTGAACAACTTGAAGGAAGTGTTCCAGCGCTTACGTGGGGCTAACCTCAAACTGAGCCCAAAGAAGTGCACGTATTTAAGAAGGAAGTCCAATACCTTGGCCACGTCGTATCTAGAGATGGAGTAAGGGCTGACCCAGACAAAATCCGAGCAGTGCAAGCATGGCCAAGACCGATCGATAAACATCAGGTCCGAAGTTTTCTTGGGTTGTGCACTTATTATAGAAGATTTGTCCCCGGATTTGCCAATATTGCCAAACCATTGACAAAACTAACCGAAGAAAAAGCAGAATTTAGATGGAATGAAGACTGCGAAAATTCTTTTAATCAACTAAAACAGGCCCTAGTCACTTCGCCGATTTTGAGTTATCCAAGAGAAGATGGAAAGTTTGTTTTGGATACTGACGCAAGCAATCTGGCCATAGACGCGGTCCTTTTGCAAGTTCAAGATGGACAAGAAAAAGTTATCGCGTATTTTAGCAAGGTTTTGTCCAGGCCCGAAAGGAATTATTGCGTGACTAGGAGGGAACTGTTAGCAGTCGTTAAGTCCATCGAACATTTGTACAAGTATTTGTATGGACGAATATTTTTACTGAGAACAGACCACGCCGCTTTAAAATGGCTTCTGCAGTTTCGTAACCCAAAAGGACAAGTGGCAAGATGGATCGAGAGACTGCAAAAGTATGATTATGACACAGAACACCGTGCCGGAAACAGTCATCGGAACGCTGATGCCTTGTCCAGAAGACCATGTCCGGCGGACTGCAGCCATTGTTCGCGACTGGAAGAAAAAGTCGAATGTCTCCGGAGAACTGCTATGGTTGATGATGAGTGGGAACCTGAGCAGTGACGTCGCGAACAAGAAGACGATCCTGAAATAAGACAACTCCTCGACTGGAAAGAAAGCGGCCGACGACCAACCTGGGAAGAAGTGAGTGCTTTCGGCAGAAATATCAAAGCGTACTGGGCGCAGTGGGACTCCTTGATAGTAGAAGACGGTCTTCTTAAGCGATCCCTAGAAAGTGCCGTGGGCACGGGAAACAGACTACAGCTGGTAGTGCCAAAGAGCAGAGTGACAGAAATGTTGAAGCATCTCCACGATGGGACATCAGGAGAACACTTTACCATTAAGAAGACGTTGGGTAAAGTGCGAGAACGATTCTACTGGATAAACTGCAAAGAGGACGTCATGAAATGGTGGCGTAAATGCATAATTTGCGCATCAGGAAATGGTCCAGCGAGAAAGCGCAAAGCACCCATGAAACAATACAACGTAGGAAGCCTTTTGGAAAGAGTAGCGATTGACATCGCAGGGCCGTTTCCAGAATCCGATTCGGGAAATAAATACATCCTGGTGGCGATGGATTATTTCACGAAATGGACAGAGGTTTACGGCATACCCAATCAGGAAGCAGCTACAGTCGCAGACGTATTAGTAAACGAGTTTTTCTGCCGGTTTGGAGTTCCGTTGGAATTACAGTCCGATCAAGGCCGCAATTTTGAGTCAGAGCTGTTTCAAGAGGTTTGCCGACTATTAGGAATTAAGAACACTAGGACAACGCCTCTCCATCCTCAATCTGATGGCATGGTTGAACGGATGAATCGAACAATGGGCAAGTACTTAGCCAAAGTAGTGTCCGAACACCAAAGAGACTGGGATCAGTACTTGCACCTTTTCCTAATGGTATACCGATAATCCGTTCACGAAAGCACAGGCCAAACACCATCCTGTGTAATGCTCGGTTGTAAAATACGATTGTCATGCGACCTTCAATTTGGCCGAAGACCGGAAGAGGAAGTCGCTGGAGAAGATTACGTCAGCAAGCTGGCTAAGAGGCTAGACGAAGTACATGAAGAGGTCCGTAAAAACACACAAATTGCCAGCGACAGGATGAAAACCTGATATGACGTCAAGGCACAAAATGGTGGGTTTCAACTTGGCGATATGGTCTGGTTGGATAACCCTCAAAGGAGACGTGGTTTGTCGCCGAAGCTGCAAAGGCAATGGGAGGGCTCGTATGAAGTCGTGCAGCGTATTAACGACGTCATATACCGCATCCGAAAACCGCCCAGAGGCAAGCCAAAAGTGGTCCACGTCGATCGTCTAGCCCCGTTTGCTGGCGATAACCACAATACGCAAATCCAGGTCCGAACCAGAGTAATAAGTAGCAAAACCAGGAATCCAATCGAAGAAATAGAGTTCGAAAAGTTTATGAACTTATACGGAGGTTCTGGAAAAGCTAGGTTCAGAGTTACCACCGAGGAACAACAAGACCAGGCACAAAAAGATTACGCCATCGCACATTGCGTGAGCGAGGATCTTGACATCTCCAAAGGGGTTGGAGTCGTGTTTAAAAAGAAGTTTGGGCAGCTAGATAAATTACGAAGACAGCAACCGGCAGTCGGAAAAGTTTTAGGACTACGTGGTGACGGACGCTTCGTTTTTTATTTGGTCACCAAGAAATACTCACGTGTCAAACCGTTATACAAAGACCTGTGGCGAACATCATGGAGTCTCAAAAGAGAAATGGAGTTCCATCATGTTAAGAAATTGGCAGTACCCAAGCTTGGTTGTGGCTTAGATCAACTAAATTTTAGGACAGTTCGAAACATGTTGGAGGTCGTCTTCCGAGGAACAGGCATTCAAGTGTTATTCTGTAGTTACCAACCAAGGAGCATATTAGGTCAGGAAAAGTCCATTGACTGTTACTTTTATGGTCACGGAAGTTGCAGAAATGGAGGAAGCTGCCGCTATCGCCACGATCCCCTTTGCCGGTGTCGCATACAGTCTCCTGTTCTGGGACAGAACATTCCTAAGAAGGGGACAGTAAAACGTTCGAGAAAATATTTGCAAATGCAAGAGCCTTCTAGAAGCTGTTATCCATCTTCTGGAAGATATACTGAAAAGCAGGGTTCGCTCCAGAAGGATTTCCGTATGTGTATATATACCGACGAGATAGATCGTAGGTCAGTTATTGCTGGAATGCGAATGCAGCAGTGTTAAGAGGATTATTAAAGTGGAAATAAATCGTTAGCACGCGTGTGTCTAGATAAATTGACCGAGAATAATCGTGTACGTGATTTTTAGTGGAAACAATTGTGAAGCTACCCGCGGACGTTATCTTATCTTCTTGTAAGTGATATAAATTAGTGTAAGTGTTTTCATTAAATATTATTACATTTAATTAGTTCGGTTAATTTAAAAGTGTACATATTTCTAGAATAAGTAAACGTATTTTTAGTCGTTTAAATAAAGTAGTTTTTAATAAATAAATCCGCAACAATATTAAGAACTGTTGCAATTAATGTTGTGCTAATTAAGAGTCTGCAACCATATTGCAAGCAAAGAAATCTACTTCACTGGCATTTGCTGAATGTAAGCAGAAGAGGATTACATGGATATCCACTATCACCTACTAGGTAACCGTTGCCATATCTTCCGATGCAAAATTTAACCGGAAGAAGAGATTTATTGAAAATAATACTGTTGTGTACTAATCCTGGCCAATAAACAATAAAATGCATTAATTTTAAGTCGACATCGCAAATCTCTTGAACATTAATGCTAAAATATCCTTTTCTGTTGTGATACGATTCAGCATTTAGACTATCGGGTGATTCTATATGCACGTGTGCAATCAATAGCTCCCACAACACATAAATAACCAGAAATACGAAAGAACCATTGTTTTGTTTCCGTTAACTTTTTGGCAGTTCTATGCATGTTTATATATTGATGGGAGAGCCTGATCATTTCATTTATGATATGCTGGATAGAGCATTAATATTTGTACTTTTGCATCAAAAATTAGTTTCGATAGCTTGTTGGTTCGATTCTATCTTTAATTGCATGTACCAAGTTAATTATGGTGGTCTTATTTAATCAAAACTTCTTCTTGAAATCAACGTCGTCTAACAATTCAAAAAGTTTTTCTTTATCTCGTATAAACCTTATGCTACGAAGCTGTTTTCAAAGCTATTCGAGGAAGAAGACAACAAGTGGAACAACATAATTATTTTTGAATGTATTAAACAATGTTGCTTGATGCGAAGTAATAACATTCTGCTGAACTTTCATTGTTTATTATTTTAAAATGAATATACACAACGTTTCGTTGTGGTATCTGCAATCGAAACGTTGTGTATATTCATTTTAAAATAATAAACAATGAAAGTTCAGCAGAATGTTATTACTTCGCATAATTATTTTTGTTTAATGATTATTTTTTTAATAATTTTGTATTAAACGAAACTTGAATTAAACGTAGCTATAATTTATTAGTTAGTTTTGACTGTAAAATCATGAACTTTTTGTTATTGAAAAAGTTTAATTATAGGTTAACCAGTCAAATATCGCCAATTAGATAATCTTTTGTTAACAAGAGTTTAATCGGAGATTATAGTTTTGTGCAACGCAAAATACAGTTAATTGACCGTTAATCTCTGATTAACGTCAACTTCAATTAAATATTTAATTGACGGTTAATGGCCCGTTAAACTACAATTAAAAGATAATCATGCTTTAATCGAAGATTAAACTCCAATTAACAGTCAATTATCTTTTGTGCAACCCGCTATTATACTTTGAAATATTGAAATTTATGTGTTAACCTAAAATCTCATACAAAATTATCTCTTAATACCTTCATAAGTAAATAACTTTAAATTATTACAACCGTTTTATTTTATCTTAGCATCAAAATTTGAAGTTCAATGTTTAGGTTTTGATTTCTTTTTCATGTAACGTCAACTTACGATGCAGAGATACCAAATTTGAAAAAACTAACCTTAGTTAGTTAGTGTAAGTACTTGCTTATTCTTACACGGATTTTAGTGTAAGAGTCGCTAATTCTCATGTCGAAATAAAGAAAATAAATAACGATATTGTTTGTATTATTGAATTTGCTTTTTCTGACAAGTACGTTAATCATCAAATCATAGCACATTTAAAATATATTGACGGTCTAATTCTAATACCCCGTATCTCGCTAAAACGAAATTTTACAGATAACCGGTTACTACAATGATTTTTACTCACGCAGTATTAGATTTGGGATATTGCAGTGATGAAAATACATCTCTTACAAATAATGCTCAATATTGTTGCAGATATGTCGTATTAGAATTAGACCGTTGATATGTTGTAATATTGTACTGTACGTGCACAAAAATTAAATTTATGCGTTTCTGCGTAGAGATATAGTCGGTTTAAAACAAGAGCGTGATAAGTCAAAAATGAAAACATTCATGTCACGTCAAATAAAATGCTACAATGCTAAGAATTTATTCCGAATAAGAGGATGTTTTAAGGTAGTATGAAGAATAGTAATTTTCTATTCTCGCGCGCAGCAACACCTAATTTCACAATAAACGTGCGTTTTTTTTTAAATTTTTATTGAGTTTCTTTTATTAGAAAACGTATAAAAATAAAGCATATTTATTATGAAAAACAAAACAAAAAACAAACAAAATTGCCAGAATGCTTGTAAATTATTATAAAAAGCATAATAATAACGTGGAGCAACATTTTTTTCAATTAAAGAAAGTATTCCCTTTTTCTTTGCCTCTAAAATGCTTACTTTCATACATACATACATACGTTTTTTTTAAAATCAGACGCAATTACAATATTTTTTTTTGACGTCTCGTATTTAAATTAACAGTAGAAAATTGTTTCTGCTCATAAGAATTTTTGCAAAAAAGTAGATCCCAACATAACCCTTTCCTACTATTATGACTTTTATGTCTGTGACTTTAACTAATTCGCCTTTTGTGTTCTTAAATAGGTTAATGCTTATCTGATCTAGAAGATCGTTAAAGTCAAAAACTCATTCTACGCACATATGGCTTGTTATGAAATATTTATGGGTGATTGTGCGAATATTCTTTAATTTTGCAAACAGCAAATAAATACAAACGAAAAACATACTTCATGTATGGTTCATTAAATAATTAGAGTTCGAAATATTTCTCTTCATATAATGATTTATAGTCTCCGAAACTGTCTTATTACCTTCTATAGATTCCTTTTTTGCCTCAGATCGGCAGTAGTGATTTTCAATACACGGTATCAAATTAATATGAATCATTATATACACTTTAAAAACTGATGCATCCTTAGCATGTTTTCCCTTCTTTTCTGGCTGCAATATCTTCTTGTTTTTCTTGCATAATGTGTATATATTTATTCTATTAATTTCTAATGCGGTTGTCAATATTGCTTTACAGATGATTATAAGCGACTTTCGGCTTAGACCGCGTCGTAGTAAAACACCTAGACTTAGGATTGGTCATAGTCTCTTCTTGAGAGCCAAAACAAGAAGTAGAACTTGGCTTTTGCCGTATTGTCGTTTGTGAACCTACACGTAAGCTCTTTTGGCTAAAGTATGCAAACAGTATTCTTCTGTACAGGATGGTGGTAAAAGAGTTTAAGTTAGACGCCGAATCTCACCACCATCCTGTACAGAAGAATACTGTTTTGCATACTTTAGCCAAAAAAGCTATACGTGTGTCAGATAATGAAAATCTACAAAAGAAAAAGGAAACACTGTTGGAGTCCCTACAGAAAATGGATACGGGTTCAAAGAGATCCAAAACGCATGGAAAAGAGCAATAAATCCAAAAGTCAAAAAAGACTTGTCAACTCCTACTAGCACCGCTTATTTACCATGCTGTATGGGTTCGACAGACAAAATAAGCAGGGTGCTAAAGAAACATAATATTAAAACTGTCTTTACGACTAAGAATACCCTGAACACCTGGTTTACATCTGCTAAAGACAAACAAGGGGCTCTAAAACATGCTGGAGTTTACAAAATTCCTTGTTCCTATGGATTAAGTTATATAGGACAGACGGGACGCTATATTAAAGTTAGAGTAAAAGAACATATGGCTGACTGCAAACACCGCAGAGTTATTAAATCAGCAGTGGCAGAACACGTGTAGAACCAAGGACACACGCTGAACTTTGACCAAACTAAAGTACTTTCCCAGACTAATCCGCGAAGCTGTGGAAATAGAAAAACATTCATGTAATATGAACCGAGAAGACGGTTTAAGACTCAGCAAATCTTGGCTACCAGTATTATATCTTCTAAGACAAAGATATACCTTCTTAGTAGTCAATCGGTAACGGAAAGATAAGGTCCGTTAATCACGCTAATCGCTATTGGTATAAATACCGTCATTTACACTTTTTGTTTTAGTGACATTTACCACTCTGAAGATGCTAGCTGCAATGTCTTGCGAAACGTCAGTTTGTTTGGGTCTACGAACGAGAATACAGCAAAGACTTCATGTTTTGGCTCTCAAGAAGATACTAGGACCAAGCCTAAGTCTGGGTATTTAACTACGACGCGGTCTAAGCCGAAAGTCGCTTATAATCATAAACATAACAACCGCGAAAGCTTAAGATTTTATAGCTTTATGGATGTTCATTTTTGGCCATTTATATCTAGATAGAAATCATTATTAATGCCACGGTGACCCAGGTCATTTTTATATCAATATTTTGGTGTAACTGTTGCCATGCAAGATATCAAATCATGTTTTCTTTGGAGTTAAAGCCACAGTGGTTTGTTACATTTCCTTTGTTGATGATTAATAACATGGCGTTTTTTGAAATCATTTTTTCAGGCGTAGTCACCCCTTTAGCAGATTTACTGGATGATGACGACGATAAGTCACTATTATTACGTAAAAAATTTCGATCAGCTACTGAATCATCGGAGTCAAAAAAAGTTATAAGTTTTTTTCTTTATTATTTGAAGCAGCACTGTTCCTGTCTTCATTACCATTATGCAAATGACCTTCATATTAAAATTTTGACAAACCGGCTTCTACCAACAAATACATTATTGATTTTATAATAACGCATTAATAGCTCAGTTTTTAATGTTGTTAACGTATTCAATTTAAACTTAATTGCAGGTTATTTCTATTTGTTCAACAATAGTTTCTAGTTTTGATATTAGCTGAATAATAACTTCTTCTAAATTAACATTATTTTTTTAGTTTTATTTCCAGTTTTATTGCACCCATCCAATAAAACTACCATAGAAACAACGACGTCATCAATTTTTATCTACATAAATATATGGTTTAACAATGATACAGGTAACTGCGTGTAACAGTTACCATTAATAGCCATACCAAAACTAACAGCAAAGTCTACAACTTTTCGTTTAGTCTCTATATTTTCGGCAGTTATCCCGGAAACAATCCTTCTTGCAATGTTTACCTTATTTCCAACAAATTATTTAATTTAAATAGCGGCCACTGTATCAAATTTCTAGCTACCATGTCTCTTCAGCGTCAGTAAAGTCGCTGACGTTCTTCGGAAGCAGTGTCGAGTGAACATATGAGGGTTTGAGAAACGTGACGGTCGTTATAAAAATTTTCGCAGAAATATTTATGCCAACACACTAACATTTACCCAAACAAAAAAACAAAAACAGCTTATTATAGCCAACCTTTTTAGAGCACAGGGCAAGGTATTTTTTAAATAACCTTATACAATTCACAACACAACCATCCGGAATGCGTAATTTTATACGTTTGTACGTCGTTGTTTCTTTAATATGCACTACCAAAATGACGCACTCTTCGGTAACATCTTTAACACACAGGTTGTACATCTCTACTCTCTTGCATGTCGCACTTATTCCAAATATTCCATGAAAAATAACAATTATCAAAATTAAGACTTTTAAGCGAATAAAAATTAGAAAGTTACCCAATATAATACACCAACTTTTATCATGATATATGTATCATCAAGGGCTTCTACTAAGAATTGATCAAGTTGAGCACGAGAACATACTTCTTTTCAGAAACGCACAGACGTTGTGGAACTGGAATATATTGATGTTTTCCTTTATCTTCAGCATGTATTTAAGTTTGGAAAACAAACATCATAATGATAAAGCTCTTGGGCTAAAAAAATACCACAATTAACTTTTTCAATTGCTCTTTATAGCAAAAACAACAAAATGTACTTTTAGAAAGTTAACGAATTTCTTATTGGTGGACTGGTAATTTGAATAATTTAAAAATTGACCAATAACAATGAATTTTCTTAACAATTTAAAAATTTACCGATTCTATAATTTTTTTTCCTATTGATATTAAACAAAATGCGCTACTGACTAAAAAAAAGCATTAAAAATAATAAACTTTACTATGACATGAATCTTCTCTCTAGTCTTAACTGATTTATAACGCTAATAATATTTACAATAGCTTGACTGTTGATACAATTTCAACATTCAAAATTTACTCAAATTTTATTTTACATACTTTCGTCTTATGTTGATAACTTTATAGTGAAGTCGTTTATGACTTAAACTAGTAATTGCTGATAGTTTTTATTATAAAACTTTATAAATCACGTTTATTAAATTATTTCGTTTATGCATTTTAAAATTTGAACATAAATTATCAGTTTAGTACAACATCTGTATTTGCTTTTGGTGACCACCGCGGCTTTTTGCGACTAAGGGTAGCTTTGTCGGTGTCGTAAGAGTTGTGTTTCTTGTAAATCATGCCTGCATTAAAACCGCAAAAATTTTTGTATTGAAATGATTTGCTTAATAACTTATAATAGCCAATAAACTATTACCTTAAAACGTTGCAAGATAAAGAAAAGTTGCACATAAACATTTTTATAGAAGACCAAAAAAGTCGGCGGAAGGGTACAATTACCTTCAATAGTTTAAAAAATACACGTGTGCAAAGTTGCACAAAAATTACTTTAAAATTCTGTAACTGTTAAACTATAAGATATAATTATACACTCCCGCAAACTTTTTTGTAGTAACTTTTGTGCTCAATAAATTGTTTATGTGCAATTTTCATCTATATTGTACCGTTTTTGCGTACAAGGCGGAAGCTCGCGCGAATCTATTTCCTCAATTACTATCATCATTTTTCATTACTGCTGAGTGAAATTAAGAATTATTATATTTTTAAAACATACAACAAATCATAAGGAATATCTTTTTTAATAATAATAAACACTGCATCCGAAAAATACAAAAAATGAATTGAAATTGGGCACCACCGCAAGTTCCAGATTTGTTTCATCTGAGCGTTTCATCGTTTCGTTACACAAGCCTTTGAATCCGCTCCCTATAAGTGTTTTCAACACTAAAAGATGTACAGACTATGTGGAGAAGAAACGGAGGGCCTTAATCACATAAGAAATAAATGCAGAGAGTTAAGAGAAGAAGATAATAAAGCAGAGGAAATCTTCGAAGAAAACGGAAAAGGAGTGGAGTGGATGAAAGAAGTATAGAGAAGGAGGAAAAAGTTCAGAGGAGAAGAGGAAAAATGAAATGAAAAAAATGTAACAATGTAAATAGAATGTAATGTAGTGTAAATGCAAAAAAAGGGGCAAATTGTAATTAGGGGAAACTAAGTAAGTAATCACATATAGTTAAACTATGTATATGCTAAATAAAAAAGTTGCTTTTTGTAGTTAATGTTTGTTTTTCTTATCTGCAAAACAAATCAAATATTATAAAAAAAATTAGTATTGTGTTGCCACAGAAAATTTTCTATTGCTATACTGATACTCTATTTGCTTATATTTTCATTATAAATTGTTATCAAATGAAATGTTTTAGTGTTTCTGTAACACGTATTTAGTTTTATGATTCAATGGGATTTACTCATATTGCAATTTGTTTCTTACATATTGTGTGAGCGTGTGTATCTAGTGAAAATCTAAGATTTCTTAAAATTGGAAAGAATGGTTTTAAAGATTTTATAAATTTAAATACTAGAGCAATATTTAATTTGGAGTTGGTAGTATTTGTTAGTAGTACATGTAGTATATAAACTATTATAAGGTTTTAAATTGATTGTTAAAGGGGACAGATTTTGCTACTAATAAATGTATAGGGTAATCCAACACCATAACCTACTGCCGTCAAAAGATATTTTGTTTTTTCCTAAACTTAAATTTAATAGTAAGCTAATCTAGCACATTGCCAGTTATGTCATTGGTTTAATTGTCAAATTTAATTGTATGACAGAGATATAATAATCTACTGCATTACCATATTACTAAAATAAAATAAAATGACTTCTGTAGTACATTTTGGCAGCGAACGGACAGCAATCTGGGTAGCCTTAAGGTGCCAATATTAATTCTGTCATCTTTTCAATTTCATTTTTTTTATCAAAAAAAAAATAAATTTTGCAAAAAACGTCAGAAAAAATAATATATGTAACTCTTGTCAAAACTCTCATAACTCACTTTCATGCAGCGCTCGCCTACTTCTTTGCATCTCATTAACATTCACTATTCATTAGTAACATAAATTATTATTATTAACAAATTCATTGTGTTTAATGTTTAAAAAATATTTTTTGGCGTATGTGATAAATGGTCATGTAGTTTTTTTTTATTTGTTTTTGTTGTTTCATTAATATGTTTTTAAAGCTAAAAAAAAATTAAAAAAATATATTTGTGTTTTATTAAGTGTGAGTTTGGGTAAAACTTGTAACTTATTATCTGTATGCCCTTAAAATAAATGTCAGTTGATTGTGTAACTAAATGACATTTATTATAAACGTAATGTTGTCTACACAAAATAAAGTTACAACATGACATTTATTTTTCTAAAACTTTTCGGTCTCTTTAATAAAGTTGACAGCACGTTTTTGTACTGTGCTAAAATAAATAATAATTTTAAATTATTATAAATATTTAATATTTTAAAGTAAATTTGAATTAAAGCTACTGATCTTGCAATAGCAAGCGTATATAACCCTTTTGTTTCCATCCTTTTGTTTCGTTTTTCTAGTATTTTATAGCCGCAAACCGAACGACCGCTTCTTGTGAATAAGCAACGTTTCTTCTGTTGAGTTTATTTGACAGATTTTTGACTTAATATTTTTTTTATTAAGAAACCGTTTTAGATTTTTTAATTACTATTTCGTCAATTAGCATTTACAATTTTTTGCGTAAATTTACTTCATAACAACATATTATAGATAGTTAAATGCATAACTTTTTTATTAAAAAAAATACGTGCATTAGTAATAACGTACATATTGTATATAGTAAAGTTATTTATTGTGAGGTTTTAATACTTTAATTAAATTAAAAGCCTCAGTAATTTGTAGGTGTAGGCGTTCAATAATTGAATGTAAGCTTTCATCAACAAGATGATTAAAGTAAGATTCAACAAGATCAAGAAGATCGAACAACTTGTATCTACAAATACAGACCGGCTACACAAACTACAAATTAAGGAAATCTTCAAACTTTAGCGTAGTTATGAAAAAGTTATATATAGGACAATCTGAAAGCAGTATACAGTGCAAAATAAAAGAATATCGGACAGACGCACAACAAATTTACATTAAAAAATTAACAATCGCAGAACACTTACCCAAGCAACATTTTGTAACCGTAATTATTGGTATATTATATTACTATAATTTTAATCGTGCATTTAAACTACTGTTTCTAATTTAATCAACGTTGAAGAATTAGTTGCCAATTATAAGTAAACAAATTTTAAATTGATTTTATTTTCTTCTAGGATAAAATGGAATTTGATTGCAAGGACATTACAATATTACACACAGTGATCAGAAAGTGTAAATGAGATCGCCATTGCGAACACCTATAATCTTTAAAAAACCAGTCTAGATTATCATCATTGAACCGATTATAATTGCACATGTGAATTTGTAGCCTAATACAAATATTTAACTAAGAATTACGTAGACCCATTAAACTATAACATGAGGAATATCTTAATCCGCCATGGTCTTTTAACACAAAGACATTTTTCTCGTTACAAAATTTATGCATTTACTATTTACAAAATTTATAAATAATAGACATAATCCGCTTTTTTTGAAAATTTGCCGTACAAACCTGTTTACTGGTACCTACTTGCAACAGATGTAAAAATTCTTTTATTATATCTTTTTTGTTTGAATTTACTTCTATAAGAAACTATAAAAATTTAAATAATGTACATTTATTATAACTTTTTATATATCTGTAACAAAAATCTTGGATAAATTCCTTAACAAAGCGGTTATAAAGTAGTTTCAAATAATGGTAATAAGCATGTTTTCAAAACAGTTACATAGCAGTTGCTGTAAACGGTAACTACAATGTTACAAATCAATTACAAAACCGTGATGATAAACCATTGCAGAAACGATTCAGAATATGTAGGTAAACATGATTTGTAAAAAACCGTTATAGCAACGCTGCAAAACAGTTACAAAGTAGTAATTGCAACGGTTTCAGACACGTTGTAAAACTGTAAAAATATTACTGCAGTTACCTTGCAACTGACCAAATCCGGTATTGACAACGTATCAGGAAAGCCTCAACAACTATTCTGTAACTAGATACCTTACTGAAACCTTAGTTGGAAGAGAGTTTTACAACCGTTTTGTAACTGATTTTTGCTACTTGGGTTACACTATTAAGAAAAACCATGCCATTAACTATGATGACGAAACACTTGCTGGAAATAATGAAGAACAGCAACAACTTTAACAGGTTGACTGCCGCAGCAGTTACTAACATTGCGTTTCTTCTGGTCAGTCCAATTTTATTCTTGATTAAGATGGATGTAATTAGTAATTGTCAATTAATGTACTTTTTTGCAAAAAAACCTATTTTTTTCCCGTTTTGAGCTGAGAAGCACTATATGATTCACGTGGTTCATATACCTTTGCACTAATGGCATTGTGAGTCAGATCCTGTTTCTCACACAGATTCATACGTTAACAAGTTGAGTTGTGTAACATAGTTTCGTGTTGTCAGAATACGTGTTTATAAAAAAATGAGTTACGAGAAAGAACAAGGGAAGCTGAAAATTCTAATGGAGGAATGTCTCTCTGATGAAGATGTTAATAAGCCATGCGAAAATTGGGGAGATAAATATGTTCAAGAGTGCTCTAATAATTTTTTTTATGGTAATGATGACGAACCGCTTTGTTCATGCTTAAAAGTTGTTAATGAGCCAAGCAATTCTGTTAGTGACAAAGGCACTTCTGACAGTGTATTGGACACAATAAAAAACGTAATTAAAAATGACGTGCAATAAAGTGATACCAAAACAAATGTACGTAAAAGAGGAAATGCATGGTGAATATTTTGATAAATCTTGTTACAATTTCTTTAGATTATTTTTAACCGAAAAAGTGCTAAAATTAATTGTTTTAGAAACAAACAGATATGCAGGCCAGTGTACAGCATCAGCTAGATTGCCAAAAGCCCGAATGGAAAATTGACATGATAGAAATCATAAGAAAATGAAATCTATGACAGCAAAATAAAAGATGTAATGCCTCGAAATCGATTTCAGCTCATGCTCAAAACATGGCATTTTAATAATAACGTAGTGACAGAAAACAGATTGCAAAAAAGCTTGCCTCTAATAAATTTATTAATTTAAAATTTTCAAAAGCCTGTTGTTCTAAAACAGAATGTATCAGAAAAACTTTAGTTTCTTTTAAGTTTTTGTAGTATATAACTAATAAACGGCATAAATTTGGTATAAAGGTTTATAAATTATGCCTTAAAAAAGATATACGCAAGACCTCAAAGTTTACTGTGGGAAAGGTAAAACATCAAATCAGTTCTCACTCGAAAAAGTGGTACTTTCCTCAACTTATGACCTATTAGATAAAAAACGTATCGTCTATACGGATAATTATCATGCTACAGTTTTCTTGACATATCAGGTAGAAAAGAAAAACACTCACCTAGTACAAAACATACAGCCAAACTCAAAACAATAATTCGTTGCGGCAAAGAAAGTAAAAAACCAATATCAGTAATTAGTTATAATAAACATAAAACTAACTTTGATCTACCGGATGAAACAAAAACGTACACTACTTTACTACGACGAGGAGTTAAGTGGTATTGAAAACTAACCATTGAACTGATTATAGGTCTAAGAAATTCTGGTTTTGAGGTTAACTAAAATATAGATAAAAATTGAAAAAAGCAAACACGCGTTGGAAGATGTAGATTGTAACAATCGTCGTAGGTGCATTGTATGTTACAAACAACCTGCAAACACCCGGAAAACATTACTTAAAAAAAATCATATTTAAGTATTAAGTTGACTGTATTATTTTATATCATTAGAAAATATGGGATTTCTGTAACAATAGCTTTCTTTGTATTCTTCATCTTTTAAATTATAAGTGCAGTACGCAATTGTTATTGCAATGCATAAAAAATTCCAATATTAGAATTAGATCTAGGGTTTTTGCAATTAACTTTTAAACCAAGATCCCGGCGTGCTCATATATTCATTTTGACTAATAAATGGCAAATACTGTTACCTAAAAAAATAAAAAAAAAGTGCAATAAACTATAAATTCAATTCATAACAACTGTTAATTTGTGTATTTTAGTAAGTAGATGAGTGTCAAATTCTACTGAAAGCATTAACTATCTAATAAAAATGTAAAAGAAAACAAATGTTTTATATATTGTGTTTTATTTTGTACAGAATCGCCCAACTTACTTATTATCATTTAAAATTTTTATTGTCTTATCATTAAATTTACTTAAACCAACTTTTAAATTAAAAAAAAAATACTTTTACAACGAAACCAATTGCGTTTAACAATACAGTGAAGCGTGATTAACATTTTGGATAAATCTAAAAATAAATTTCAAAAATAAATCTCTATACATTTCTAGTAGCAAACATTTTTTTTTGTTTTTTAGATTATATCTTGGTGGTATGTTTCAAACTTTAAAAGATGTTTTTATAGTGTTATCTAATCTAAAAAAACATTATAAAAAAACATAAAACGTCCTGGTTTACGTCAAAAAAAAAAACTCAGAGTTGAAAAATAGAACGTTTATTTGCAAATACGAAAATACTACAAAACCGGAAAATTATAAATTAGAAACGCTAACAATGAAAAAATGACAAAGTTAAAAAAATATTTTTGGAAAAGTTTTACAAAAAACTTGAAACACGATGCGATAAAAGCACAAAAAATGATATAAAAAATAATTGACTTGGCTTGATTTTTTAGATTACGGTCACAATTTGAAAAAAAACTTTTTTTTATGCTTTATTCTCTTTAAGTGAATTTTTTTCTATTAAAAATAACCATACATTTAAGGCAGTATTTTATAGTGAAAAAATTATAATTTTTGTGTATACAAGAAAAATGTATTGAGTCGATACCGCTCAATAATGACACCCTGCTGAAAATATATTTTTTTACTCATTTTCAGTGATTTTTAGCTGACTCTAGTATCTCGGTCGTCTCGTGTAAGAATTTAATGTTGCTCCAAAATTAAATGCACATATCCTAGGGGATATCAACTCAACAAGCAATGAAAACAACCCACTTTTTGTACAAAAAATATTTGCATGAAATTTTGAAATTCGCCAGATAAAAACAAGAAACTCACAAGATCTTTACTTCTTACTTCTAAGTTCAAATGTCTGCATTGGTCGTCTTGTTTTTTTTTCTTCTTACTGTGTGTACAGATGGTTCTATGAAATCAAAAATTTAGGTAATTTCATAAAACACTACTACATGTTAGTTTTAGTTAGTTTAGTTAGTTTTATCTATTTTGTTTCTGTTTTACGGTATAACAAATTAAATGCTTTTTAAATGTAAAATTTTGTTTTTATTTTTGTCGAAATTATGAGTATTCTAAGCAAAGCTATCAGTTAAATAATCAATTTTTTACATTAAAACATTATTTCTTATTAGAAGACAGAGCCTATTGGCTTTACAAAATTAACAGCATTACAATTATCGGAAACTGAATTGTGGTATCAATTGGCTGTGAGAGAGCAACTAAACTATAATGAATGATTGTATTTTTTATGGTATTGATATTCATAAAGCGCTCTAATCACATATGCTCATATTCCAAAGTCATCTTCATGATAGCATATACTCATAATTTGTTTAATTTTTTTATACCAGCAGTAGCAAACTGTAAAACATAAAAACTTTTAGCAAACAGTAATTGTACGAACTATATACTAATCAGAAAAAACATTATCGCCATCTAGTTACATAAAGCTGTACTATATAATTGTCAACATAAAGTCACAAAAACTAACTAAGCCAAATTTGGATTATAAAAATTTGTATTTCTCATTTGTGGTCATTTAAAAGAAACGTGAGGTAAACCTTTAAAATTAAAATTATCTTAATGCGTTTTTGCCCTGTTTAAATTTTAAAATAATAAAAATTCAAAAATTGATTAAGTTTAATGCTAAATTAAACTGCGAAAGAGAACAATTCGGCAAATTTTAAACATTCTTTTATCTAGGCTATAGTTTTTTCTATTAATATGCATATAAATCGTTGTCTTATAAAAACGAAGTTAGCCGTATTTGAGAAATAGCGACATGTCTACAATTTGCTAGGTCCGCCATTTGAAGAAATCGGCCGGCTTAAAGAAAAGTTGTCTTGTGACGTTAAACAAAAACTTTTCTTGCTTTGATACTTGCAATTAAAGTTTTCGGAACGGCTTTATCTATTTAAATCATTGAAGATTGATTTTTGATTTTAAGTATGTGGTTAATGCTGTGAGATCTGTGTTTCAAAACGTTTTCATATATTGCGTTAATTATCATTCTTTTTAATTATCCGTCATTCACAAAATAAATAGTTAGTACAATAATTATAGAAAATACCAATTTTTATTTCTTCGTATTTACATTAACATGTATTTTGTGTACTCGATTATGCTTATCTGCGCTTGTAACCAAAACAGGACTTCAGCTAAATAAACAAAAAACGTTGCAATGTAAGAAATATAAATTATAAATTTAGCTTACTGAAAACTCAGTTCGTCAACTCGCTTAATTACTGTTTTGATATCTTCAGTTTACGCTGTTTGTTCAAGTGATTTGTGTAAATTGCCTTTGATAAACTTTGTTTTGGGGTATAAATTTTACATCAAGATAATGTTATTTTCAAGAACATAAAAGGTTGATCTGTAAAAGCTTGACTTGGCTAATATTAAACAGATTTTTTGAAAGTTTGACTTAATTGCAAATCAAGTTTTTGAGAACCAAGCCAAGATAAGGAATTCCTAATCACAAGAAAAAATAAAAGAAATAAAAAACTAACAATTACAATAACAAACAACAAAACATCAGGAGTAGACGAGATAACAAACTACTAAAGTATGGCGTCTTTTTACAATATTCTTTGCTTAAGCCGTGACTTGTACTAACAATAATTGTAACAAAATTAATTAATCAAGGTTTAAAACTCTTATATATTACATGAACATTTGTGAACTAAATCGATAGATAACATACCACTGATATCAAGCTTAAAAATGTTGCGTCGTTTAGGTATTGTGTCAAATAATTTGAATAGTTTAATTGGATTTTCAAGCGTTTCTGAGAAGACGTAGGTTGCAGTAGTTTCTATCCGATCGGTTATTAACAAAAATAGTAAAATTAATCTATTATGCTTAAAATCAAATGTTCTACTTTAAAACTTCACTGTAAATTTATGTAAAAAAGAGTTTGCTAGCTTAAAGTGTAAATTAGACGTTGATAAACCCACCATTAAAATTATTGTAAATACAAAATTAAAAAAATTATATTTAAATCTACAACCCTTTAAACTAAATAATTTATGTATTCAAAAGTGCGCTATGTAAAATACTGACACTGTTATGGTACAGTTGCCATAAACTTTAGAAAACTGAACTTGCAACTCTAATAATCAAATAAGTAGATTTTATTAAATCTGATTAAAGTTTTCGGTTGGTGGTAAGGTACTGTCGGAAAGCCTTTAAGAGGTTACAAATATAAATTTAATGAAAACGTAATAAAAGCAATACAAACTTTACGGTTAAATTAAAAATGTAGGTTACATTAAAACTTTCTTGTATCTAAACACTTTTTTGCAACAACAATGCATTTTATCTAATTATTTAAATATCGACAATTAGGTATGTTTTTATTATTTAAAAATTTAACTATTCTTTTGTTGGTTTTTTGCAACATTTTAAATTGATTTAATAAGTTGGTTCAGATAAAACTATTAAATGAAAAACGTTCATCCTATCTGTCACGTGTAATTAAAACTTTCTGTCCTTGGAGACTTACGTTATTGATTTATTATACGTTATTATTTAATACTTCTTTTTATTAGTGAGACTTTTGTGTATTTTTTATATTTTAAGTTAAGCATTAGCTTTGAATTAATAACTAGTATATTCCTGTAATTTTGATGTATAACGCTAATCTATATTTCCAAATTTTATTAATAATATGTTACTTGGCATAGATTTTTTTAATAAAACATAACAGATCAATTATTAACAAATTAGCAACTCATTAAGAATTTGTATGGCTTTACTTATGTTTGATTACGTGTTGTATCAGCTGTTTATACAATAAGATAAGAAATGTAACCGTAAATGTACTTTTTTTTGTAGTAGACAGATCTTTTATCAAAGTGATAGACAAAATTAAAAATCTGCTATTAATAAAATTGTTTTTGTAACAATAGCAATTTAGATTACTTAGAGCAAATAGTCCTAACCCTCCAGTTTGGCATCAAATATCTCGTAAACGTATATAAAGAGCCAAATTGTTTAACATCTACTAAAATTTACTATACCAATTGACCACTACACAAGTAACAGCTTTTAAGTTTTATATTTTTAAGATGAAGAAGAAAATAGAGTAAACAGTATTATACTGATTCAAGCAAGAAAACGCACAGCAGAATGTTAGGGTATAAGCGAAAGTAGCATAAATAGTAATTTACGTAACAATAAGCGTCAAAAGTAGATCATAAAATAACGAACGATAATGTGAGTGAGTTATGTTACGAAACTTTCGGCGAAAGTAACGTAAATTATTTTTTGCGTTTCCCTCTGTAAAATTCTTTTTTGAAAATAAAAACTACTAGGAATATTAGTTGGTTACTGCATTTATTACTAAATCTGTCGAATTTGACATTAACTTTAGCATCGGTTTTTTTTCAATTTTAACTAAATTTCAAGATTTTTTAAATGATTTTTTAACTTGTCGCATACTCGTTCTGATACAATAATTGACCTTAAACACTTAGCTTTATGTGGACTTTTGGTTTTCATTTTACTACATTAGAGTTTTTTTTGCCCATTACGTAACTACACTAACGAACGAATATTGACGTTTGCGATGTCGGCAGCACCAAAATAAGTTTTACAAAAAGAGGAAGCAAGGGTTTACAATACCAGAAAAAAATTTGAGTATCGGTTTTCAGTATACAGTCAATGTAAATTCCGGGATCCCGGTATTGATACCAATATTAACTTTTATAACCACCTAATTAAAATAATATAATATTATTTATTGCAGGTTTATTTACTTTATGAGTTTTAAATTAAATTGTTGTTAATTGTGCTTTCTAGTTTCTAACAAGTCCTAACTGGAATTGGAATACAACGTGTCAGCGTGCTGATATTCTAAAAAGAGTTATCAGAAGACAAATGTAATAATAATAAATATTTTTAGTGCTTGGTTTTCCTTAGTATCTCTCATTTTAATTGTATTTACTAACAATAATACTTCATATACATAATATTATTTTTACTTCAGCATACACTATTATTGTGGTTAATATTCATTCTAGGAAAAATTATTCAATACAAAAGTTGTTTATGTAATTTTTATCTGTAATTAAAAATACGTCGATTCAAGTATTTACATCAAGTAGGTATATCTGAGACAAAAAACAAATTAATAAATAAGTAATTTAGAGTAAGTGTTCAAATTGTCTTCCATTTGTCATTTGATAATGACACAGTCGATGTATAAAACTACAAAAAGAATTCTCTATAAATTCACGTAGAATTTCTTGTATGGTTCTAGTAATTCGGGGTTTTAAATCTTAAATGTCATTAGACTTATCTTTGTAAAGTTTGCTTTTTACGTATCCCCAAAGAAAAAAACCTAAAGCGCTTAAATCAGTCAAACCGGCTATCCATTCAATCTTTCTTTGTTTCCCAATCCATCTGTTTGGAAAAATCTTATCCAGACATTGACGATCGTTTAAACCATAATGCGGTAGGGCGCAATCTTGCTGGAATCAGATGCTGTCATTGGGAAGGTGTTCGCTGTTTTCATGTGGATAGAGCACAGTACAAGCACGTATAATTTGATTTTGTAATAACTGCAAATATAGAGCCGAACTTAAATACACATCGATGAAAAGGGAACCTATAATATGACTCCCTAGAATGCCAACCCAAACATTAATCTGTGTATGGTGTTCCAATAACCAATGAGGCTTTTCCGATGATCATAGTATCTACAATTATGTCTGTTAAAAGAAATTTGTTATTATTGTCAATAAAAGTGACAAAATAATTATAGTTAAAATAAGTTGTTAGAGTTATAGGTCCACAAACATCACAATGTATTATTTCTAAAATTTGTTTGCATCTTGTTTGAGTACCATAAGACAAGTTAGACATTTTCCCGTTTACACAAGGTTTGTAAAAATCAACTTAATGAATCGTTACATTTTTATCTAACTCATCAACCATCCTATTTTGTAATACATTTTCTAAACTCGAGAAACTTATATGAGCATAGCTCTTATGTAATTTGATAAATTGTCCTTTTGATTCTTAATATATAAAGATTCTATCTACAAGAGTGAAAATAACACTTCATATAAATTATTCATTTGTACCATTATTATTAATGTCGTTTAAAATTAACTTCACAAAACTATTTTCAAATACAATTGAAATATCAGCCAGATCGAAATTTTTAGATTACATTTTATATTTAAATTATTAACTAAAGAATAGACCTCAATGCTACTTATATCTTTAGCCAACAAAGTTTTATCCTTCGCAAGTGCAATTTTTTTAATATAATTAAATTAGAAAAATGGGACTTTACCATACCATACAGCTAGAATCAATAAAGAAAGTTAAATTGTTCTCGCACACATTATTATCTAACCCATAAAGCAAACACTCTTATCAATCTGTTTCGTCTTCTTCCTTATATATACTGGTACCTTGATTTTGTTCATCTCTGGTTTGCACCTGATTACTGTTATGATAATTAAACTACCTTTTGTTTTCATTCTGCCTGCTTCCTTTGTGTTTTTCTTTACCGTTTCCATATTCACCACGATAACCACCGTAAGGTTTATTTCCTTAATTTGCATTAAACTTTTATTTTTTTGAGAAAGTCCCATAATATTTCCATACCCTCTGTAGTACGAGTTTTTATATTTTTGATTTCTGAAATCGACACTGCATTCATTTTTAAAATGTTTTTTTTCTGCCACACCTAAAAAAACCTGTTTCTGTAATAAATGCTGTTTGATCAGCCATTGTTTCATAATTTCTTTTTCCCGATTTTCGTTACTCTTCTTCACTTAATAATTTTCTTTTTGTCATACGTTAACAGTTCGGGTTCTAAATTTTTAATTACAGTGACCACAGTTTTAAATGATTTAGGTAGTGTTAATAACAAATTGTCAACTAAATCTTTTTTATCAATTTCTACTTTCGTTGTTTTCAATTGGCTGACTACTTTCTATTCTATGATAAACTTCTCTAACGGTTCATTTTCTTTCAACTTCTTGAAAAACAATTTTTTTTTAAATAATTGACCTGGTAACCCCTTCTTTCGTAAGTTTTCTTCGAACACATGTTATATACACAGTCTTTTTATCTGTAAACTTTCCAAATGTTTATCCGACACGCATTGTATGAATAAGTGATTTCGCGCTACTATCGTCCTTCATTTTTTTTCTTTTCTTCATTGTTTAATACTATTACATCTGTTTTCTTTTCTATGCATTCAGTTACACTGTTTTCGCCAAATATTATTTGCATTCTAATTTAAATAATTATCGCCTTTTAATGGGTTCGATTTTGTATGATTTTCCAATTTGAAACATGGTGATTTTTTTTCTAACCTTATTTATTTTCTTCTATATAAATTAATTACATTTTCTATACCTGGGCCCATAACCTGTTATATTTAGTGATTGGTTTGTCAGTATCTTTTCTTTTAATCGTATTTATTAACAAAAATACTCCATATATATAGTATGACTTTTATTTCAGCATACACATTATATATAACAAAACCACTTACATCTATTTTTACTACTCACTAAAAACATTCTAAAACTAAAAAACACTAAAATAATATCTTGCGATTTCATTGGTTCTCAACAAAACTTTTGTATTATAACGACAAAACTTTTCGGTGTCATTTGTAGTAACATAATTCAAACGCATAACAAATAAATTAATTAATGCAAATGCACCGTGGCTAGCTCACAAAAATATTTATTTAAAACACACATACAAACAAACTACATACATAAGAGCAATGAGATATTTTCAGATTTATTTAAATTAGAGTCATGGGAATTCTTACGTTACTTAAGATTAATAATTTTGAATTTGATAAATACAAAAGTTTATAGATTGGACGCCACAATATTTTTTATATATAAAATGGTTAAATATTGAAACCAAAAACATTAACACATTAACATAATAACAAAAAAACATATTTACATATTTTTACAGTTTCGAAGGTCAAATATAAATTTAAAGTTACCTGCTTTCAAACTTTAATGCGCAAGTCGAATTGGTGAGGTCAGTGACCGCATCATATGATTCATTGAAATGACGTAATATTATGCAATTCTCGTACATCGTATATTTAATTCTTTTTCGTAGATTTGAAACCAAGTACCATAAAGAAAAACCAAAAAACCATAAACCATAAATCCGGAACAAAGAAAAAACTAAAACGTAAATTGCGATGTATTACAAAATACGAATCGAAACAAAATTAACTTACCCCTTCGAATTAACGGGTTTACTTTATTAATTACGTAAATTCAACAACGAAACGCAAATAATACCACAAAACGCAAGTGTTACTACCAAACGAAGGTGCTACTACCAAACACCGGCATAACTTGCAGCACGCAAAAAAATGTCCGCTCACTTCATCGCGAAACTTAAGATGCAGATGGATGACTTCGTACTTAAGAGGAAGGCTCATAACGCATGTGCGTGCGTCAAATGCTTGCGCAAAAGAATTTACATAACAGTGAATACAAAAATGTTACTTAAAAACAGACTTATTCAAACGTAAAAAATGTGCACGTTACAGTATATGGATAACAAAAATTTTGCAGAATTATATAAAAAAATTGTCAGAATACATTAGAAAAATATGAATTTTCCTTATAGAAAATTAGAACACAAAACTATATAAAAAACTGAATATTTGTATGTTGAAAAAAATATAGAAAAAACAGATGGCAGATATTGTACACGGATAAAACATTATTCCAAAAAGTTCAAAAAACTGGAATAATTTTGATCAATATTCGAATACAATTCAAGAGGGGAACGGGTATAAAGGTAGAATTAAACGACTTTCAGGTGCAAAAAAACACTAATTATACTACATAATCGTAATAACATACATTTTTTACCTAGTGCAAATTTTATTTGAAAAAAAAACTATGACGAAATAAATTATATGAGCATTGGCTAAAATTTGTTTTAAGAACAGTTCTCGATTTATCGGTTATTGTGTTAGATCATACCATACAATGTTAAATTTGAAATTATTTAATAAGGAATAAAACGCTTTTATCAGAATAAGTTATTAACTTCAACAAATTTACCAAGACCGTTTTATTAAAACTATTCCAAAAATTTTGTTTTTTAAAAAAATATTTGCTTAAAAAATTTACCGCAGAATTAAGAAAAGATAATGTAAAACACATTTGGTTTTAAATAACATTTTAAATAAAAGATGGTAATGTTAAACATTCCACATTCAGTTTAACGTGGCACGTTTTAAAAAACACAAAAACTTAATAGATGTGGCTATAGAACCATTGATTGTAAAATTAAATGAAGATGAAAATACCGAAAATAATAATTTCAATTTTAACCAAAAGTATGATGATGACTGCGCAGATGATGAAATGAATAAAAATAAAACACCTTATTTCTTATGAAGCAAAAATTTGCCGCTTTATTGTATTAAGATATGTTAAGATCTCTTTTTCTACCCGCCCCTCAAAAACAAACAGTAGCAACTACCACGTCCAAATATATTAATTATTACAGTCTTTAATATTTGTTCTAATAAAAAGTATACTTATTAGTGATTCTAAATTTAAAAAAAAACTAAATCTTGATAAAAATATTAAACGAATTAAATTTAAATTGGACGCAACAGTAATTGGATTTGTTAAATTATAGTAATACTAAATGTTAAGAGGTTATTTGCACTCGTTTTGTGTGCCAAATTATTCAATTAATGTTTTAACAATACTCATCTAGATGGCAACAACAGTTACATACATGTTAACGAATTTTAAATTTATTTGTTTTTGTGCCAATAACCACTTTAAATACTTACAATGTTGGCGCTAGTACTATTGTTATTTTTATACAACTGTCATCTTACACAAAACAAACAAACTGAATTGTAACTAACAATCTAGCAACTTAAACGATGTACAGCGAAAAGTTACTAAATTAGTTAAAGTGTTACTAAATTATATTTACAGTTATTTTAAAATTAGTACGTTTGTAACATTTGAATTTGTAATTATATTATGCAGCAGTTTGATATTTACTTAACGCTATTTATTTTTAGCGATAAGGTAACAAATTCGTCAAAATAGTGATTTATGCATGTCAAGTTATTATGACTTACTACTATCACTTTTTTACTATGAATCTATATTACTTTATTTATTAATTATACCTAGATTACAGTAAAATACATAGCTGTATTTACTTTTGTTGTTAATTTTAAGCTCATACTATTTATACTTTTTAAAATAATTGTACCTAAAAACCCTATATTTTGTGGCTAATTCTTTAATATGACCGACTGCTGTAATATCATCTTAATAATAAAAATCTAATAGTGTTCAATTTCGGTTAAAAAAATACAAAGTATGACTATGTTTGTAAACTTAACTTAAATAATTTTAAAGAGAAACTCAACATACATGCAGTAAACTATATACTATAAAAGGTATCCAAAGGAAGTGAGAGTTACTCTTAATACGTAATAAGAACTCTGTGTCGGTCTAAATAAATAAAGTGTTTAACGCGTGTACTAAATATAAATAAACAAGTGCGTCAAGTGACTAATTATTTTATCCGTGAACAGTGTAGTGTTACAGTAATAAATAAATTAATGTAGAGTTGACCTGAGTAAACAAAATCCGTAAAAAAGCGTGGTTGATGTCATTTTAATTCTAGAAATATACTCAAATTAAAAAGTACTTTGGTGTGAAAATTAGATCATTCATAGGCTACACGTGTGATTAAATTTGCATTTAACAAGTTATGTTAAAGTTGTTAATCATTTAGTTTTACAAGTAAAAATAGTTTTGTTTAATGCTTTTCTTTTTTTTTGATTAAAAACTTGGTGTATATTACGTCTGCAAAGACAAATGTATTATACGCGTAACATAATATTGTTATTTCTTTATCTATAACATTTTTAAGTTAATCTCGGTCAAAAAATTGATTAAACCAGAAATGCTAGTTTATTACGTTTTATGATTTTTTTTTATTATTAGTCGCAGAATAAATATTCCGTTTGTATATAATTTGTTTGTTTAAAACCCTTGCTACTTATCTGATATTGCAAAAAGTAAGTTTATTTGATTAGTTAGTATTTTAGTTATTAGTATTACAGTGCTGTTTAAGAAGTTGATATGTGTATTATATATAACTTTCTTTTTTGTAAACATTAGCACTCAATATTTATTTGTCTTAAGTTTTGTGTTGTTAGAACCTTTTCAGTTAGTTTTGTAAGTTTCTTTTATCAGCATTAAATCTTTGTATTGTAACAACTTATTTGTTAATTGATCCGATCTTTGATATTTGTGTTTTTTAGTTGTTTTGCTGTTTTCTTACTTTTTTTAATGATACGTTTGTTTACATAGTTGATCTATGTTGTTTCTCATGTATTGGATACAAATATAAAATATGTACAACACCTAAGACTTTAACATAATATATTCTTTTACTATTAATAGTATTGGTTTTCAGTATTACGTATGATAGCAGGTTGTGTTTTTTTAATTGTAGGTAATAGTTATTTACAATTGAGTGCGTGTAAGTGCTATTTTACAGCACGACAGCTTTGATTGAAAATCGAGTCTAACGGATGAGGTTTTCATTTAGCTGGAGTGCTGTATTACCTAATCGCACGAAATTTGTATTAAATTTTTTAGTCGACATTAATTTGATATAAAAAATTAACAATTACGTGTATTTTTATATGTTGGCATTATAGATACCTATTTACATGATTACAATGACTGCAATTTGGTAAATGTAAAATCACATTTTTTGACTTTTTATCTATTACAATTTTCTTGAATAACCACCTTATTCGCATATGAAAAGTATTAAAATAGTTACTTAATAAACAAGGTTGTTAATGACAACCATTAATAATTGAGACATTTTAACGCCGTGAGCGAGTGTAGCGAGCGAACGGGTTAATATTGCCAAGATTATTTGTCGCCGATTAACAAACAAGTTAGTTTTAAAATTTTTTCGTTGATCGTATGTTAGTAAAACGTGTGAAGTTATAAGAAAACTAAAGTATACGTAAACCTTTGTTATATCTAGTAGTCGCGCAATAACGTTAAATCAGTGGTTGAGAACAATTTCATTGGTTGCTATACAAAATTGTTAATTAATAGAAATTCATTCATTGGTTCAAAATTTCTAAAAATTAAAATACAAATTCAAAAATCTTTTTTTTTTACATTTATATAATTAAATATAATGTAAAGTAACATTTATTTATATAAAGTTAAGTATTATTAAATTCACATACTTTTTAGATGTTTTTTAAAGCCTAGAATTTACTGCTTATTTTACCGCACTGTAGAGGATTTTCCAATACTGCCATATAACAACGTGCGTAAAAGTCAAGTTATATTTGATGTACAAAGAACTATAAAATACGGTTTACACTTAAAGAGACTCAAAATAATATTTTTTGTTTGATACGTGTAAGCATTTCTCTACGTTGGTATATACTATACTAGTATCGATGAACTAATCGACAGAGAATTAAACATTAAATTAACGCATAAAATAAGGTTTGACTGATTTGAAAGTACATTATCAACATGTAGGTAATTTAATTATAGCATTTTCAACAAATGTACTTCTCATATAATAGTAAACTGTTTTTATTTATTCTTTTGTTTGCTAAAGCACATTTCAAGCTGGTATTGTCTGCATGTTTTTATAACCATTGTGTAATTTTTTTGAAATTTTTGTATTACATGTTTTAATGATGCTTATAAATATAATAAACAATAATTAGCTTAATACTCTTTTCTGTTTTAATACTTTTTTTTGTATTAAATACATAGAAACATTTGCCTTTATTGTTTTCGTATAGGCATCTAATTGCTGCAACTAAACATTTTTTTATTTTTTTGCGCAGAATTTTTAAAATAAATTTCTGAGAAATACAATCAAAAGCTTTTTTGTGTTGTTTTGTGGTTTCTTCTATTATTTGTTTAAGGATAAAGATGTGATATTAAGTTTTAAAAATATATTTTATGTTTATTAAAATATTTACTTTAAATTTTGAAATGTAAACATATATACAAGTTTAATCACAACTGTTTTGCTAGAACGTTTCTAAAAAAATCAATATTTTAATAAACCGTAAAATACGTACGACACGCTTTACATTTATAAAAGAGAATATATAACATTTCATTTATCTGACTTCCAGTTGATTGATTGAAACTCTAAATATTATATTATTTTTTGTATCATAAAAATAACGATGCTATACGAAAGCTTAAATTTAGAAATTATAGCTAATAATATTTGAATGTAGTATTACGTTGCAGATGATACATTAACTGGAATTTTTCTTATCATTTAAATACTGTAATAGTTTTATTTTAAAATTATTTTTTACAAATTGCTTCGCAGAACAAAATAATTTTTTACAACATCATATACAAATTTTTATCCTAAATTGTATAGTAGTTAAGGTAGTTTATACTGTTAAAAATAATTTTAAATTAATAAAGTAATATTTATATATCTTATATGTTATGTTTGGATCCACTTTAAGCAGTACTTAAAGCACAACTAAATTGTGTTTTAGCATTTTTTCTTGTTTTTGGTACAACGGTAGTTAATACTTAATAATAATTTAGACAGTTTTATTACGTGCACTATACAAATTATTATTTTTATTTAAATTAATGAATTATAAAAATTAAAATGTTTGTTAAGTCAACGTTCAATAAAAAAAAACGACTTTTCTATAAGAAATTTTGGCATATTTTTTATTTTTAAATTGAAGAAAAACATTCAAGTCAAAAGAATATAGAAAATTCAGGAAACTTAGGTTTATAACTTTATTTGCTTGAAAGAAATAATAATAAAAGTACTAAGTATTACACATTAGACAATTTTTATTTAAAAAAAAATTTTATCTTACACGCTTTGAAGTGATATGTAGACGTTTGTATTGACTTCCTAGCATGCTATCATTCTTTTGAAATTTTTCTTCTAGATTTCATTAAGATATAACCGAAATATGGTAAATTTTATTCCTAAAAAATAGTCGAACCTAGATTATATTTGGGATTCACTTTAATTTATAATTCAAATATTTAATAAACTGTTAATGTTAGAAATTTTTTTTATTTGAATAAATTGTCAAAAAGAACTATTTCTATCAGAAACTATAATAATAATTGGACAAAATTATATAAGAAAAACGTAAAAATGTCGAATACACCCTCTTTCGGTTTTTTTTATTAGGCCCATCAAGTTATATACACTTCTAACTAAACCGTTTTAATTAATTTTAAAAAAATGTTCAAGGTGCAATTTAAAATGTCTAAAGCAAACGTATTGTTTCTGAAATTAAATAAAATTTATGTAGTATATTGACAATAGTATACTCTTTTTAGTAATCTAAACATTTTATTTGAATTTTGTCAAATTTCTGTTAAAACTGGGTTTCTATAAATTGTTAGTATCGATGTCTGTACTTTTTCAAATCAAACAATATCTTTGTTAAAAGCTTTAATATTTTAAATAAAAGATATTTCCACAAAAACATTTTATACAATTTACTTTTAAACAACAAATTAATAGTTTTTAAATAATATCTATATTAAACAGAAATGCATAGCATACACACATGGCACTGCATTAAAAATATATTATTTATATAAGTTGCCGCTTGACGCTACATGAGGACATAGAAATTACATTACTTCTGTTGCACTTCAATATTGTAAAATTTTTAGGATCTGTTTATTTAATTGGAAAATAATAGTCTATTGTAGTTTTCGATTGATATAGTTCATTACAATAAAAATATTTGTTATAATAACAAACTTTACTGTTATACTTTATAATCCAAACAATATTTATAATAAAAGTTTATTTTTTCTTTATTTAATTCTCTATAAAAACTCTAAATGGGTTTGTATTATTTTTATTTTTAAATTCTCAAAACCTTCCCTTAATCTTGATTTTTTATTTTAATAAACGCTACATGTTTTGACTTTTGTTTGTCATTTGTGAAAATAAAATATTGTTCATCTTTTACACCTTTCTCTAATCAATCAAAAATATATTTTTTTCTTCCTTATATAGGCTCTTCATCATTTCAATTTTAAAATCTATTAAAACATTTTAACACTAGCATTTCTTTTTCGTCAAAAGATAATAATAAATCTTTATTAGTTAATACTAAAAATAAAATGAATATTTTAGACAAATCTGGTCTTTATAAATAAAATTGTGATATCTGCAACGCATTCTACATAGGACAAACAAGTCGCAAGCTTCGTATGTGATTTGCTGAACATCTTTCGTGTATTGCAAATAATAACATTTTGTTTAAATCATCATTTGCTAATTATATATTCAATTCTCATTATTCATTTAATTCTAAAAAAGATTTTAAAATTTTACATATTTGCAATAAAGGTTTGAAACAAATTTTTTTAGGAATTAACAAAATAACTAAAAATTAAAATTTAAATCGTGATTTATCTCTTAATGACGTTAACTTTAATAATAATTTACCTTTTCTAAATTAGTTTTTGTTTGATTTTTTCCATTATTATATTATTTTGTTGTAACCTAAAACATTTCTGTTAAGCTAATTTTGTAATCTTTCAAATTTGAAATTGTCAAACTTCAAATATTTAATATGATTAATAAATTTTGGTAAGTTTATTTTTATATAACACTTGGACTACTTTTTCAGCTCTTCGATGAGGAGGGGCATTAAAACACTTCCAGTGTCTAAGAAGCGAACGTAAACGTGACCGTTGCCATTTAAGTTAACATTATAAATACGTTTAATCATTACAAATTCGGATTGTGTTTCAAATACTCATTGCTCCACTCAGTTACCTGTGGTATCGTCAACAAAACCACCTAGCAATGCCAAGAACGGGTTACAAAATTCTAGTTGTTGTTGTGCTAAATGTTGCTTATAAATTCTGTTTCTTTTTTAAATATCTGCATTAAACAAATACACTATAAATCCTATAACATTTATTATGTTATACAAAATTAAATGTTTAATCTATCAATTTTAGGTCCATAAGACTTTAGAAGACTTTATACACAAGGATCAAAACTTTTTACTCCGATAGTAGTATTAACAACAATACGAAACATATTTTAAATTTGATATAGCATATAAACTACTAAAGTTATTAAATTTTCTACATATTTTTAATTTGTTATAACCTTACTACTGAGCAACAGTGTTGTTTAATTTACAATTTTGGTAAATTGTAATTAATAACCACATTTAAAGAATATTACAAATTAATTGTTATACCTGGATAAGCATTATTGCCATTTGTTGCATAAATATTTTGCTTGTTAATATTACTATTAAAACTCGTCTCCCGTAAAATTGGAAATGTCAATCATTTTTCGCGCAGACTATGTAGTACCAACATTTTTGTTAGCGATGTAACATACTTATCGAAATAATATGTATTGAAAACCATAGGTTTGATAATCATAATAAACCACATTGTAAAAACAGTGTTAAATGATATGAAACTAAAATTGCATTGGTTAACTTTTATCTCTAAGGAAGATTACTTACTAATAGGTTGCAACTTAAAATCCAGTGGTGTGTATCATAATTCTAAAACATTTAAAAATGAAATAGATACATATGAATAATTCGGTTATTATGATTCTTAATAACAAGTTTTATTGTAACATAAATATGTAGTTTGTTGGAATAAACTTATTATGATGCACGTGCTTATCTTATCTACTAAATATGTGATACGTTTGTAAAAGATACAAGTGGCAATTTAGTTGAAAAGATGTTTTAAACAAATCTGTTTACAATTTATCTAGGAATGTGCTTTCACCGCAAATATGGTATCTTTTAAAAGTACCTACTAATTTTTTTAAATAAACAATCGCACAAAAAATGGCGTTAAGAAACTGAAATGCATGATCGTTTACTACTGCAGTCTAATCGCTAATAGTTTTAGTAAAATTCTTAGCATCTTTTTAACATTCAGGTAAGTTGATATTTTTTGCAGATCAAAATTTTTGCAACATGAATTTTGTTTTGCAGTTAATTACTATGCTTCTGCTAGAGTTTAAAACCCAAATTTAAAGTTTTTAGTTTTATTGTAGCCAACCGCTAAAAAGTTTAAAAACTATTAGTTACAAATTTTTATTTAACAAAAGTTATAAAGACGCAAAATATAAAAGATACTAATGAAAACTCGTTCATAATAGTATATTAAAGAACTAGTTTCATAAGGGAGCATTTTAGCGCACGAGAGCAAAGTTTACAAAACGACCCGCGAAGCGCCACTATGTTTTATGAAACGTATACTTTATACTATTTTTTTATTTCGGAAATTATATACATAAATAAAACTAATAAATTACATATTTTATTGATTATCTTTTTTTAATAAGTTGGCAACATTTGAAATTTGACATGTTGGATAGTTGGCCAATCTAACAAAACCACAGTTCGGGTGCTATAAAGTACTACTTTAAACAACTCAAACGAGTACTTTAAAGTACTTGTTAGAGTACCAAAATAGAAAAATCAGTTTATCACATTCTCCACAAAGAATGCTACTTATGAAACTCCGTGTTTATATACTGTTATTATATATTTATTTGACAACTTGTTTGAAGTTTCTTTTAGCTATCAGTCTACAATTAACTATTAAAAGTCGTATTCAAAGTCGATATTAATAATAATATACTTTACAATTTATTTAAAATGTTAAAGTAAATTTGAGATAGATCCCTTCTAGATATAGACAGCAAGATTTTATGTTAATTTTTAATGTTTAATTTATAATTTTTGTAAAATCGTTTATTAAGGCAATGACGTTTTAAACATTTTCTTGATTAAAACTGCATCAACACTACTATTACAAAACATCCTAATATTAAATTTGATTATGATTTTTATTTTTACATAATAATTTTATTTACTTATATTAAAGTTTGTGTGTTTAGTTGCATAATTTGTTTTATTTATTTTAATTTTATAACGAATGTTTATAAATTAAATACCGTCAACGGTCTTCTTCAATAACATCTGTTTCAGTAATATTGCTGAAAAATAAATTTCAAACATTAGTACATTCTTGAAAGTAAACATTAAAAGATACAACACATTAAAAAGTGTGTTGTCGCATTAATCATAAAACTTAAATGTCCATGATGGCGTTTATATAGCTATTAATTAGCGTGCCATGTTATTATAATACATTTGTGAAATATAAAAAAAATGAATACTAGCAACATTTAAGGCTTTAAAATAACTGTAGTGCATAAGGTTTGTATGAATACTGTTTACCTAAATTTTGAATTTAAAAGTTAGATTATAACTCAGTCAATACAACCTGAATTTATTTTAAACCTCATTGACGATTTAAAGGTAACATCGACTTGTTTCTTTAATATAAAACAGTGATACGCAAACTTATTAGGACTAGGGGTCACTCGGGCAGAGTAAGAGCTAAAAAAACAACCCAAAAAAATTAAAACAAAGTTTACTGAAAAAACAAAACGTACATAAATTGATGATTTGAATTGCATTAAGCCAACAATTTTTTTAATATTTGGTTCCAGGTTACGCCACATGTGAAATTGCTACCAAACTTTCATTTGCCAGTCGGTTTTGATTTTTATTTTTATTCATAAAAAAACGTTTGTTTGCAAGTATACGTGGATTCATATAAGCTTACGCATTTTAATGCATTTTTAAACGGTTGTATCAAAATATCCAATTTTTTTGACATAGGCAAGATTGCCATAAGTTTTAATAAATTTATTAGCAATTTTCTTATAAATAGGAAAATGAACATAATTACCTAAACCTATTTGTAATCTACAAAGAATAACCTTGGATTGAAATGATACTACGTTGGCATATAGCTAAATCAGTTGGCCTTAGAGTCGCGTGTTCAAAATATTGAGGTGATTTGAGACGTTAACTAAAAAAGCTAAGTCATATAGCCAATTAGGATTTTTGAGTTCAAAGACATTCTTTTTCTTTTGCGTCAAAAATATTTCAATTTCTTTAACTAAATTCAGAAACCGCTTTAGAGTCAATCCACGGCTCAGCCACCTCACTTTAGTATAAAACAGCAAATCTTTATACTCGTTATCAATTTTTTCGAGAACCTGTTTAAATTGCCTGTGATTGAGACCTCGGGATTTTATTAAGTTTACTGTTGGAACAACAACTTTCATTACATTTTCAAATTTCAATTTTTTTGAACGCAAACTTTTTTGATGTATAATACAATGAAATTGCATAAGTTTTTCGGTGTCTACGCGTTGTGTTTGCAAATGCTGTTTTAATAGGGCTACTAGACCAGAATGAGTCTTAAACATCAAAAGAGCTCCGTTAGTTGTAACTTTAGATAATTTTTATTTTAATAACAAAAAAGTATGTCTCAGTCCAAATATCTAGTAGCTGCCGATTTTTATCTTTGACCTTACATTTTTTGCTAGGTCCTGGCTTTTTCATAGCGAAATTTGTAGTAAATAACTTATCACTGTATGTAATATGTAAGAGTTAGCTAAGATTAATCCCGTTTATTTGAAACTATTTTAACTAGGGTAATAAGTCTTGTGAGAGTTTTCTTTTGAGTCTCCAAAGTTGGTTCCTTTGGCTTAGGTTATACATCACTGCACTTGAGCACTCCCGTAGTTTAGCAAAGAATCTTGTACACAAAGTATTTATAAAGTCTGACATATTAAGTAAGTTTAGTTCACTGTGTATTTGTTCGTTTCTAATGAAACAAGGGGCGTTCACTGCAATTCTATTGATTTTGTTTTGTATAACTTGAAGCTGAAATTTTGTGCTAATTACTGGGCATAGTAGCGATAGTCACGCACAGTATTTGATTATCTTCTTATTTAAATGGATTTTCCATACAAGTCGAATGTCCAAATAAACCTCTTGGTGTTTAACTGTCTTATCTCTTGCTTTTCATTCTATTATACGTTGATTGTTAGTTACGTTTGGAAAGTTTAGAATTCTTTTCAAAGTGAAGACGTTCACTTGACTTTTTGTTGGATTGATTTTAATTTTCTATTTGTTGGTTGGTTAACCGCTGTCAAAAAAATTTTGTTTTGCGTAATTACTGCTGTGTCATCAGCATCATTGTGTCATTGCAGAAGTGGAACTATTTGTAGTTTGTAGATTATGTGCGTAATTGATAAAAAGAGTTATTCCTAATTAACTCCCCTGTGGTACTTTAGCGTTAATAGTTCTTTTAGTGGATATGGTTGCCTGTACCTAAACTGTAAATACTCTATCTATATTGAATGAGGTGATGATATCAATAAGATAAAGTAGAAGTTTTAGTTCTATTGTTTTATATCAAAATTATTCATCCCACACCCTGTCAAATACGTTTTGAAAGTCGATGAAGCAAACAAAAGTATATTTCTTATTCTCAAAGTCTTGTTTTATTGTTTCTGTGATTCTCACGAGTTGGTGCGTTGTAAAGAGTTTTTTAAGCTGATTTTTTTATTGAAAGTTTTGTAATAATTTGTTTAATTTCTGATGGTAGATAAGAACATTTTTGTACCTGTCTTTTATAGTTATCAATGGTTTCGTTTACTTTTTGTTGATGTTTTTGAGTTATGTTTGTGACATTGGATGTAAAGACTTTTCAAAATTCAACGCTCATATGATGGTTTTTTCATCGTTGGTGAGATATGGGATGTTGTTGTCTATTACTAGATAAATTATGCTTGGTTCCCATAGTAGTTCTTTGGTGGCTTGCCACATTGTTGCATCTCAAGCTTGTAGTTCCTCAATGTCAATGTATTTGTTATACATATTGAGTTTATAATTGTCTAGTTTTATTTTAACTTGGTGGATTAGTTGATTAATAAGTTTCTTTAGATGTGGTCTACGTGTTCTTTACTACTCACGTCTTGTTTGGTTCATAAGTTTGATTAGGTTTAGAATTCTTACTGGTATTTGAGAATATCGTCGTAGTTTGTTATTATTTGGTATTTCTGCTGATTTTATATGTACTGTTGTTGTTGTTGTTGTTGTTGTCGGCTTTATCTATATTGTTTGTTGTTCGTATGAGTAATGGGTTTTTAATGTTACTTAATTTGATAAACATTCCAGTCAACTTTACCTTTAATTAATTTGTGTATCATCAGTATTGGTTGCGGCACATTGATAAATGAGACGATTACCTATAAGTAATCAGAATGAAGCTCATTTAGCACAGTTTGATAAATTAATTTGTTAAAGTTTTTAAACTATGTCTAATACATCTGTTTATGATCCGGTCTTTTAAGATAATATGTGTAATCTGTGAGAATTGCTATATGTATTTCGTGGTTTATAATAAAATTATTAAACTGTACACCATTTGGGTTTGTAGCTCTGCACTCCCAGTCTGTAAATTTGAAGTTTAAATTACCCATGACTAATATTTGATGATTGCCATTAAATAATTTAATGATATCGTTTTCCAGCATTTTATTGTTTGATTGTTTATATACAGCGTAAAATGCAATTTGGGCATTGTTTTCTAGACTCAGTTTAATATAAGTTGTTTCTAGGTTTCCGAGTTCTAAATTTATTAAAGGATGATGATCTAATTTTTGCTTAATAACAATTGCTACGCTTCCTGCTGCAATTAGAGTATATCGATCTGATCTACATATATTTTACATCCTGATACCGCTCAGCTATGTAGATAAATGTGTTACAAATATACATGCAACATCTACGTTGCGTCTAACTAGGAATTCCACAAATAATGTCTGTTGCCTTTTAATAATGTCAGCTTTCTAGTTAAGGACAGTTAAGTTATTGATTATGTGTTTCTTAATTATGTTCATGAGTAGATAATTGAGAAATTAATGTTGCATGGTAAGGCACAGCAGTATTACAATTTATACTGTGGGCAAGGTATGACTGTCTAGGTGAGGTATTATTAATTCAACTATTTTTGTGATAAATTAAATGATTAAAAATGTAAATAGTATTTGTTTTAGTTAAATATCAATCCTAAGACGTCTAAAAAAATACATATGTACAAATAATTTGCTTATTATAATTACGTTAAAACATTGTTTGATAATCGTGACGATATAGGTAACAAGGGTACACAAATAATGATTTGATTGTAAAATAAAATTTATTTTAAATATTGTAATATTAAGACGTTTTTGATTTATAATTGTAACTCAAGCAGTACAGTTTCGTACAGAATGACATTTAAAAAATTAAATATGTTGCATTTTTAGTATATTTACAACTAATTATACTTATAGAGTTTTTTTGGTCTTATCTGCTGCAATATAAACTACAACCAGATAATTTACACTTGTTACAAAGCAGGATTTTTAACATCAAATAGTATTAAATAGTTTTACTTACTCTAAGCTTGGATCAATAGTCTATTGCTTCTAAATTAACGTGCAAGCCTAGAAACTCCGAGTTTAAATGCCCCAAATGTATAAGTAAAAAAATGTTTTGTGCTTTTGACTTAGATTAAAACAGAATTGATATAAAAAAAAGATACAGATAGTTAACAGATTTTTTTTAAATTACGTTTGTATATCTGTTTTTAAGTGGTTTTTAAGCAAAATGTATACAAGTTTAAATCAAACTCAATGTAAGTTTCAAATTTAAAATGGTTTTTGTTAGTATAGTTTTGTTACTTCCAGGACGCCTAAAATAAAAAAAACGACAAAATATTAGATATGTTTCTTAACTAAAACGATTTATGTTATCTAGAAATAAATTTAGTGCATTTAAGAGTAAAATTTTACTAAAGACTTTAAATCTGTATTGCGTCTTTTTTTACAATTTGCCAAAAAGTAGTACAAAAATAAGATTTAGTCAAATTCTTAATACTTAAAAACTAAATTAAATCAGTTAGAAACAACAAACGCTGGCTTTATTAATATAAACATAAAAGACAAATTTTTATACTTTTTTTTTAAATTGCTTTTTCAAATGCTGCTTTTACTGTTTTTATTTATAAGTTACAAATACATATATTTTTTATATTTTACAATAATGTTTAGATAAATGTATGTTTAGTACACTACTGTTAAAATATTGTAAACTGGTATTTGTGGAAATTTTGAGTCATTTCGTAATTGTATTAGTAATTCTGTTAATGCTATGTGGTGTTATGTTACGTTGTATAAGTCAACGGTATAAGTAAATTAGTATTGTAAAATATTTCTACGATCGTTTGCCACGCTACATAGCAATTTGAGTTAGAAATGTTTAATAATCCTACAATTTAAACCACTTAAATAAACTTCTAACAACAAATTACACTAACTAATTTTTGTAGTAATGATTATCATGTCAAATTACTTAAGTCTGTAGAATTTTAATTAGCGTAAACTAAACATTATTATTTCGTTCCCAAAAATATTATTTACATATATAATTTTTTTGGATACATCAAAAATAATCCTTAAACAGTTAAAAAAATTATATTAAACATACCTAATATAAACAAAACATTAAATTATTTTTGTCGATTGTCTGTTAATAGCAACATTAACGTATAACAATGTACCAGAAATAAATTCTTAGTGACCTTTATTAACGAACAATTTTGAACCAATTATTAAATTTTAATTAATCTGCGATAAATAATCTCGGCAATAATAACGCGTTTGCTTGTTACATTCGATCACGGCGTTAAAATGCCTTAATTATTAATAGCTATTATTAACAATCTTTATCGTTAAATAGATATTAATGTTGACGTTTAATACATGAACAAGTAAAAAACAAAAGTAATTTTTTAATATTCTTATCGATATTATTTTTATAATTAAAAAATTATTTATGGAAATTATGATTTAAAAAAAATACAAATTTGAAGAGAAATCTAGAGTTTGGCTAATATTTTTTGTAGAATAATTATAGAAATATATTGAAATGTGTAATAATCTTTTTTAATATTAATTATTATTGTGCTTTTACTAGATGTTTAGAAAGCAATTTTATCAGACCGATTACAATAAATTCAAAACTTTAATTGTACTATTTACTTATTTCTTTACTGAATGATATAAAAACTTGAAAAACTACCAAAATTGATGTCAAAAAGTTACAATCTGCCCATAATTGAATTTATTTTAGGTGCAGACTTAGTGTTTAGTTTACTCTAGTCATTACAATAATTTTATTATTTATCACATTTTATAATGTAATTTTGAAGTTAATAACGTATTCAAATAACAAATACCTTATTTACAAATTTTAGTATGTTTGGAATGAACTGTATTTGTAAATTAAGATTTTCTGCTTAACGGTAATTTATTTGGCATTTATTTATTGTCGTCCGTATACATGCAATCATTTTGGTACTCATCTGTCTTTCACGTAGTACGTCATGTTTTTGAATTGCATCTATGTTTAATTAATTATTTTTTCTAACTAAATTGTTCTATGAGATTTTATGTCATACTGTGTCAATTCATTAAAAAAAGTAATTAGAGTAAACTATGCAGTGGTTGACAGCCTTTTTAGTGATTGGCACGCAGTAAAATTATCTTTCTTATTTGTTTAAACTAAAATTACACTACTAACAGATACTTAAGTTTCCTGGTTTTCTTGGCTGCACTGCATATGTACTAGCCGAATACTAGATGGTGACATGTTTCATGTGATAACGTCAAAGTAAAAGTATGCATCGTTGAAAAAAAACCTAAATGATTCTAACTTAACAATTAAAATTCAATTGTTGATGCCAAGATAAAATAAAAACGTCCTATTAATCGAAAGTTATTTATTTATAAAGGTATAAAGAGATAATTTTATATGAGATTTTAGGTTAACATACATAAATTTCAATATGTCAAAATGTAAGAGTTGCCAATTCAATAAAATATTAAAGTTTTCTAATGTTTGAAAATTTAAATTATACGGAAAATATTAAAATTTAATAGAAATAGAGAAAATAGTATAAAACACACGTCATAGAATAGGTTTCAATCACTCTATCGTTTCGTAAACTTGCCGCTGCGCGGCTTGTGTATGAAACCCAGTCTCGTGATTAAAGCGCCTTCATTCTGTAATTTGTGTTTTAATATACTAATCAGTGATTAGCATAGCACAAACTTATAACATTTTTTTGTGTGTAAAAACTAGAGTCTACATAAACAATATTAAATTTCATTTTGATAATAGGTGTTTTTTATCATTTGTTTCGAGTTTAGGTATTAGCGTTGAATTGTCTACTTGCGTTAGACAACAAAGACTTTAATTACAAAAGCGATAGTAAACGCTATAATAAACATAATGTCATGACCACATTAGAATACAGCAGAGTTCTTTTGTAGTTGTAAAAATAAAAATTTATTTACATTTTTGAAAACATATACACTAATTGTTTTTTGAGAAATATCTTTCCATACACAGATAAAATTTTGTCGCAGCTCATCTAAGCTGTTAGATGGTAGATATTGACTTCTCAGCCAGCGTTTCATTATTTCCCATAGATGCTTTAATGGGTTTAAGTTTGGACTGCAGGCTGGTCACTCTAGGACTTTAATATTAACATAATTTAAATATTTAGTAAACATATGTGTCGCATGTAGCCTAAATAACCCGCATAAGAACAAATTTATTCCTAATGTATGGTGCAAAAAGTACCACAAAAGGTTCTAAAATGTCTGTTATGTATCGTTCAGAAGTTAGACGTCCACTATTAACATTAAAAATCTCTGTGCAAGTTGTTGGAGATTTCTACCTCATTCCATCACTGAGTTACCTCCATATAAAGTGGTTTCTCAAATTTTACAGTACAACATTTTTTGGTTGGCCTACTGTACATTTTTGTGTGGCAATCACAACTTACAAGGAAAAACTTTAACTCATCTGTAAATAAGACCTGCTTTTAATCATGAATTTCCCAATCCACATGTCTCTTAGTAAAAGCCATTCTGTTTTTTTAGTGGTTTACAGACAATTTGAGACCAGTAACTACCACTTGAGGTCGTAAATTTAAATCTTTATCTTATCGTATCTTGACTAACAGCAGTGCCATGAACTTCAACAACTTTTATTTGAGGACTTTGTGCAGCAGTGAACCGTTTCTTCAGTGTTCGAAACAATAAAAATTAATCCTCTACGGCATTAGTAGCTCGTGGTCTGCCTGAGATAAGTCGGCTAGCCTGATCATTAATCTCTACAAACCTCTGCAGAACTTTACCGATCGTTGTATAAGACACTTCATATCTTCTACCAAGTTTGCAATTTGTTAGTCTTTGATTAAACAAAATTTTATTTTAGAAGTAAATGTTAATTACTGGAAAAACATACTACTTATAAAAAACTACTATGATTTCGAGATTAAATAAAGAAGACGGACTAAAACCTACAAAAGGCGTAAGATTATACATCATTATTATACTTGTAATTGATGAATCGAAAAATACATAATATTTTTCTAATAAAATTGGAATGTATAAGTGGTGCGTTAATTTTGCGGTTAAGTGTATTATTTAATTATTAAAGACAAACATTCGTTTTTTTTTGCAACTCTGCATTAGTATTTTTTTGACTGCCAACAACTGAAATGTTGGAAAGTGCTTTTGAGAAACCACTTTAAGATAGAAAAAAGAATAATTTATTAACCAGATTTTCCATTAATATTACAAAATTAGTAGTATAACAAAGATAAATACAGATAGGCATTTTTTTGAAAGATTAGCATAATTTTGAGTTCAATCACTACCCACCTTACTCTATACAGATTAGAATTTTTATAAAAACTCATTTTAATTTTGTTAAAAAAAATTACATAACTAGAATCTCGTAACTAATGAAATGGTAATTTATGTAACAAACGTTGAAAGTTAAGCTTCGCAAAAGGCACCATACCTTATTTTTTGTTTTGCTCTTTGTAAAATTTTTGAGAAAATTAAAAAGAAACGATTGAAAACATCATACATATATATAATGTTGGTAGTATGTTTATAAGTAATTGAATGTGTGAAATTTGAAATTCTGTTTTACGTAGTACCAACTTTTAAATATATAATACTTTCATTTGTGGCATTTCTGAATTTTCTAACAAACACACATTTCTACTCAATTAATAATTGTTTTTGAAAGTATAGTTTTGCGTGGATTTTGATTTATTGTTTTACTATTTTAAAGTTTTTTCGTCATTACATAACTACACTAACGAACAAATACTGATGTTTGCAATGAGAACAGCACAAAAACGTAATTTTATTTTGTTTTTAGTGCGGTTATATTCAACACTTCTTTAGTTCATCGACTACGTACTCGCTGAAAAGCTAATTTGATCACTATGTGTCAATTATCATCTTTCAAAGTCATACATACTAGAGGCTCGTTTAAAAATGTAACAAACATTCTCTTTTCGAGATCAGTTTCTGGATGATTCTATTATCACAAGAACCGTTCTCTGCTTTCTTGTAAACTGAATCTGATTATAGTAATTTTTCATTTGTTGACGACCGCTGTTACTTGGAGCACTCAAACAACTAAAAAATTCAGTAAGTGTTTAACTTGTGGAGTCCTGTATCTGTTTATTCTTGTTGGTAATGGCATAACGGTTTTAGTACTGGAAAGGCTAGAAAATTTCCCGGCCTCAGTGTTTGACTCCGGTTATTTTGACTATCTGATAGTTACATAAAGACTTTTGCTTAAAACTATCGACCTTTGCTTGGTTGGCTTAAAAATTGCGTCGTTACTTAACTTTATTTTACTTTTGTATGTCAAACAAAAACTGTATGTAACTGGACGAGCTGTAAAGTAAACAGCTACCGTAAACTTTCATTTGTTAAGGTGTCGCGATATAATACCAGGGTGCTATCAAGTTTACCGTATTAGTTCATTTTTATTTAGAATTGAATGTAACGTTAGTGACTTTGATTTTTTATTTAAACAGGGCTTCTAATTTTATTAGTACTCCGATCGACTTCCGTCAATAAAAAGTTATTTTTCAATAATACCAGTTCTCTATTAATTGACTTACATCCACAACACATCAAGTTTAGTTTCTTTTCATTTATTACTTTATTTTATAAGTTGTAAAAATTAATTATTTGGTCAATTATTGTAACTTAAAGGTTTCTTTGTATTTATATAAAAGAATACATGTATTTGCTTTCTTTAATTTATTATTACTTATAATCTCCATTCAGCTACTCGAGGTAGATAACTGCAACGTAAATAACTGCTATCGACTCTAAAGTGTATTACAGACTTAAAAGTTAACCTTAATTTTTTGTTTGTGTAAAACTTTTGTATTACAAAATTTATAAATAAATTGCAAGTTTGTGTGTTACCTATGAAAACAATAATATACTTAAAATTCTTACGATTTACTTTAATGTGAGTTTGAAATTACCTTGTTAACTTTTTTAATTAATAGTTACTTTCTTACAGTATACAGGGTGGAACACTACAACCGCCATGGTCTTGACACGAAAACCTGTTAAAATTCTCAATTGATTTTTTTTCTACACACATGCATAGTGTATAGAAGCACATTTTAAAGTTAGTGCATTATAGAACCTGTTTACAAAAACAGATCCATCAAAGATAGAACACTCTGTGTTTTATTTAGAATTTTTTTTTAGAATGTAACAAATAGCAGCAAGTTGCAATAAGATTCTTTATACCTAACGCCCATGTTGAGAAAATAAATAATAATTGAAACCGCAGGTTTAAATTGAAAAATTTAATTTTGCTACATTTATCGGGGTTAAAATAATGCAATTGGCAATAGTATTTACAGTAAGGGTCATTGTGTAAGACAACAACAAGTATTTCTGTCTACGTTATACAGGATGGTTAAAAACTTACACTTTATTTGAAGTTTTCATTATTTCAAATAACTGCTTTATTTCAAATAGAACCCCTTGCATACATAAAATATTCTTTTGTAAAATTTGATCACTTAACAAAGGGTAATAAGGTTTCCAATACTTAACTCTCACCGTTTTTGAGTTATTATGAGTTTTTATTTGAAACAATAATTTGAAAGATTTTTAAATTATCGAAGGTTACTTGGATAAAAAAGTAATCACAATTATTATTTATTTGATGTTTCTTAGCAGGGTGTTGTTTCGTGTTTTTTAGTTATCAAGGATTGTGATTATGTTTGTTTAGCATGAAGAATTACAATTTGCAAGAACAAATTGGTATTATTTTAGCAATTTTTGCGAGAAAAATTGTTCTATCCAGACCCGACATTTTTTAGACTTCTTTTTGTGGGGTTATATTAAAAACGTTGTTTATGACGCGTTTACCACTACTTCAGATGACATGATACAAAAAATGCAGAATGCATTTTAAACCATAACACCTGAAATACTACAAAATGTTTAACTGTCGTTTGAAAAAGAATATTTTTATGTATAGAAGAAAGTGGACAATATTTTGAACATTTATCGTAAAGCGTAACTTCTCATTTGTATTTTACATGGTTTTTTAATATAACATTTTTTTTGTTAAATTAGTATAGTTTGTTTACATTACAAATCATATTCGCTAATTTGATAATGATTAAATATTTAAAATAAAAATTTATAATAACAAAACGGTTAGAGTTAAGTACGGGAAAATCTAATATTCTTTGAAAAGTGATCAAATTTTACAAAAGAATATGTTATTAAACACAGTGTGTTTTATTTAAAATACGATGTTATTTAGAATAATAAATACCTCAAATTGGGTGAAGGTTTCTAATTATCCTGTATAATATAATCAGGTAATCAAAAATTTTTGTTGTTGCTTTACACAACTACTCTTATTGTAAATACCCTTGACAATTGGATTATTCTAACCCTAATAAATGTAGCAAAATAAAATTTTTAATTTAAACATGCATTTTCAATTATTATTTATTTTTTTTTAAAGAAACAAATCTATTACAACTTGCTTTTGTTCTCTAGATTATAAAAAGACTATAAACTACAGAGTGTTTTATAAAAAAAAAACATAATTTTGATATGCATGTTTTCTTGTAAACTTCCTATATAATCGACATTTATTTTAAAATGTGTTCTACTAATATGTATATGTGTAAAGAAAAACTAATTAAAAAAATTTAACAGCTTCTTGTGTACAAATCATAGCGGTTGTGGTTTCCTAGCCTGTATACCTATATTTTATTTTGCAACCGGAGTAAAACGTTTTTCCAATTTGTTCTATATTTCTTATTTAAAATATTTAGTATTTTTTTAAATAATGTAATGTTTAATTTTGTGACAAATTTATTATTTGTCTAAATTTTGTTTCAAATTTGATTATATGTTAAATGTATAAAATTTAGTTGCTTGATTTATTTACAGTCTGTAAAGTTAGTTCCAAGAGTGTACCTATCTTAACAATATTTTTAATGAACAAGGACCGCAGGGTGATTCTACGTCTGGCGCCTTTGCCGAATTAAATTAATTTATTTTAATACGTTTTTATAATTGTTTTTTGCCAATTAATTCACAAACTTTATTTCATGTATTCCTCACGCTTTTTTTACTGAGTTTAAGAAATCATCTTAATGTTACGTTTTTTATTTGCAAATTTATTGTTAAATTTTTTTGCACCAAGAATATTTAAAATTGTTATTATTACAAAAAATATATAAAAAAAGTAGTGTATTATAGTGCTTTCGTAACAAAATTTTCAATTAATACATGAATTCATTTTAATAATAATGGTAAATCGGATGTACCAATTAAAAAGTTTAAACTTGTACCATCATTTAATCTACAAATCGTTTCTTATTAAAATTTTAAGTTAAAATATAATAATACACATTTAGTTTTGTCGCTACATGTGAAATAATTATTGTTAATGTATAACATATGTTTTCTCAATTTTATTGATTTGGATTTTGTTTTTTATCTTTTTAGTGACTTTGATAATAAATAAAAATTATGTGATTTAAAAAAACAGTAACAAAATGCAAAAATTCAAGTTTTAATTTATTGAACAGTCATTGCTGCTAGAAATAACTTTACGCAAAATGACATAAAAGTTTTACCATAAAACATATTAAAGATTTTTTTGGGGTAAATAGTGTATTTATTTAACACAATTTACATGCAAGCTTAGATCAAGTTTAAAATCTCGCATGTAAATTGTAATAAATAAATACACCATTTACCCTAAAAAGTCTTTAATATGATTTAAGTTTTTTTGTATAAGATTTATACACCAGTTATGTTGGGTAGTTTAACCGAAAAATGATTATAAAAAAACAAACCAATCTAACATATTTAATTATCATTTATTTACTAACTTAATCATGTATAAAATTTTTTAAATAAGTGTTTGAAAATAGTCGTTAGAACTAACAATTCATTATAATTCAGATAAACTGTAATCAACGTTCATTCAATTTAAAGTAAAACTATTACAATTGTTAATGAAAACTTAAAACTATTTGATTAGTTAAACGCATCAATGATTAATTAAAGGATTAAAATAATTGATTCCTTTAATGACACAGATATAACGAAAAATTATTATTAAAGCAAAGTTATAATATTATTTTTTAAAAATTGTAGAACGTAACTTATTTTAACTTTAACTCAACTAGATAAACAAACGTAAAATGTAAATATACAAACTAGCAACATTATTTGTTCTAATTTTATAAATTTAATAATATATACAGGGTTTTTCACATAACCCGTTTGTTAAAAGTTTTTGTACTTCCAATAATAATTGAATTTTGATTTTTTCTAATATTAGTTAAATGGTTATTAGCTGTATAATTAAAATATACTCAAAAACGTATCACATCCGGTTATACCGGAAGTGACATCAACTTTTTTATTTCAAATGGAATGCCATACTTTTTATAAACTTTTTTAATTTTACTTGTAATTATAAAGTTATTTTGTTCATAGCAAATTATTCCAAAAGTTAACAGTTTTTGAGTTATTTAGATGTTTTTGAGAATTTTCACATTTGTAACATCAACTTTAAAAATTCATATCTTGTCAAATTATGAAGTTTAAGCTGTGATGTTTGTATTACTATTAATTAAAATCATCTTTTAAACAACTTTTTGTAAAGGTCCAACACACATAAAGAGTGTTCAAAACATAATGTCAAAGTTAACAACTTTTACATAAGTAAAACTCATTTTTTTAACAGAATGGCCTATACATATTAAGACGGTTAAAATCACTATAAAATTCTGCATCGATTGATATAATGGTTTCCTATGCCTATCTTTATCGCTTAATGAGTTATAAGAATTTGTTTGATATTAGTACAAATTTCAATTAAAACGCCCTCTAATGGCAAGATCCTAAATAGCAATCTCTACAATTTATTTAGAGTTAGTTCCTTAAGGAATGTTCTTTTCAACAATACTAAGTTTATTAAAATCAGTTGTGTTGTTTCGGAGTTTATACACTTTTTTGGAAAAACCTTTAAACACTTCTCGCCATTTAATGTTCGGAGATGGGACAAAAAATATTTAACAAAAAAGAATATATCTTTTTGTTACCTTAATGATTAAAAATTTCGAGAAGAATTACTTTTTTAATTCAAGACAGCGGTTACGCCCCTCTGGTGGTCATTTTACAAATTTAAAAATTATTTTAAAGATTTTTTTTGGCTACTTTAGATAGACAACTTTTTACAGCAAGTTTACACAATGAGTGATTTTGATTAAAATTTATACTAATTATAACTCATTAACAGTTAAAGAAAGGCATACGGAACCATCATTCTAAACCGTTCTGCATAATTGTTAGAATTAGATTGTATCAAACAATAATGTGTATTGATAGATTAGTGACAAATGTCATACGTATTACTCAGCTTACCACCTGGAACACTGCGTTTTAATTGAAAATTGAAAAAGATCGTTATAGAAAACCATTATATCAATCGATGCAGAATTTTATTATGTTTTTAACCATTTTAATATGTATAGGCCGTTCGATTAAAAAAATTGAGTTTTATGCATGTGAAGGTTGTTAACTTTGGCATTATATTTTGAACCATCTGTACGTGTGTTGGACATATGAATTTTTAAAGTTGATTACAAATGTGAAAATTCTCAAAAACATCTAAACATCTCAAAAACCACGGACCTTTGGGATAATGAGCTACGAAGAAAATAGCTTTAAAATTACATGTAAAATTAAAAAAAAAACAATCAAAATTATAACATTTCATTTTAAATATAAAAGTTGATGTTACTTCCGGTATAACCAAAAGTGATACGTTTTTGAATTAATTTTAATTATAAAGCCAATAAACATTTACTTAATATTAGAAAAAAAATTAATTCAATTTTGATTGGAAATATAAATACTTTTAACGAACTGGTTACGCAAAAAACCCTGTATATATTTAAAAAAAATAAATACTTTTTGTTAAAAAACTGTCAACTTGTAATTAAGATCTAATTTTTTAATTTTTTTTCTAGGTATGTTCCAAAGCCATTTTCAATGTTCTTCTGGAATTTTAACACTAGCAGTAAGTTTTAAAAAAATTTTTGATTTTATAATAAAATAGATCATTGACTTTCGCTGTCATTAAATCCAATGACAACTTTTCTACCCTCCGTACTAATTTATAGTTTTCTATATTATCCTATGTGGTATTTTTACCACAAGATGGCATTCTAAAAACGTTTTAAATATATAATTTTTTTTGTAATATTTTTAATTTTAAAAACTTGTGTTGTAAATTAAATACTTTAAATTTTATAGGTATGTGTATATCACAAATAACTTTTAACTTATAATTTTGTATAAACGCAGTTATATTTTACCGTCAGGTAAGAAAAGCAAACGATCACAACTTTGTTGAAATCACATTGGATATTCACATAACTATAAGTACTTAATTTAAATGAAGAATATTATAAAGTCTAACTGCAGTTAACATACTTAGAAAAAACATTTACATAAAAGGTCTAAAAAGAACTGTCGGTATAGACTTTTCACACAAACAAAAGTATATGAATTAACAAATAATTTCATTTATTGTGTGTGCTGGAATTATAATATTACAAAAAAAGACATCTACACAGTGCAACTACATTCTCTAAGTTATCAATTTTATCAAGATAAGCAATGTCTACGCTAGTGAATTCCAATCAATTTTTAAAAATTATATTTTATTGAAAGATTTGGTTTACTTATACTGAGGAGCTCTCACAGAAAAAGGTTTTGCACAACTCCATATACAATATTCGAAATGGCGGTAGCCGTTAGGTTTGCAAACAAGTGCGTAGATTTTTATACGTTTAACTTTTTCCGGCCGACTGGTTATGCTTCAATACCACCAAATATATTTTTACTTCCTTAAAATCCATGTGGTCTGGAACAAATACCAAAGTGCATGTTGTGTTGCCTATGATCATGTTTAACATATAAAAATTATTGCAACGACCTATCTCACTCATCGATGTTTTCTGAGCACTTATTACGTTCCCGCGCGTAGGACAAGCTTGTTTTGAGTGTGCAACACGTGTTTTTGAATGCAATTAGTGTCAAATTAATTAATATGGCAAGTAAGTACATACAAAATTAGTTAGTATAGTAGTTAAAATTCAACATATTGCAAAGTGGAATGGGTTATACTTTGACAAGAAGTTGCAGTAGTGAAAATAAAGCCGATGGTTTCATAGTGAAACCACTTGGATATATACCTACACACACTTTTATCATTCAACTATTGCCCATTTTTTTAAAATAGTCTATTTTCTTTCATACAAATTGTATTGTTACGCTGATTTGGAGAAAATGGACCCTGAAGAATTCCAAAGACTTTTTGATATTGATGTTGAAGATGTGACTTCAGTACCATCAGATAACGAGTCTTACGTAAGTGATTTCGACGCCAATGGCGAGGAACTTGACGAAAATTTTCAGCATAATAATGACCTGGTCGTATTTTTGAACGATTCTGTTCCTAGCCCACAACATAATTTAGATAACTCCTGGGATAGTGACGATGAAATCCCACTTTCAAGCTTTGTGCTATTGCCAAGCCAATTACCGAAGGATTATAAAGTAACATGGACACAAAACCATGAATATTACACAAACGTGAATCCTTTTATTGAAGAAGTGAGACCAGTTATTCCACAAGATGTTGACACACCGGTAGACATATTTTTGCAACTTTTTCCGAATGAGTTTATTGATCATCTTGTATTCCATACAAATTTGTATTATACCCAAAGAACATTTGCAAAACGTCAAGCAATGCCACTAACATAGCGAAGAAATGAAAACTTTTCTTGCTATCAACATAATGATGGGAATAAAACACCAAACTACCAAGATATCGCGATTACTGGTCGTCAAATTTAGCTTTGCGAGATGGATTCATAAGTTCTTCCATGTCTTGAGATCGTTTCTCATGGGTCCTTGGAAATCTGCATCTAAGTGATAATACACTACAACCAAATAAAGGAGAACCCAATTTTGATAAATTGTATAAAATACTACCATTGATTGAGACCTTATCGAAGACATTCTTAGAATCAATGCGTCCACACAAACGATGATACGGTTCAAAGGGCGAAGTTTGCTACGCCAATATATGCTAATGAAACCGGTGAAAAGAGGCTACAAAATGTGGGTTCGCGCCGATTCAAGTGGTTATATGTGCCAATTTCAACTATATACGCGCAAAGTGTCCGATGCCTCTGTAGAAAAGAAATTAGGAAAGAGAGTTGTCTAGGACCTTACCATGTAACTGATTGGAAAAAATCATCATTACTATTTTGACAATTTTTTCAATTCGGTAGAATTGCAGACTGATTTGCTAAAAGATAGAATTTATGCTTGTGGAACCGCAAAAAGAAGCCACAAATTCATTCCCGCCTTGAAAGAAGACAAGGAATTGAGAAAGAGGTGATATGATTACCGTATTGGGACTAATGGTTTGGTTAGCCTAAAATAGATGGACAAGAAAACTGTTCATTTTATCAGTAATTTTCACAATCCATGCGTATGTGAGACTGTCAACAGAAGACAAAAGAATGGGGAAATTGAAGAGGTAAATTGTCCCATATTGGCGAAGGATTACAATCGACACATGGGCTATGTTGACCTTTTTGACATGTACAAAACATTACACGAAATAGATCGCAACTCGAAGAAATGGTGGCATCGGATTTTTTGGTATTGTGTACATGCTTGCGTCGTGAATACTTTTATACTGTTTCGAGAAAGTCGCCAAATACGACACTCAAAGAAATGAGGCTAAAACTAGTATTCGGACTAATAGGATCAGATCCCGTAACACCGTCACGTGGTCACATTCAAAGTATATGTTCCGCCAGAAAAACGATTCGATAAATGCACTCAAATGCCAGAGAGGGCAACTTCTCTTCGATGCGCACATTGCAGTACCACAAAAAATCCTCGAAAAACGCAATGGAAATGCTTTACATGTAATGTGGGCTTATGCCTTTTTCATATGCGAAATTGTTTTCCTGTTTATCATAATAAATAAAGCCGCGTTTACTAAATATTACCTTTCAACTGTTCAAAGTTTCTATTTTTTGATAAATTTTCAGAACTACTACTTTATTTATTTTTTGTGTTACCTTCCAAGTGACTTCACCAGGTGACCACATTTTAAAAATGTTAATAGATGTTCGAAAATTATTTTTTTGCAGTTTTCTTATACAAACATACCTATTTTTTTCAATTATGCAAAAAAAAATTAAATATCTGAAAGAAATTAATTCCGGCCGCAAAGTGTTAAAGGGTTATCGGATTCTGCAGTCTATGGGTAACGAATTAAATATTCTAAAGTACTAGAAAACCTAGACAAAAGCTTAACCCTCCAGCGAGCGCGTATGCCGCAAAAAAAACGCAAATTAAAAAAAAAATTTTAGAAAATCGGCGGTCTTTGCGCGCTTTGTTATTCGTTACTCGAATTATCTAGCTCTGCCCACAGTGCATATACAGCTTTTGGCTACAACGTGTTAGTTGAATTCGCCTTTGAGTGAAACCAATACAATTTTGCGGTGTGTTTACCGTCACGTGCTTTATCATGTAAGTATTTTTTTTATTGGTAGTGTCATTTTCAAGTCACGTAATGAGTGTTAGTGTTGTATAAGTGTAGTAAACATACTACATATATGTAAGTGTGGTACAAATGATAGATGATTCCAGCTTTTTTGTTAAAATGCAAGGATAACAATCAGACAACTCTAAAACAGGGAATATGTTAAATCTGTGCCAAACATAAAAATAATAAAACCAAGTCTGTGTGTCAACAGTGCGAAAACAATGTTTGCAAAAAGCATAGCAATATAAATATTACATATACTTGATTTGAGTTTTGAATTAACTTTGCAATTTATTTTTGTGTCTTACTATTTACTCGTTCTGTTTTTTTTGACAAGTTTTACAGGTGCAGTATGGAAATTACACCGTTATTGTTTTATGGAAAAGATAAGAAGCTCATTGATGAGAAAATTACGCTTTTGTATAGCATTGAAGATAAGCAGGCACATAGTTTTAAAGTAGATAAAGATTCGGATACAGAAGACATACTAGTAGAAACCTCATCAACTTTAGCAAGGTCTGCAGGTTCACTGCATGTTATAAATGAACCAAATACAAGAAAAACGTCATGGGGTCGGATTAACCAATCATCTACTTCACTGGTGTCTGATACTGGTACAGAAGCAGCAAGACTTACTTTTCTTATTTGTAACACAAATGTAAACTACTTCTCTGATTCTGACAATTCGATCGACGACCCTTCATTTCAGCCAGAATCAAAGCGTCCAGAACAATTACAGTCTAGTCTAATAAGTAGTTCAGATTAAGAAGCATACGATGAGATGCATGCAGAAAATGTAACAGAGCATTATGGGTGGAGTAAGAAAATATCTAAGCTAAATGTTGATATTCAAACGGAGGAACCGCTTGATTTTTTTAAAACATTATGTACAGAACCATTTTTTAAACAAATGTAGAACAATTGAATCTTTATGCAATACAACAAAAAAGCGAGTTAAATTTGAATTTGACTGAGCTTCACGCATTTTTAGGAGTGTTAAGTCTTATAAGATTCAACAGATTACTTTCAGGCGTTTTTTCAAAGCACAGATTTTTACAGATTCTGAGGTTTTTGCATCTAAACGATTACACAAAAATGGCTCAACAAATGGCGCAAATTATAACAAACAATATAACGTACACCCTGTGATATATCATTTCCAACAAGTATTTCAAGATTTTTGCACCCTTAGGCGTTACCTAGCTATAGATGAAAGTATGGTTGCATTCACTGGACGAACATCCCTGAAGCAATTTAAGTCCACGAAACGCATTAAACGGGCCCTTAAAATATGGGTTTTTGCTTGTTCATTTTGTTGTATTCAACACAACAAAATTTTTAGTTAAATTTGTTGCGGTAAAACGTAAGCTTTGCACTAAGCTGAAGTGCGAGCACTTACTGATACCTTAATTACCACAAAGATCGCAGCGGCAGCTCAGAATGACAATTTCCTGAGATAGCAAATACGTAAGAGTGACCAAACTTGCTGTTAGAATAAAAGAAAAATTAAATTAATAAAAGTGCATTCTTACCCCGGCTATTATTTATTATGCAAAACAAACCAAATTAATTTATACATTAATAACGTAGACATTTTAAGGTTTTTAAATGTTGATATAACACTTGTGCTGTTTTCTTAGCGTAAACAAAACGAAAAATGAAATAAGAACAAAGCAAACTTTTAAAACGTATTTTGACAGTGAGCCAAAATTTATGCACCGCGAGAAACTATACCAAAATTAGTCAAATAACAAATTGCACGAATTTGTTGTCTAATACTGTGTTTTAATTTTTCCAGCGTTGTTGGTTGTCTTCTAAACACCACTTTTTTTAAATAGTTCCACAGAATTCGCTGAGTTAAGAATTTAAGTGACTATAAATTTGCAAAATGTATATGTATAACACGATTTTGAAAAACCACAGTTGACAATTTTTTAACTGATTGTTAAATATGCGGAAGTTCTCCATTTTATATGAAAAAAAATGCTTTTAATTTCTTCGTGTTTGTTCCCATACAAAGTCGCCGTTACTAGAAAAAGTCCCGTAGATCGGCCGATGTCTGACTTGGCCAAGCATCGGTCTATTAATATTGGCCCGATCCTGGTTATCCATCAACAACCATTTGATAGCTTTGATCATAGTACACAATCAACAATCGTTCCTCGGCCGATACTAAAATTCATGATTTGCTGCGCAATAATTTGGTTTTCAGTCTTGCATCAATTTTATAAGTTACATTTAATGCTATTTAATTTTGTAACTTTATTACAAGCTAATTATTTAAAGAATTCAAAGTTATTTTTTCTTTTTTCCCCGGCTTTTCTTTCAAACAAAAGACACGTTGAACGTCAAATCAGTTTATTGTCTCAGTTAGTAATAGGCCGCAAGTAATGTTATTTAATTTAATAATATAGCTAAACCAAACATAATTATTAATATAATACTCTTAACAAGAATTAACGTAAATACAAATCATTATAAAGTAAAAGTAGTTACTACGAAACATCATGCTAGATTTATTGATAAAATATACTACAAAAGGTCTGTACTATTACGAAAAATATGCGAATTTCGGCTGTTTTAAGAAATATTAAGATGTTTACAGACGTCTTAAAATTCCTTGAAAATAAATTTCTGTTGTTATTAGAAACACGATTCCTGAGAATAATCAAGTCGTATGTGACATATTCTGCAATTCGGCAATTTTGTCTGTGGTTATGACTCGACGTTCTCACAGATTTCTCACGGACAAACACAACCATTTAAAAATCAGATGAGGTAATATTACTATTACTGCGTTTATTAGTGTTGATTAGTGTACTTTATAGTTTCTTAGTGCGAAAGTAAGTCTACGAAATAAAGGTAAGTATCTAAGTTATTGTATTTATTTTTGTTTTTTGGTCTAGAAGGAAAGTACTATGAAATCATGTACGCTTATTAAATAACAGATAAAACACAATGCACCCAACTAAATTACTCTTTTTGTCAAGTAATTCTTTTATTAAAAATTTAAGCGGTAAATTAAATATAGAATGGACCCGGCTTATCAAATAAGTTGTACTTGGAAATACATAGTTACGAAAATTTTTTATAGCTAATAAGAAATATTATGATTGTTTTTATTAAAGTGCGGAAATTGTTCCAGTGAATATCTTCAAAAATTGCATATAAAAGTTTCAAAAATTGCATTAAAAACTAGTAATATTGCAGTATTGAGTATATAAAAGAAGTTGGTACGTGTATGTGTTCTGTATTCGTGTATAGGTAAAAAATATAAAAGATTTAAGTGAACATAAAAAAGACTAAAAGCGCATAGACGATTTAAAGTACACATAGGTACGTACAATTATTATTCTGTGTGTAATTCACATTACGGTATATTATTGCTCATACATTTTGTTTTTTTACAAAAGCCCACAAGAAAAAAATTAGTAACGTTAAGGTCCGGGAAACGTGCAGGCCAACGTATTGGCGCATTTGTGTATTCATTCTCTATTAAAAGCTTTATTTAATAAATTTGTACTTTCATAATTATATGAGCAAGAGTTCCCAAAATAAAGTCTGGCACTGTGAACTAGTGAAAATTAATAAACCGGTTGCAAAAAGTCAACCTTCTTTCTGCATCTTTGGGAAGTAACGGTTGAACTTTCTTTTTTTATAAGAATAAAAGTTATGTTTTTTCAAAATAATTTAAATAGTACTTCATTTCACGTTCAATTCCCGAATTACGTCTCGAATAACACATTTACTTGAGTTTCTCCACTTATTATAAAAGTTTTTTCTTCTCTCTTATCTTTTTAAAAGTATTTTCATTGTTTCGAATTTTATATGCGTCTCAAAAGTAGTAAATACTATAGTACAGACACGTCTACAAATTGAAATATTTGTAGGTAACAATTCATACGTAAGTTATGATCGGCACATCATCGGTGTACGAATATATTGTGGTTACATGTGTATCACAAGCATAACAAAACTTCTAGATAATGTCAAAATACAGCATTTAACCGTAATTTAAATTTTTTTAGTAAACGGCTATGTAATTTACATTATTGTTGAAAATTACTATAAAATTGCAGTAACACCAAAAATTGCAAAAACTGCAAATACCAACTTCCGCGCTTTGTAATATTTTTTCTCAGTATACATATAATCATTATTGTTTCATTCCAATAAAAAAATATTGATTTATTTTTTTAAAATTTATATTTAACCACTAAAATGATTCTTTTTTTAATTTTAGATGAGTGAAAATGAGCATGTGAAAACTGAGAATCAATATGCGATTGTCTGTTTTTTACCTAGGAACGAAAATGTCCTAGATGCTATTGATTTAGTACCATATTTATGACTAAATGTTGAAGGAGACGATGTTTATTGTTGTTATCTAAATACTCATGAAGATCTGAAAAAATGTAATAAATATCTCGAAAAATTAAGTTGTCCAACAGTTACCCAGTCATTGTGCCAAATTGGAATCATTTCCAATGTAAGTATGATTCTATTTTTGTTACTATAAAAAATTAGGTCACAGATAATCGTTTCTAATTTTAAATTATCATTGAATTAAAAAATACCCATTAGTTTTTTTACATTTTAATCATTGAACGAAAAAAAATTAATAAAAATTTGCAAAATTTAAATTATAAATTTTTTGAAATTATGACTAGTAAAGCATTTTTTTCTTGTTTTAACTAATGCACAATTAATGATTAGGTTCATTAGAGCAAGGAATGCGTCGATTGAAACGGGCTTAGATAACAGCAATGATTGGCACAGACGATGGACGTAGTTCGAATTCCCAAAAAGTTACTCAACTTTCGATCCGAGAGTTCAAGAAAGCATTGCATGGTGTTGAACCAATGACTACATGGGAATCATCCTCTGTGAGGCACATTGATTCGTCTAAGAAAATTACATCGGAGAAATCGAAAAACCCCAATGGTACTTTGTACTTGTACTTTATTATATAAAACGTGTAAAGAAATGATGATAATATCTGTTAAAATGCACTAAACGGTAACTTTTTTGTAATGAAAAATTAAAGAATAGTAGCAGATATCGGTTTCTGTTTACTGTTTCTTATTACTTTTATTTGTACACGTTTTTGCACGTTTTCGTGCAGATTTTATATAATAAAAACTTAACGTAGCACCTGCAAAGCCTGAATCTATTAATGGATATGTGTATGGCATTGTAAACAAATATTAATTAAACTATTGTTATTCGTATTTATTCAACGTAATATATCTGAGACAACATAAAAACGATGTAATAATTTGCAAAGTTTTAATCAATTGACGCTCTTTTAAAATACAAAGCACTTGAGCGTGTTACCTATTTTATTTATCTTTTATTATCGAACGACTACATCCTTTAGAGTTAGAGTTGCAGCCCTTCCTAAGATTGTTATTCTATCGATTTTATTACGTATCTTACATATTTAATCGTGGTTTTATAGTATCCCTAATACATCTCTTACACTTTTGTATCTTAGGTAAGAAAATATTGTTATCGTCAGTACCATAGCGTTTCTTAAGACAATACGTACAACAAGTTTTGTTATAAGTTACACAACAAAAGTTTATTCTTTATAATATTGGAAACTTATTTATGGCTTGCTCAAATAAAGCTTTTGAATTGAATTTTTTGAGCAGCAAATATTTCAATTTGGTAATTGATTTTTAATTATTGGTTAGTATAATAAACAACACATTTACACGTTCTTAGTAAGTAATTTTGTTTATTAAATAAACTTAAGTGGAAAAAGTTTTAACGAACAATTTAGAACAGTATTTTATGCTATTATTGACAGTTGCATAAATGCATAAAAAGATATATTAAATTTTAGTATTAATAAAATTATATTAATGCGATCGATTATCAAAACCGCACTATTTTGTATAACAAAGTTATATAATATTAAATAGTTGGCTGTCGCAACTATTTTCTAAACAAGCTGACTACAAAATATAGTGGCGTTGCTAACAACAAAAGTGAAAATAGTTGCTGAAAGCAAAAGACCAAAAAAGTCATGTGGTTTAAATGTTTACTTGCAATTGCACACACATAATGCAAACGTAGTAAAACTGTATAATAACCTAGAATACCATTAACGTAGCAAACACATGAAATATATATTATTTTATATATTTAAAAAACACAGAAAAAATATTTGTTTTAAATTGTTAGACATTAGATGTTTGTGGTGATTAACCTTCTACCGCCTAAGATATTTTACATCGCAATGAGCCGAAATGGGATAATCTGAATACCCCAAGTGTTTAAGTCTCTAAATGATGAAAACTGAAACTACTTTAAAATGAAATAATAACAGATAAGTATGTCAAGCTATAGGATTAATATTTTTTATAAATTTATATACAATCAGTACATGTACAGATAAACATGTCGATGTAAGCCTCTTTGTTCCATATTAGGTTTGGCAAGTTATAGAGACCGTACCTCGAGAAAATTGTAGCGTCTAGATTTATCACCTCTTTGCCAGTCTGGGTGGTTCTAGATCTATACAATGTAAGCATTTAGTGCTGTGATGTCCACCATGTCCATAAAAACTCTCAAAGGCCATCTATTGCATTTACGAACACAAGCGTATTCTCTGGTCTTCTTGTCACTTGTATCTACCCCGCGTTTCGTATTGTTGTAATGGAGAATGATTTCTGGCTTTTGCATATCTTCGTCGTAGATTTCTTTGTCGTGATGTTGCGTTGAAAGAAGTATTACAGCTTTTTAAGGTTTTGGAACGTAAGACACAATAGTATAATTTGCAGTAAACCCAAATAAACGAGAATATTCTTCTTAATTTTCTTTCAAGAAGAGAATTAGCTCAGCCAACGGAGCTAAAAAAATTATCAATAGTTATCCCATGTTTAGAGTCATAATACGGCTTTGTTAAATTTGAGACTACTTTAGCACCTTGATTGATTTTTCGCACACTGATTATTTTACCTGAATACATTTACAAATTTAGAAGGTTTGCAGTTTTTGAATCTGCACAATATATGTATAAACTTTAAATGGGCATCTTCTTCAAATACGAATAACTTCTAATTTATATTTTAAATGATAAAGTGTTTCTTGAAAATTCCCATACAGAGATTCGCCGACTACCGTCGGATAAAAGTTTTCACTTATAACTTGCTACAGTCGTAAAACAAAAGCAAGAAGTCTAAAAAAATTTGGAAGGAATCCACCGAGAATTTAAACTATCTTCTCATTGTATCCACAAACTTCAATTCGACGTTTTTATGAACGCGCAAATTTCCGAATGAACGTCGATATGCGTTTGCGAATAACACCGTCGGGTAATAAATCAAATAAAGAATTTAAAACCACCGATTTCACGCAATCATAATTTCTTCCACTAGATAATTCTACTCCAAATATGAGATCAAGATCATTGTATGGTTGTGATTCAGTAGCAAAAACATGAGAAGCCGCACCTACGTTAAGACGGATATCCCGTACTTGCATTCCAGCGCCTCCCGAAGCTGTGTCAGCTTCTAGTTTACCACAAACTACGTTCACTAAGTCTCGCAGTTTAATTTCCAATGTAGAAAAGTTTCCGCTGCCGTGAATACTAACTACTTCATCCATCACGTCGTTTAAACGTCGAACCTGTTCATACCTGAGAACAGCCAGTCGTTGTTAGGATTCTGAGTTGGTGGTGTCATTATTGACAATCGGATGAGTAGGTGAATAAGCGTCAATTAAAACATGCCGTCGATGGTTTTCGATATCTGCCTCCATTATGCCACACTTTAAAATATGCAGCGAATCTTTGTCATTATCTCCTTCAAGATCGAATACTTGCATATCATCCCCGTCGCCATCAAAAAAATCGGTATGACCGGAATTTCCACTAAAATCGGAAACAACACTGCTTCCACAACTATTTCCAGAATCCTCCATGTTCATGTCGATATCCTTAAATTCCGTACCCATTTTCACCAAACTTATATTTATAATACTGTTAATTTTAAATGCCAAGAATATTTTATGTTGCGTGTTTATTAAATTCTAACTGATTTTAATCCCTACGTATAGTAGGGTCCGTTTGCAATTTGGATCGCCTCAGGCTGTGGCTTACTGGTACTCCCGTTGAGTTGACCTTAAGCAATTAGTCATTTATGGGACGTATTTAGAAATATTCTTTCAGATTTTAAGTACTGAATTTAAGTTATACGTTGATGTTTTTTGTTAAACTTTTTTAGCTACCTATCTCTACTTTTTTATTTATATTTTTTATTGTCATTATATGTATATTGCCAAAAATATGTCTCAAACATTAAATAAGTTAATAAGTATGTAGTTTTTAAGTGCGGTCCTGGAATAGTATTTCAGTACCTCTAGAGTTTATAAAAGCATCGGTAATCCTATTAAAAGCTTACAGATAATAAGCAAATTTTAAAAATATTGCCTAAGGCGATCCAAATTGCAAACGGACTCTACTATACTATTAGGACGATTACAACACTATTTTCCAAAGGTGTGACAAGCAGATGTGAAAGTGTTGTAAGAATAGTAACCACCAACCCAACTACACAATACACTATCACACGCCGCACGCCTTTCTTATAGTTTCGTCGCAGATAGTATCAAGGGCTACTGGAGTTATAAAGATCAAAAACGTTTATAAAACATTTTCAATATTGAAGCTTGATAAGATCAGGCCTGGTTTAGCATTCACTATGTTAGTACATCTTCTTGAAGGTTTTGGTGGATTTGCAAACCATTTCAAATTAGACTTAGCCGTGAATACCACATTAGACACATCTTCGTCATCTAATTCTGTACCATCCAAGTCAACATCAGAGTGTTCTGACAGTTCTTCCACTTTATCTTCTTCATAATCGATTTCTATTATATTAGTGTCACTGTAATTGTCAATGGTGTCTTCATCGTCTACGTAACTTTCATTTGCTAGTCTTTCTAATTCTTCATATAAATGAGGGTGACAGCAGATTGCGTTTTAGATTTAGCTAAATATGAAAACTTGATAATAGTACTATGTATAAGCATACAATGTTACTTACAAAATTAGTATTGTGACGTATTTAGTACAAACAAAAGGAATTGTCATAAAAGACTAAAGAATAGGAAAAGTAATTACATCAGACACTACCCGTAGGGTCCTAAGCGGGGTAATCCGATTACCCCAAGAAATAATTACAAGATTTAATAAAAATACAATGGTTCTTTGAACACTCTAATACTTATAATTGTTCGTCAATGTGTAGATGAAGATTACCTAAAAGCTGAAATACATTCAATAAAGATTAAGGTAGATATGAAGAAAAATGTCATGGGGTAATGAAATTATCCCCTTGGGCGGTTGAAGGTTAAAAAACACAGTTTTTCTTTTTTTCTTAGATTTTTTTACCGGTTTTAGAATTAAATTGCTTTACTAGTCCTAAAAATACCCTACTAAACTATGTATGCGTAAAGATGAGCTTATAAAAAAGATAGCTGTCAGCAATTTTTAATTTTTTTGAATTACAAATTTACGGTTACCCAAATTACATGTTGATCAAAAACAGAACTTTTTTGCCAGATTGCGGAGTATCTGACTTTAGAACCAAAAGTTTTTCTTATATACTTTTGTACGTATGTAAATTATTCGAATTATTTTTACAGTTTCTTATAGAATTAATTCTTCCTAACAATTTATTATTTTTACATTAGCAGTTTATTAGGTATTTGATTTATAATTTAAACTAAATTTCATATATAATACTAAGTTCAAATCCTACCTCCCACAATTTTTTTTTTTTGAAAAAAATTCTATAGCTTGAAAGGAAAGCAAGGATACGTTAAAAAGCAAAAATTTTTTTCTATATTCTTTTGACTTGTTTATATATAGAGTGCTGCATTTTATTTACATTATCTTTGGGTGTACCCACGATAACTCTCGAACCAAAATTCCTAGTAACTTAAAATTTGGTATGAAGCTAGCTTTTTATATTCTTTCCGTTTTATAAAAAATAGGTCTCATAAAAAAACCGGAAGTGGGTGTATCCGTCATGTTTAACAGTTTTTTTTTATATAATTTTGTACGTATGTAAATTATTCGAATTATTTTTACAGTTTCTTATAAGGATAATTTTTCTTAACGATTTATTCGAATAAAAAAAATTCTAACATTAACAGTTTATTATATATTTAATTTGTAATTTAAAATAAATTCACAAATATAATATACTTTTGAATCCTCCGTGCGACAATTTTTTTTACTGATTTACTAAAGGAGTAAGTAATATCCAGACGCACAAATATAAGAGTTAGTCGATATGATCTTAATGAAATCGAGGCAAAAAATTTCAAAAAAATTTGTTTTATTTTCTGTTATTTTACAGAATAATATTTTTATTGTTGTTGAAATTTTTTTCCGTTGTTCTATGTTATCTTCTTTTTTTGACAGCTGCTAATAGTTCATTGTCTAATGGTTTTTCATACTCTTTCTTATTTGCTGTAATATGATTTCTTTTCGTTTTTTTAAATTTTTGTATATTATTTACTTTTCCATTTCTGGTGTTAATGACTATGAAGCAGAATAGTTATTAACACCAGAAATGGAAAAGTTTAAATAATATACAAAAATTAAAAAATACGAAAGAAATCATATAACAGCAAATAAGAAGAGTATGAAAAAGCATTAGACAATTAACTATTAGCAGCTGTCTAAGCTTCTCACTAATCTGTAGTCGCTTTTTGTATTTATTCTTTTAATTATTGACACATCTTTAACTATACCTTTTTATGTTCATTTGTTGTTATCTTTCTAAAATTAGTACTGCAATAAAAAACTAATGCATCCGTAAACTTTACTAAAGTATATAAACCATTGTTTGTTATAGATATCTAGATTTTCTAATGTACTTAGTTGCATTGACGGTACATCAATTAACATCAGAACTTTAGCTTATAAGTTAAAAAGTATTTATGTAAACCGACATGATCAACCGGCAATAATTTTTAAGCAATATGTGATCACAAGAGAAAATTTGGTAATGTTTTTACATGCACTCCGGAAAAAATTCATTATGCAAGAGTTTTCAAATTATCAGACATTAGCTCAAAACTAACTCAGGTGTGTGGTAAAAGGTGCATATCTTGGGTGATGGTGCTTATCCCATCAGAATGTAGCTACTTACTCTATATAAATATTATGGAAGGTTCACTAAAAATCAGATAAGACACAACCACAAATTTTCAGCTACACGAGTATTAATCGAAAATGCATTTGGCATATTTAAAGAACGATTTAAGCAGTTACTACAACTAGATATTTATTCTGTAGACAAAATTACAAAATTTATTGTAGCATATAACACCTTAAGCTTTCGTGCTTGTTGTGTTTATGATTATAAGCAACTTTCGGCTTAGACCGCGTTGTGGTTAAACACCCAAACTTAGGCTTGGTCCTAGTATCTTCTTGAGAGCCAAAACATGAAGTAGAACTTGGCCTTTGCTGTATTCTTGTTCGTGGACCCAAAAAAACTGACGTTTCGCAAGTTGCAGCTTGCATCTTCAGAGTGGTAAATGTCACTGAAAGAAAAAGTGTAAATGACGGTATTTATATCAATAGCGATTAGCGTGACTAACGGACCTTATCTTTCCGTTACCGGTTGACTACGTTATTACTCGGAGTAAGTATTTGTGTCCTTTCCAAGAAGGTTGCTTTTTGTCTTAGAGGATATAAAATTGGTAGCCAAGATTTGCTGAGTCTTAAACCGTCTTCTTGTTTCATATTACATAGATGTTTTTCTATTTCCACAGCTTCTCGGATTATTCTGGGAAAGTAGAAAGGAGTTCTAGTCAACACTTTAGTTTGTTCAAAGTTCAGCATGTGTCTTTGGTTCCACACGTGTTCTACTGCTGCTGATTCAGTAACTCTTGCGGTGTTTGCAGTCAGCCATATGCTCTTTTACTCTAACTTCAATAGAGCGACCCGTCTGTCGCATGTTGTGTATTACAGATTATAGATAACAGTGATGTTCTTATTAAAGACAAAATAATTGAAGATGACTTAAGGAACGATATCTTAAAAGAACAGAGCTTCTACTTAAGAAACAAAATGCTAGGAGAAGAAAAAAGAAATCTTTTTAGAAATAACTTTGAATATAATTTGTAAATGTCAGAAATAGAAGAAGTGAAATTTAATTAACCATTATAGTTAATATTAATGAAATTTTGGAAAATTGCTTTTTGCTTTTTAGTACAGAATCCGAATTGTCTGTAGTATTAGGTACTTTTAAGATTCTCACATTTACACTACGTAATACTGCTGGTTCTATCCTGTCGTCGATTGCAGCAACATTTTTCACTTTTGTTTCATATGGAGCTTCCATTCTCTAGGCTTCAGAAGTACAGTTCTTATCTATTGCCTCTTTTTTACGTTTACAGACTGTTTTGTATCAGTTTTTAACCTAAAGGTATGTTTTGTTTATATCAAATTTGTTTTTTAAATCAACCGAAATTTGTTGCCACATACTTTGCTTGTTTTTGTTTGTTTGGTTGTTCCCAGTTATTACGTTGCTCTTGGTTAGTCTCACAAGAATCCTAGTTTTCTGTACTAATTTCTATGAATTTATTGTCTTTGTCGATGGTATTTATTAGACCAACGATATTCAATTGCTTGCTGTCAATCATTTTTTTTAAATAGTTCACAGTTAATTTATCATCTGTAAATACAATGTTTTATTTAATGCAAGCCTCACAAGAACTTAAATTGTTGAAATATTTAAAACTTTTTAATAACTACTTTTAGCATATACAAAATATTAAACTGACTTGTTAATTTATATATTAAGTTGTCCTTTTCGCCATCAGGAATTTGTAAATTATAAGTTTCATTATTTATTTTAAACGATAATTCATTTTACATTGTTAAGCGAAGAAAGGTTATGTCTTATCCTTTGGGTAATGTTTATTATAAGCTGATTCAAGGCAACAACAAAAATTGTTCCACTGAAATTGCACTGGAAGTAAGGCAGTTTTAATTTTGTATTAATATCATGGCAGTTGTGTTCAGTGAAAAATGCTATTAGACATTAATACAATAAATACGCATTATTGTTTGAAACATCTAAATAAAAACTAAACAAAAAAATTACATGAGTTTACATTTACTTCATTGTATTCTAAAATAAAAAATTGAAGTAAACATAAAGCTAGTTGTTAAACAGTTTGATTTATTAGATTTTTTTTAAATGACAGGAATATATGTACAGACTTTGTTTTGCAGAATATTAAAATGTACTTTCATATTATAAGACTAGAATAATCTAAGAAGTTATTCAAAAGTTAATGAACAACTTATAAACTAGCACGTAAAATGTAGCTCTGTACGACACTGAACTTTTGTATGATACATGAATACATGATCATTACACAGTGCTGACATCTATTTACAACTATCTTAAACGTTGAAATAATTTTAAGCAACTTTTGCAGTTACTTTAGCTTTGTAATTACATAAAATTGTACTGTAATAATACTATATTTAATTTTTTAAATTATATTATACGTATTAATTCTAATACAAAGGATTACAACGCAGATGCTATATTCTTTTAGTGCATTTTAAACTACGTTGTAAATTAATTTTATATTAATTAGACGTACTAGGTATAAGGCAATTTAAAAAAATTGACTTTTTAACGTTTGCGTGTTTACAATAGAAAATTGTATTTTTTTGTAATAAATATAGTGCTTGTCTGTGTAAAACCGATATAGGTTTATCTCCCAACTCTACTAAATTAATAATTCTGTCAGAACTTTAATAAACTCAATATACGATTAATTTACAGTTATTTATTTTTACAACAAACATGTTTTTTATCGTAAAAGTTTTTCTAGCAGTTATAATTAACGACTGAAATTATTTTAATGTATTTAAAAAACAATCGGCGTTTGTTTTATAATTAATTACTAATTATCTTTTAAGTCAAAAAACAAGCTTTACCCAACTGTGTACTTTGATGCTTAATTACCTTTCCAAAACACTCAAGTAGGTACGTGACGCACTAATATTCTCATTTCAAAATTTTCATTGCATAAACTACTTTTAATTGCTGTTTATCGTAGTTGAACGCATGTATAAAATTTTATTTTAGTTTACATTTAAATGTTTATCGTTATTATTTTTATTAATAACCTGTACGTATATACGTTTTAAATATTAAAATACATATAAGTGCAGTTTTATGATTGCGTAGTTAGAATAATAAATACGTATTTAGTAAAAAGATTATAAAACAAAACTAACATTAAATATTTAAAATAATGGACAACAAACATACGTTAAAGCAGCAATTTAATTTTATGTTTTAATTTAAATGAACAAACTGAAACTTTTCAAATTTAATGTAACAATAATAGGCAGGATTCAAAGCTTCAAAGTAAGAAAAAAGGGCAATTAAGTATGTAGTAAAATGAAGACAAGTTAGAAAACGTTGCTACAAGCTTCTAGGTGTTACGAACCCTGCTCGGCCAACTCGCATTAGTCGGAGATAGGGTAGGTTCAAGTAAATAGAATTTAATAGGCGCCAGATCTTACTATGTAAAAACTTCTGTTTCAATACAAAAAGTCCAAGCTTGCAACAAAATCAGGTTTGTAATTCTCAACGGACCCAAAAAAAGAAAGATAGATATGTACAAATTAATTTAATATTATCGATTATTAACGAACACAAACATTTATAGCAAATTATTCAACGAGCACAAAAATTTATTGTAGATTATTTAACAATGGTTATATAAATGTCGGAAGTAATGGCAACACGATACATAAGCTTAAATTACACATAAGGTGTTTATAGCAAAGAAAATTAAATTGATAATGACAAGTATCTATGATTAACAGCATACGACACAAAAATAATTAATGAAAATGCCTAAGTAGTATTGAAACAATTATTGTAATTACGCAAGTTAAAATAACAAGCAAAATTTACCTTGATGATGATACACATGTAATTAAATAAGACTTACCTACAATGCAGTACTTGCCCTAAGAAAAAGTATTCTTTGTTGAGTCAATCTGAAATATTAATGAACAGAGCAAATCGTTTCAGCACAATGACTCACGAAAACAAAAATCTACAAAACTATTAATTAATGCTAAAAGGAATTAGAAATAAAAACCCGGTTAACGAATGCTGTTGCACACATTAAATTAAAGGTGATATTGCAGTCTATTGACTTGTAAAGAACAGTACATTGGAGAAAATTTTCTTTTCGAGGTGTCCTTTTTTTAGATTTAAATCAGACCCTTCAAATTACAATATTCCCATTAAGGTATTTGGTTGATATTAACCCTTCATTGGTGGAGAATGCCGAAGCAAGTGGACTTACAGGTATCGGGTCGTGCCTGTGATGAATAAACTAATAGAAATGCTTTGTCGTTTTATATCATAGCTTCAACACATGCCAATGATTTTAGAAAATTAATTTAGACATCGCAAGCACAGTTTTAAGTAATGGACGGTTTAACGTCTTGACAGGAAGTGAAATAAAAACGAAACTTGGTTAGGGGGAGTCGAAAGTAAAAATTTAATTTTAGTGTAATGAATATACAAGGTATTACATTTTGAAAAATTATGCAGATAACAACGTGTATAGTGTTCGGAAGATTCTTTAAAAATGAACGACAGAAAATTAGCTAAAATAGCAGTACAAAAGACTACAAAAAAAAGGATTAGCAGACAAACCATTAAAACGCTGGATACAGTTCATAATTATCCTCACACAGGTTTTTAAAACACAAAAAAAATTGAAGAAACACAAATCTAATGAAGAACAAAAAATACTGCGCGAACTAACCAACCAGAATTAAATTACTTAAACTAATTAAACTTAGTTTGACTTCTTGATGGTTCAGTTATTTTTGACATACTTAATACTAGAATCGCCACTGAATGTAAATACCTAAAGCGCTACTTGTGGCCAAAGTCGGAAATAAACTTTATTACAAACACTTTTTAGAAACGTATTTGTCCCATATTAAAAACATTTCTTTTGTTTTGTTACTTTTAAATTTAAAAGTTTGGCAATTGTGTCAATTGTAAACTTGATTGATCATTAGTATTGTCACAGGCTCTTAGAATTTTGTTTTTTTCAATGTACTTTCTTTTTGCGGAGTTGTAAAGCAGATATTTTCTTGCTATTTGGTCCAATACATCTACTCGATACTTGATTTTATTATAATACAGCATTATTTCTTTTTTCCGTTGTGTACTTAAAAGTAGTAGATTTTTACTTAGTCTGTCTTAGCAGTTTGTTACAAGTTTTTGGTGGTTTTACGAACCTGCACGGCCAACTCACAGTAGTCGGTGAGAGGGTAGGGTTCCTAGAGAAGATTGAAAAGATAATTAAGGGCGCCAGAGCTTATCCCAAAGAAGCTTCTGTCTGCTCACAACAGAATGGTAATAAACTTGTAACTAGATGTTAGGTTCGTAATTCCTCTACTCAGCTGTTCGAGTAGTCAGAAACAATTAGTTGGTAACGATAGTCATAGGAAACAGGTATGTTGTCATAAAAGAATAACTAACCACGATAACAATTTTAATATAGAATCGCTGAGGATTATCACAGAATATAATGACTTCTCAATACAGAAATGCCAGTAGCATAGGCAACACACCGTACATAAGTAAACATACAGTAAAAATATATAGCGAAGAATAGTTTGTAGTAAATATCGTTTACATAATTAGTAAAATGGCATTACTGACAATCAAATACAGAAATAAGAAAGTACTACGCTAATGTTAACTTATCATAACACAGCGTGTGAAATTAATACAGCATGAACGTTAATCAATCGGTAGTACACAGCATGCACAACTTGAACTAATTAAAATTTACTACCTAGCTGGTAAACAACAATAGCGATAATTACAGAATTAATAGCAAAAGTTTCGTGATTGACTCGGTTGACTACGAAATAAACAAAATATAAAAGCACTTACCAACAAATACAGGAGTTTCTTTGGTGCGGAGAAAGTACTTCCTTCGACACGTACCCTGTAAGTAATTTGATTCGCAAATCGTGTCAAACTAAAGTCTCACGAAATCAACATCTACAACAATTATTACTTAAGATACAAGAAAGTATAAATAATATAAACCGGTTGTTATATGCTGTGGTACCCCTTTTGTCGTTGGTTTAATTAGTTATAACTATAAGTCTTATAAAGAAAAAGTTAACATCGTCCCATCCAAATATTTGTCGAGGCTCATTCCTCCGTAAATTGGTATCGAATACAGAATAGTGTTGGAACACAAATAGGTGGTGAACACGGACACGGCGTGTCAGCCACGTGTAGCACTCTTTGGCCGGGACGGCTCCGCCAGATACCCAATTTTGTAGCGTGGAAATCGCCTTACGTTGGTGTTCGAGCACGTCAACGTGATGCCTTATTTAGTAATAGTTACGATATCCATTTATCTAGAATATAACATGTGTAAGATGAAGGGACGCAAAATGGCTGTCAAAAGGAAAACGAATTACAAACGAGTTTATACTAAAAGACGACTTTAGCTTACCCTGTAACGTCTCAAAGAAACTAAATAATTAAATAATTATAAATGGTTTTCCATTATTTCCCAGATGGTAACGGATATATATTAATATTCACTAGTTACAGACCATTTACATCATTCACATGTGCTGACTTTCTACCAAATGACATCTAATACGCAAAGGATCGTTAGCGGGCGTCAAAACCCGAATCTAAATTCACGTCGAAAACACATAGGCGTACTTAATGAAAATTTCGACCGTAACAACAAAGACGTACGTAAAGAAAATTCGACCGTAACAGATTCCTCCCCAGCAAGATAAAAGCGTGGAGCGAGAATAACGAAAACAAAGCTAAAATGAAGACAGAAATTTAGGCATACGCCAAGGATAGAACCCTAAAATCCAAAACCAACCCCAAAACACAATAACGCCCAACCCCAGAAGAAACGTAGATGAAAGAAATTTTCTCGGTTTACCAAGCATCACCAACCAGATGTGTCCAAAAGTCGCATGAAGCGGAATGATACTTCAAAGAACCAGAAACTCAACTAACAGAATAGAAGTATCAGCACAGGTACTCGTTGAAAGTCGACAACAGTCGTTACGCTAAAAAGCCAGAAAGCAACGCAGTCCCATTGACCTTACTGATCGACAGTATAAGCAAACCACGAGAAAAAGAAGAATGATAGGAAAGAAAAGAAGTAATATAAGTCCCCAAAGCTAACTAAGCTAAAGAAGTAAAAAGGAAAAAAAGTATCTAGATGTTGAAATGGGATACGCGGATTTAGAAGAAAAGTCAAAAAAGAAAAACTAATGCAGTTGTGCTCAACAAGTCGTCAACAGACGATATGAGATTCTTCCACCAAAAAAACCCAACAGATCCTAAAGATCTAAGCAAAGAAAACCAATGAAGAAATCTCAAGCAAAAAGAAAGATTCTGATTAAAAGTCGACATAAGTCGGACTACCAAAAAGGCAGAGAAAAAAAATCAGTAATCCCAGAGTCACACCAACAAAGTTACCAAAAAGCAAAACACTAAATGAGTGTCAATCCGAAAGAAATCCAAACCGCGAAACCCAAAACAAAACCAAAGAAAAGAAAGAAAAAGAAGTAAGAGTCAATAAAGAATAGAAAACTTCACTTGCTAATTGAGCATCGTGAGTCAGTGCTCGTTGTGTTGGAATGTCACATTGGAACTTAAATGCCGAAGAACGGATTAGAATATTCCAAGAGCAAAAGAAACCCAAAGGAGAGAAATATCCTAACTGTGACTAACAACATCAAAAATGCCGACTAAGCGGAAGTACAGAGTACAAGAAGCGACGTTGCAGTCTATCCCAAGTTTCAACCCAAAAGCAACAAAACAAAAACCCACTAAATCCAATACAGCAGGAAAAGTAACTGAGAAAGAAAAGAAAAAAAGAAACACAGTTGCAGTGAACACTAAAGAAGGAAGTGACTAAAAAGAAAAAAAAAAGAAAGTGTTCAAGCAACAAGCCAAGATAAAAAAACAAAAGAGACAAGAAAGATAAGACTAGGTATTTCTATGTCCAACTAACCACCCAAGAGGTGAACCATAAGAAGATCAAAAAGAAAAAAAGAATTGATGTCACATAGAAAGTCCCTAAGCCCAAGAAGAAAAAAAATAAAAAGTAGAAAAGATAAGAGATAGAGAAAGACGGAGATCGATAAGGCTGGATGTTAATGCCTGATTCATTCTTCACCCCGTAAAAGAATGAAAAAAAGAGACCACCCTACGGTGCCCAACCAACCACCCCAAATATAATAAAAAAAGAAAAAAAGAAAGAGAAGAAAAAAAAATATCACAGTTAGTCATAGACCAAGAGCGTACCAATTGCTGTCCCAAATTGGAAAGTATACTTCACGACTTTAATGCCGACGAGCGGAATAGAAAACTCAAGAAAAGAAAAACCAAATCCAAAAGCAGAAGAGAGAATTCTATAGATGACGTACCAATCCAAAAAGGCCGACTAAGCGGATATAAATATATACAGACGGAAAGGTCGTCTGTCCTGAAGTAAGATGGAGAAGAAAGAAACCAAAACAAAAGTACTAGAAACTTAAGCAAAGAAAAGAAAATCGGTGACAGCAATATGAGAAGAACAATTGGGTAGCATCCAAGCTACAACCAACAAGATACCGACGACGTATTCAAAGACTCGAACCACCAAAACCGAAAGAAAAGAACCAAAAGAATAGCAAAGATCGAAAGTCGAAAGCCCAAAAAAGCGAACTAGCACTTACGACGCTTGCGACGCCGATGAAAGCTAAGAGAACGATTAGAAGAAGGAGACACCAAAGAATAACTAGAAGCGACTGAAGGAGGAGATGCAAAAGCAATAGCAGCGGCCTTTACACCCGGAGAAATAGTACGATCCTTATGTAGACGCGTAGACCTTGTAGCGACATCAGTATTGGAAAGCTTCGTTCTACTCGGCAAAATGTGACGTGACCTAAAAGGCTTGCTTCGTCGCGAATTCGAACAAGAACAATGACGTATGAACTCGGCAACCTTACGTCTCATATGAGGCCAGTAGAAATGACATCGAAGAGCTTTCAAAGTGCTCCTAACACTGAGGTGATCACAATCATATGTAAAGTGGTGATCCTAAATAAGTTGCTTGCGCTGGTCCGAAGGTACAACTAACTTCCAAACGCAAGGATCAGAAGATGAAATGCGAACACGTTTACATAAAAGATTTTTCACAACACACCAACGAGAGAAACGACGAGGAGAAGCAGTAACTTTAGATATCATACCTAAATACCAAGGATCAGTAGTAGGCCTAATAATCCTAGAAACTGAAAAGAAATTAGGAGGAAGAGAAAGAAGAGAACGAACAGTACGTAAAGGCTTATCACCTTGAGAACGACAACGAACACAAGTATTGGGAGGAGAAGTAGTAAGAGAGTATTTCCCAGATGGTAACGGATATATATTAATATTCACTAGTTACAGACCATTTACATCATTCACATGTGCCGACTTTCTACCAAATGACATCTAATACGCAAAGGATCGTTAGCGGGCGTCAAAACCCGAATCTAAATTCACGTCGAAAACACATAGGCGTACTTAATGAAAATTTCGACCGTAACAACAAAGACGTACGTAAAGAAAATTCGACCGTAACAAGTTAGTAATAATACACTTATCAACTACTGAAACGGTCATTGAATATAGCTCTGTTCTTTGTTTTTTACAGAATTTTGAATTGTCTTTCCAAACCAATTTACTGTTTATACTAACGTTGATTTGTAGGCCGCGCGTTATCTTTTCCTAAGAAAATCCACTTACTCCATATTTGTAACTTAAATCAACAACCAGCCAAAACTTATCTGGTTTGTTTGCCATGTATTAAGTGCAACGGCATCTTGCTTTTGACGGCAGCAGCTGTTTATTAATGATAATGTTTTCTGTAATTTAAATAGATATGATGAATAAATAGAATGCACTAAGTGAGGAGTCTGTTACCCTTTGTTTTGCAAAAGAAGTTGACCCAGGAATATCACGAATTATATTACGTGGTTATGCACTTCTAATATTAGACTTATTACATTCTCTAACTGTCCACAGATCTTTTTATACCTCTTATGGTTTGCGCGGAAGTAGACGGTTGAGGATTCAGATTGGCTTTACCAATATCCAATTTAGAAGAATTGTTATATTTACAAATTACAGATGCTTCATCATTTTTACTGGGATTATATCTATCAGATTTTTTTAGTTCTGGGATAAGTCCACGCAAATTCCACTTTTGGATAAATTTTATTTGTCAACAAGAATTTTCGCTCTTGACACAAATTTATAACATACTGCGCTGAACTTTTGCAGCGCTTGATTTATATACGTATAGCTCACAAACAACTACGTGCTTGTCTTTCTGCAAGCAACATGGAGAAACTTGTCCGAAACTGACCCAAACAGTCGCTACTTGTAAAGCAGGTGATATTTAATTTAAAAGTAATCAAAAAAACGTGCATAACTTATTGATTATGAGATTCTAAAATATTCACTATTAAAATAATTTTGCAAAGGGTCAAGTTGACTACATTTTAATATATAATTAGCAAAAAAATTTATTAGATAAATTAATACTAACATTAATGCAAGAAAACTGATTAGGTATTCTGGTAGAAAATTTAAGATTGGTTTGTCCAATATAATTAGGATAGCAGCTACCACAATTTCTATTGTAAATACCAGATTTATACAAAATATTAACTTTATTTTTTGTATTAACATCCAAAAATTTGAACTTACATTTAAAAAAGAAAAAACCTAAATTTAATTATCAACAATTAGGTGCTTTAATATTTTTAGTTTAATACTCTCAGAACAAACATGTAACGCAATACGCGTTAGTATAAATTTTTTATATAAGCAGTAATTTTTTTTGATATAAAAAAACTATTTAAAAAATGTTTGATTTATGCAAGTATTTTGACTTAGTTTCAAAAAACTAAAAAATACGTATAATTTTTCAATTAATTGTCATCAGCAGCATAACAATAAAAAAATATTTATGCAAATTAATACTGATATTGAAATACAAGTAACTATTGAATATTTATAGACAAATTAATTAAATTTTGAAATTATTTATACACATTATTTACGTTACTAAAAACGAAAATAATTACCTACGTTCATCCGTGCCTAAAAGAATGCAACCAAAAATTGTGCAAATTCCTTAGAAACTTTTTATACAACTTTACAGAATACCAATAAATCTTTATGAACTTAATACATTTTTAACAAATCTTGACACAATTTAATAAATAAATAAATCTTAAAAGATTTTGGGGTTTGTACATAATAAATCGTTAGTTGTTTAGCTTTTCGGGTTCTATGTACAAATAATTTAATTTAATCAAATTTAGTTTTTTTTACAAAAAATTAAATAAAAACAATAATAATTTTTAATAGATTTGTTAGGTTTTTTAAAAAATGTTATTTTAATTTTATAGCGTAACTTTGGAATAGAATTTACATACACATATTCACATAATTATAATTGCATGATTTAGTACCTATAGCATTTTAAATACATTTTTATAGTTAAAATTATAGTTAAAAACTTTTAATTTTATTATAAAAAATCGCGTTAGAAAGTTTTTATTTTATTAAAAATTTTAGGTTTCATTTGCACAGTTTGTTCAAATAAAATGTAGAAGTAAAATTATTCTTTTAAAAACTAAAACATTTTTTGTAAGGTAAAGAAGAAGTATTTTACAAATGTTAACTTTAATAACGAAATAGTTTTTGCCGCAAAACAATTATTTACATAGAAAGGTTCTCATAAAAGATAAATGTAACGTTTATAATTAAATCTAATTTTAAATGTTTTATAATATATCAAGTAGTACTAAGTATAAATATATAAATAAGTAATTGTTTAAATACATTTTAGCAAATATGCATAATTTATTTTTGAGTAAAAGTTTTTACAAAAATTTACAATTTATACATAATTACAACTACATAAACATAGCAAATATTATAAAATTATTTCAGATAAAATTTATCTAAAACGCAATGATTTGTGCCTTAAGCTGAGTGTTTCAAACAGTAGATGTAAATTATGTGCTTTGAAGTACAACTTTTCACTATAGAATCTAACACATAAATAACTACGTTTTATTATAACTATTTAAAAGTTGTTTTAGCTACATAATTATGTAAAATTACTCATTATTTTTCTTTAAAAACAATTTATTGCTTTAGTTTAACATTTAATTTAAAACTTTAGACAGTTTAAAAAGTTTTGATACCTGTCATATAACTTTTTAAAAAACTAAGTAAATTAAATTATATTTTTAGTTGATATCAAAAAATTAAAATTTACAACAAAACGCAAGAAATTTACTATCGTTGCTATTATTATTTTAAAGAAACAGTTTAATTAGGCTTAATTAAACAATAAAAAAAGCAATGTACGACACAATTAGTGTTTTGGTAAAAGTCACCTGTTTCTATATACACGTTTAAATAATTTTTAAAAAATTGTTATGTTATGTTATTTTATGTTTTTAAGTAAACTCTACCTATCAACATGTGTATATCAACTACAGTTTTCAAAAGAAGAATGAATATACTGTGTTTTGAGAAGCCGTCGTGTTTTTGTGTAAAACATAATTGCAGACACCTGAACGTAAACGTGAACCCGTGTATTAGCAATTTAAGTAACAAACGTAGAAAGTAAAGCGTAACATAATGAACGTTGATGCGGTGCGCGTTATGGGTCGACAACTACGATCAGTACATCTGTTTGCACAAAATCCTGGAATCGCAACGTTTTGTCGATTGTGAAAATATATTTGACGTAGAAGAAACACTTGTTGAATGTAGCACATTGTGAGAATTTGCTTCTAAATATGGCATGGTATCGCATTATACACTAATCTTTTATAAAGCACACTAGTGAGACTATTTTCAGTAAAATATTTTTACACATTCCGCATTTGATCTTTCGGTACACTTAAAAGTTTTACATTTCTACTACAAATTATTCATCTTTGTAAACGTTGGGAAACGAAGCGATAAAGCGATACATTTTTTTTTTTTGTGTTTGTCGATAATGTGCTCAAGCATCTAGTATTAAATATCAATTATTGAATACGGAAATACTGTGATAGAAACCAAAATACAAAACAATAACTACTAATAATAATTAAATTTAAGCGTGAACTGAGTTAAATTATTTTACTACACTACATAATTGGGAGTGGAGCTGAATAAGAGACTTTATACATGCTGTAATGAAATTTTTAAAATAGTAAGATTTAGTTTACTCTTCTTTTCAGAATATGAAGTTGCAGCTGCGTTCAGTTACATTAGAGAACGAAAAAAAAGGGTTTAGATCTCTAAATTCTTACTAATAGGAATTTTTTGTTTTTCAGTAACGGACGGTTTAGTAATTAAAGACTTTCGTATAGTAATACGTTTGTACAACTGGGCATATTTTAAGATAATTTATCACTGAACTTTTTTATTATCTTGTAGTTTTTTATTGATGATATAATTGCTAGTAATTTGTGTAACAAATAATTATTTTCGGGTTTTGAACCGCGTTCCATATTTACACTTTTCACAAAATTCATAAAACTTAGAAAACTTATAAACTTTGAAAAATTTACGATGTTTGACGTTTCGACAGTCATGTCGCTGTCTTCTTCAGAAAAAACTGAAACTGCCAGTAAAAAATCATGGCCGCGAAAGCCTCAAAAATAAAAATAGTAATTTGTGTTATTTTTAATTGTGAGTTTTGTTGGGTTTTCGTATTATAAAGGGTTATTTACGTGTTTTTTTTAAATGAAACGTTTTCTATATTACTAAATTTTTGGATTTTCCGATCAAAATAAGGGTGTGTTTTAATAACGTTTATGGAGGCCTCAGCCTTAAGGTTTTTTAAATAATTTGAATTTTGTCAAAATATAACCTAATTTTCATATTTGAGATACTTAAGAAGTATCTAAGTTATGGTAGCAAAATTTACAGTAAAGTGTAACAATCGATCATATTTGATAATTCAATTATAATAAACTTTACATCTGATGCAGGGTGTACAAAAACTCAAATTACCTATCAAATATTCATATTAACGATAAATAATAAATAAAGAATTGTCTACAATACGCTACCCGTAACACCACACGATATGAAAAGACGCATAAGAGACATTTTGGAAACTGTAACCTTGCAAATGTTGCTTAGAGTTAACAGTGGTTCTCAAAAAAGGATATGTAGTTGTCTGGAAATAGACAGTCAACATTTCAAACATTTGTTATAAATATTTTGCTTTTGCTTTATGTTTATGTTATCGTAGGTATGTTATTATCATTATTGCTGCTATAACTTATTGAATTATAAATAATGTTCCAAGTTTCTAAATATTTATAAAAAATGTACATATTCTGCATATTCTTGTGCATGTATTTCGTTCTGTTTCAGTTTGCGTGAAAAATTGTCTACTACTAAATTGGTAACATTTTCCAGCTTCTAATTTTTCCTAGTTATTGCAGATCTAGTTAATTCTACTACGGAAGAATAACGTTTTTCAAATTTTGACAACCTTCCGAATAAAGTCAAAATAAGTGTTAATATCATTAGTTTCCTCTATATCTAAAACTTACAGTGCAATTTCTTAATTATTTAACAAACATTCAATTTTATGTGTGAGTTTATGTATGCTCAGTTTACCTAATTTACCCATTTGGTAAGCGTACTCGCGTCAGTTCAAAGGTGTTGTACTCAATGCTTCGTTTCTAATATGCTTTTTCATTAATTATTTTAATAGTTTTAAGCATAAAAGATTTCAAAGTAACTAGACAAGATAATTTTGCTTGAGCGTACAATTCTCGCTCTGGTTCACGTAGAAAGATTCTTTTTTTAGTGTAACCATATTTTCAACAAAATGGAATGTATGTACAAATTTATTTCCTCGGAGAAGAAAGTTTCAGATTTCACTAAAACATCTCTTGACTAATTCTTCTTATTTTTAACTTTTCTAAACCGAATAGTGTGCATTAAAATCAAAGGAAAGCAGCAGTTGTATTTTATTTTGCTCACAGATTTGCACCCATTGCACAACCTCCTGTGGTGGTGACCGTTATTGGTTGATTATATGAAAAGTATGTTAAAGCTAAATATAAAGTTTTGTATCTCCTGTTTGTATTTGTCTTTGCTATTTTTAGGTCTATTGTGCTGAGTTCTCGTATATTGCTAAGATACAAGCTCTTAGATGGTTGTGTACTGGGTTAATAAATTTCCAGTCACCCCTTCTCTTTAGTTTTCTGTTTTAGTTGCCTTAGAGACGTGTAGGTTTACTTT